>JARVKF010000135.1:183632-516431 GCA_039778275.1 Seiridium unicorne
GACGCCGTCGTAAAGCTGCTTTTAGACGGCGGTGCCAAAGTCGACGCTACCAGTAAAGATGGCTGGACGGCCTTAATAGGCGCTTCAGATCAGGGCCACGACGCTGTCGTAAAGCTGCTTTTAGACGGCGGTGCCAAAGTCGACGCTGCTAGTAAAAATGGCTGGACGGCCTTAATAAACGCTTCATATAGGGGCCACGACGCCGTCGTAAAGCTGCTTTTAGACGGCGGTGCCAAAGTCGACGCTGCCGGTAAAGATGGCTGGACGGCCTTAATAAACGCTTCAGATCAGGGCCACGACGCCGTCGTAAAGCTGCTTTTAGACGGCGGTGCCAAAGTCGACGCTACCAGTAAAGATGGCTGGACGGCCTTAATGAACGCTTCAGATCAGGGCCACGACGCTGTCGTAAAGCTGCTTTTAGACGGCGGTGCTAAAATCGACGCTGCCGATAAAAATGGCTGGACGGCCTTGATAGGCGCTTCATATAAGGGCCACGACGCCGTCGTAAAGCTGCTTTTAGACGGCGGTGCCAAAGTCTACGTTACCGGTAAAAATGGCTGGACGGCCTTAAAAGGCGCTTTAAATCAGGGCCACGACGCCGTTATAAAGCTGCTTTTAGACGGCGGCGTCGAAATATATTAAGAAAACCCCTTAGCACTTCATTTATTCTTTTCCTTTTCTCTTTGCCTTGGGGGGTCCTAGGGGCGGTTGTAATTTTATACTTTTTCCAAGGCCTAGAGGGACGTTCGTGACTTTTCCAGATGGTTCCATGTAAATGAACGGCACGTTACGTATTGATCGGTCAGCAGTTACTGAAATTACCTAACAAGCTCTCATTCTTTCTTCATGTAACTTTTTCCGATGTTAGAATGAAGATGGCTTGTGTAGAGGAGGTCCTATGACTGCTGTTAGACGATCAGCATGAGCAGATGTGGCGCTCAAGAGATAGCATCTTCAAGGACCTCTATCTGTCACCAAAAACATTATTTAGACATGATCACGACATCGACCTTTAATTTGTGGTATAGTAGATGAGGGTCATGCTGTATCCTGGTCATTAAGCGTAGCTACGAGTCTATCAAAGGCTAGAGCCACTCTGTTATCTCGCACCTTCGGAACGCCGCTCTATACATTGCGAGGCTCTGCATTTGAACTAAAGCATTACATTTCCTTCCTCGGTCAATTCCACTATGACCATCGACCGGAGATCTTTAACCCGCAGGGTTCAGTGAGGCTTTCGTATCTTCGTCGTTTCCCATCATTGCGTTATAGTTCGCTCATAAGGCGAAGCAGGCCTTGGGTTGTCGCCGCTGAGCGGGGCTATTAATCAGCCCCCAAGATGAAGCAGGCTCGAAGCGACCACTAAAAGGTCTTTTAACTTCAGCCGCACCACCCCCTCATCTTGCGAAGGAAAGTCCTTAATAAGTCAACTCAAGATACCAACATGGCTGAGATATTCGGTACGGTAGCCGGCGCTTTGAGCGTGTCAGCCCTTTTCAACAATTGCGTTGACTGTTTCGAGTACATTGAATTAGGCCGCCATTTCGCTCGAGATTACGAACGATACCAGCTCAAGGTCGACGTTGCCCGAACCCGTTTAAGCCGATGGGGTCAGGCCGTTGCTATCAACGACGATCCTCGATTTGCCACCGGTGAGCCAGAAGATGGATATGTTGAACAAGCCAAAAGCATCTTGGTGGGGATTGGCGATCTTTTCGAAGACCTGCAGACCGCGTCGAAGCGGTACATGGTGCGTGCGAAGCAAGAGGACCTCGAACACCTCCAAGTCGAAAACATGCAGCCAGTCCCCCAAAGGCTGCACAGCCATCTCAGGGCAGCTGTCAGTCGAAGACAAAAAGGAACTAGCCTTCTCCAAAAGGCCGCGTGGGCATTGTATGATGAGAAGAACTTTAGGAAAATGATAAATCAGATCACGGAGTTTATAAGTGCGCTGGAAAACTTATTTCCCGTGAAGGAAAGTGTTCGTCGCACGTTGGTAGAAATAGAGATCGAGGAGGTTGACGACGAGCCGAGCCTGACCACATTGCAAAATGCCGCCGCAGATTCGGATAGTGTTATGAGCGAGGTTGTCACGAAGAGATTGGAGATCTACGGAGGCAAGAATTATGCGAAGAACGTTCAAGGTGAAGAGAGCGCGAGAGTGCGGGTGGGAAATGAATGGACTGAGGCAGCATTAAGCTGTAGCTTGGGTCCACCTGATCAAACAAACAACGGGGCAGACTCCATCATGGCGAAAGGCACATCTGCAGTCCACATTGGGAACAGCTACGGAGGGCGTGGCGTCTTTGATAATTAGGCTGTGAGGGAACTTTCTTTGGTTTTTTGGCTTACGCAGGTGTCATTCGACTTTCGGGCGCCAGAATTGCTCTTCGAAAGCATTTAGGGCTAGGATACTGTATGGGATCTTGTCAGATATTCAGGTTGGTAACGGGATCAATGTCTATGGCTCGATGTGTAATGTGTTAATCTGGCTGTGCCCTCGTCAAGTTGTGACCAGCCACCTGAGTTGTATGGGAACGGCTAATCATCAAGAGAACTATAGCATCTATCTTCAGATGCATGCCTTCACATCTGACAGATCTGATTATTACTGAGTTATTTCCCAGACCGGGGTCAAAAACTACATGTAGACTTATGCTTACAGTGGCAGAATGCGAAGTATTGTAGTCATGTAGAGTAAACCATTATTAGCGACTCAGGTTAGCTTCGGTACACGTGGCTGTAGCGGTACATCATCAGCATCGACTGTAGTGTCCGCCCAGTTTGATGAGTACTGCTAACCGAACGACTATACTCTGTGTACCCCAAACTAAAATCTTTAGCACGCAGAAAGCGGACGCTGACCCTGGATTTTACTGTACAATATTGTGTTTCCGAATAGGTATAGCCAGTCTAGCTAACATTCAATACTCAGCGGAGTGCATCCAAGTCTCACAGCAAATCCCAAGATGCAGTCTCAATAGCCGGGTCCTAAGAGACTTGCACCCATGTTCTGCTCTTGAATGCATTCGTTACTCTATCTGTATAGTCCCTTGGTTGGCATTATAACATATTTGATTGTCGCTGACAATGACCCCATAATGCAGCGACGCAGCAGGTTGGGTCGGATGTATGTCGATAGTGGACTCTTCTCTCGGTATTGCGGATACGAGGTTCGAGGTCACGCAGACGGCTCAAATGGGCATCGCAGAAGGATGATCCGAAGAGTCAGACTATCTTTTGCCGGAACTGATATGAGGTTTGGACGAATTTTTCCCTTCTTCTTTTTCGCAGCCATGGAAACCAGATGGGCCCGGATGAACCACGCACTCCACCTCCAGCAAATGCTCACCGACGAGTATTTGGCGCATTTTCCAAGGCATCCAGCTGCCGCCTAGCCAACCCAAAGAAGTGTGCATGAGCCATGACAACGCTGTTTGTAGTCGACAAGTCAAGCGATATGTGGGGGTCCATGCTTATCCGCGTCCTTCGAATATCGTCATCCCAGGCCCGTTGCCACCAATATTGGAACCTTAGCAACCGTAGTAAATTGTTTTCGGAGATCTGCTGGTCAGGGGCCCCATAGTGCAGAAAGAAGAGGTAGCAGTACTTATCCTGTAGTTGCACCTGATTTGGGGCTGGTTCGCGCTCTAACGCAGCGACGTCGAAATCCGGATGTGGCGCTTGGATGAGTCTTTATATACATACGAGCTGGGCGGTCCCGCCCCCCCTGGCCTACTAAGAATTCGTCTACACTGTGGTCGGGCGACTCCTGCACGAAGCCCATTCGAGTGTCATGATCTCGGCTCGAGCCGCTGTGGATATTTGAGTGTCGACAAATACCCATGAGCCTGGGTACGGGGAGTATCGTGCCTTGCATATGACTCGTAACTTGCATGAACTCCCTCTTCTTTTTGGAGTTTTCGACTCTGGGTTCGACTCGATGCAAACGTAGGTAGACGGCGATAGCAAGACTGTTGAGGAAATACGTCTGACCAATTGAATGCTCTTTCACAGCTTTCTTATGTTCATAATCTTATGAAAGCTGCGAAACCCTCTCATTGGTCGGCTCACATCCCACGCGCATCCCTACTCACCGGTCGAAAGCCACTGCCCTCCATCCTTCTGAAGGTTGGAGTCATCTGAACATCGACACTTCATTCGGGACCATCCAGACCCTGCTCCCTGGGCGGCAGCATATGAGTCATTACTTACGAAGGCAGCGGTTTGACGGGGCTTGGCCCATAAGATGCGTCCACGATGGTGCATAGAGCTTCAGATAAGACCACAGAATCAGGCTTGTCCGCGCAATCACAGCCTCTGCTGAGACGTTTGCATCGCGCATTGGTGGCAAGTTTCTCAAATCTCCAACCCGATTACGATTTCGGCGACCCTTTGACCGAATGGGAGAAGGTAGGATTCAGACGTGGGAAAAACAAGGCGTCACTGGCACGCTTAGCGTAAGCCATGCATTTAAGGCTGTCTGATATGCGGGAGAGGATCATTCGGTGCAGGGTTGCTTGTGCATGTGCGGTCTTTCTGTAATGAAACAACCCGCATGCTTGTCGACCAATGATACGAGCGACACAGCGGACTCCCCATCCGATGTACCGTCCAAAAGATGTACTTGTAAGCGGGAGGTTGATGGAATCCGAAGCTCCGACTTCCAATTCAAGGCAAACTAACGATGGCTGCAACTGTTTCACCGGCTGTTGTAATGAATCTTGTCACTAGTTGATCCAATCATACATAAGGATCCGCTGGCGGGGGGCGGCTGGTCCCTTCGGAGATGGCGAATGATAACCAACCATTTCCAAGCCGGGCGGGATGCCGAGTTGACTAGAGGATACTATCGTTTGGGGCCAGTCTGTTCTCGGCACATGATATCTCAAATGCCAACTTAGCACTCTGCATTGGTTCTTGCCATGAGTGCTGTTCTTGAGCTCTTGATGGGACAAGTTATATGCAAGCAGAAATGAGGTTTATTGCCGGCTTTCTAGCTAGTATCAATCTATCTAATTCCTGACACAAACAACGCCAGGCGGAGATGCTTTGAGAGCAAACTCACCCCCATATGCCGTGTAAGGGGTCGTGTTGATACAGATTGTTGAATCCGATTGAGGTTGGATTCAGTCTGCCCAGAAATGTCTGAACACTATCTATGGAGCAGAAGCACAATCGGTTATATTGATAGTTTGCTTTCGCCCTTGCTCTTCAGATTGCACGTCTTCCAAAGGAAATGAACGCAAATTATATTGAGAGTTATCCGTATCCGACAGGCTTGTTATGAGGTGCACGTTGGCGTCGGCATTCGAAATCGGCTCCTGAATAGCTGCGCCATCTCGAAGCCAACAATTGAGGACATCTCGTTGCCATTGGGTTCTATCACGAATATCGTAAATGGAAAGGCATATGGCCAGAAGGAGATTGGCTTCAATAGTAGATTGCCGAAGTCTTTGCAGCAGCCATTGGTTGATGTAGTCTCGTTTTTCATCGCCTCCCACCCTTGACAGAAGGGGTTCAATATGAAAATCTTCCTCGGCACTTTGAACTGGTGCCAGCTTCGATGCGGAAACCGCGATCCTTTCTGGAGAAAACATCTTGGATCGTTGTCTTCTATTTCCTTTCGAGAACGAATTCATGGCCGAAATCTTTGAATTGGAGCGCAGAAGGGGAAACCGAGAAGGAGGGAGAGACCCCGTGACATCCTGCGAACTCGGCACTTGCCCAAGTGTAATTTCATCGTGGTTTTGACGATTCTTCCAGTATCCCTGCTCTTCGAGAGAGGAACTCTTGGGGATTAGATTTCGGTCGCGGCATTCTTTCTCAAGTTTGGTTGCCGCCCGCTCCCAGTGGTCGACCTCGCTCAAAGCTTCTTGATGATCGGCATCGAACTCGTCTAAAAACTCCTCATCATCCAAAGTCCATTGCCTGGGGTGTTTCGAATCTAGGATGCTCTTTCTAAGAATCAGCTCGGAACTCCACTCCTGGGCAAGATAGAATTCCTTGACAGCGTCCTTAAAGTCTTCGAATAAAGGGTCAACATTATCAGGTCTCACACCTTCAATGCCCCTCAGAGAGATGCTCGAAGAGCGACGTGAGATTGTCTCGTCGGTGAAGAAGCGCCGCTCTTCCAGCTCCACTTGGATCTCGCCTTGGCGGAGATCATCGAGGAGGTCGTCCAGAGTAGCTTCCTGTGCTTGACTGACGAGTTCTTGGTTCCGCACCGCCTCCAAGTGGTCACGCAGATAAGGGTGTTGATGCAAGATCTTTTGAATGGCTATATCCAGCTCGCTGTAGGCTTGAAACTTCTTCTGGCGAGTGTCTTGCAAGTCACTACGCTGCCTGTCTATCTTGTTGAAGGTGGATTTCAGTGCATTTCTCTGGTCTCGCAGCTCTCTCCAGTGCTCCGTGAACCTCCAGACTTTGCTATCATCATTATCATTGTCGTCGTCGTCATCGTCGTCGTCCTGTGATATGGTTTCTCTCTTGTTCCACGCTCCATTGGTATCATCATATACATCCTCATAGTCTGACTCTATGCCTGACGTATCGTGGAGGGATGGCACCGATCCGTAGGGTTCAAGTGGAGGTGTAGCGGTCATGTGGGTACTGGCGGGCCCCCGTGCATGCGGAGTAAGCCTCGGCAATGTGGCGGCATTAGACGACGGAGATTCTGGTGGTAGTTGTCGGAGAGGTGTGGCAGGTCTATGTCTGCTACATGCCTTGGGTTTTGTTCTGTTCTGTTGTGCTTGTATTTTCTCCAATCTGGCTGCCAGAAGCTTTATTTTTGCGGATGAACTTCCCGCCGGGAAGACTGGCACATTCTCGAGCCGACCAGTGGCTTCGTTGGAAGTGTTCGATGATTGTTCCGATTTCGAAAAGAGTGAAAATCCGTTGGAAATCTTTCCCCGGGATAACTCCTGAACTTGTGATAACATGGTGTTTGTCGACGCCCATGCTTGGCTTGATGCTAACCTTATGTGGTTTGCGTGTTTTTACGGGCACGTTTGTTGCGCGGCTTGTGCAGATGCCCCCGGTGGCCTGGTCATAATGTAGTCGCCAACAGAAGATCAACATGACACACAGGAAGGAAAGAATGGTTCTTTACTCAAAACACCCAAAGAAAAATCACCCTGCTTCTCTCCCGCCATCTCGATCGAGGAGTTGAGGCT
Organism: Seiridium unicorne; assembly: GCA_039778275.1. Taxonomy (NCBI): domain Eukaryota; kingdom Fungi; phylum Ascomycota; class Sordariomycetes; order Amphisphaeriales; family Sporocadaceae; genus Seiridium; species Seiridium unicorne. The sequence continues at coordinate 190,808 of JARVKF010000135.1, forward strand.
ACATTTCTCACCGGTCCCTGTGCTGGAAGACAGATTACGTGTGTCACCTCCCGTATGCCGGCTCCAATTTTAATTGACCCCAGCTCCCGCGCCCCCAACCTTGACCCCGGTGGGATCCTTTGTACCTTTAAGATACAGGTACCTCCGCAGAGCCTCACTTCTCACACTACGTCTGTACTGAGGCCTGAACCTTGTCCTATACCGTGCTCGAATGAGCTGCGATAAGAAACTCCGACCCTCGATATTAGCAATATCAAAATTTGCACTATAGGTAGATCCTTCTTACGTGGCTTCCTTACAGATCTTGCCTCACAAAAAATCAAAGTTGACACTTAGAGAACACAGTGAGCAGCTCTGGTCTTCGGGTCGCTCTATCCTGCTTCTTTACCTGCTAGCGTAGACTAGCTAGATTATAACTAAGCCGATGACTGACGAGGATCAGACTTCCGAAAGGCTCAAGGATCTGCTCCTGGGAATCAGAGATGATGTGCAGCACGACTCGCTTGTGCTTTGACGTGACTGGGTGATTCTCTATATCTTCGCGTTGCTCTTCTGCACCCCTAGACGCTCGGCTCCTCCCTGTGTGTTACCCACTCCTACTCAATCATCCCCATGGGAACTGCAGCACCTTTCCTACACTGCATCTCGAACCAATGAGCTGTGTATCCACGTGTCACGAGAGATCAGTCTTCAGCGGAAGGTCCAATCACGAATCCCTGTTAATGCTCTTTGGGCCGATCAAGCTTTGAAAGGCAGGCCGCGATACTGGACACAGTCAATCCTTGCATATCCAGGACAACCCTCTCGTCGGCGCAAAAAGCAGCTTTTGCCGCGATGGAAGATAGGACGGAAAGTAGCCAGCAGAGCCTCATCCGGAATGCCGTTTAGGATATGTACGCTTCCAGCTCCAATTTCGGACTGATATAAGTCCACCTTCTCAGAGCTAGCTTGCTCTCTGGCCAATTCGTCTCCACGTTAAAGGCCTCCTTGGCAGGCCTACTTGTCAATATGGGCCAGTCGGGTAGACCAAAACGGCCATCCAACAACAAGTTGCATTCGCGGCGTAGCAACACGAAAGAACACCGATGGGAGGAGCCAGCTGCGTCCGGTTCAGCCCAGGTGTATAATACAGGAGTTGACAGCTATGGTGCGCTCTCATTGGCCCTCAGTATGAACCAATGCTAATAGAGTGACGCGGGGCAGCCCAAGAGGCGCCAACTGCGTCTGATCCAACCCAGGTGTATTATGGTACAGGAGTTGACAGCTATGGTGCGCTCTCATTGGCCCTCGGCATGGACCACTGCTAATGGAGTGACGTGAAGCAGCCCCAGAGGCACCGAGTATTCCGCGAGGGATGGACCTCGCACAAGATCTAGAAGGTTTAGATATCAATGACACTAACGGGGCCATTGATGTATCCGAGACAGCTGACGACTTTCATGGTGGGGCTTCAGGTGCGACTGCACCAGAGTATACCCACCAGGAAAAAGGCAAAGAGAAATACAAAGCCGTCGAAGACGATGTTATCTATGCTGATGGCTACAATACAACGTATCCAGCCGCCGGCACTGATTCAGAACCTACCATTTCTTGGAGCCCGTACGGTTCAACTGACACTGGTATGCGCACACATATGCACTGCATTTCTGCGGCTTATAGTAAACGCAGGGTACAACTATCCGAACGAACAAGATGAATATGGAAACGGCATAGCGGAGCAGGCAGGTCTTGCAACGGATGAGAACGACGCCTACGAAGGTGAGTTCTCCAATGTTCCCTATAGTACTACAACTACCTATGGCAGCTGGAAAACTTGGCTGATTTCGCATGGCCAGATGGAGAGATGCCTGGAACGTCAAACCCATCAGATCCACCAGACTCGGGAAGTTAGTGCTCCACCAGGAAAACATGTTTGGAGGCTCGGCTCAGTCTATTCTAGCATACCAGGTCGTGCCTGGGTCATATTTTCAGCCCGGAGAAGTGAGTGTCATCTTGTTCGACTTCACATCTTCTTATCGCACACTCTTGGATGGCTGACACTGCGATCAAAGGTTTTCAAGACCATATGGTCTACACCTCGTGGCGTCAACCTTGCACCGCATAGCCCCGAACCTACAGAACGACAGACCGGCGATGACCCTGAATTCTACACTGGGCCGCGTCGTTTCGTCGTGGTGGCGACTGATGAAGGAAATCACAGCACCTGCGTGTAAGTGGGCTGGATGTTTTTAACGTGACATTGCTAATTATTAAGACCCATATTCACCTATGGTCGCAAGGGTTGCAAAAAGAAAGGCCTCAAACCACAAGCGCACGGTATTGTCTACAGCAAACCAGGGAAGCCTAGGAAGCTTTCCGATGAGCCTGAGCTTGGTTTCAAGCCGGTGGCAGTCAATATGTATGGTGAGCTGGAGAAGCTAGACAAGGCATCCCGAGTCAACTACTCCAAACTCACAGACATCGACCACAACGTTCCCGTCATTTTCATTGGACACATCGATCCTAAGGATTGGTATATCGTGTCAGATGCGGTCAATGAGCGCTGGGAATCCAAGAAGAAGGAGCCAAGCTCACGTTCGAAGCATCACTCATCACGCAAGAGGCATTAGGCAGATGGCTAAATTTGGTGGTCTCTGAGATCCCCGAACATTTTGCCGAGGCTCGACGTTGACATCCCAACTTGACGACAGTTACCGTACAAATTACGTTAGGCGAGGTATGATTTACAGCCTCGAAACTTCTTGGCCCCGCAACGATTCAACATCGTTGCGAGCGAACAATCACTCCGTGGCGATACTCACGGAACTGACTCACAAACCCGCCTCGGTACATCCGACTTTCTACGTTTACACACCCGTTTCACTTCACCAGATGGTGCTTGAGCATGGACCCGATTGTTTAGCAGAGTTACGATATTGGGGTACATGAGCCAGTATCTAATGAGATTACGAACCACGTTTGGCCTTGGAGATTTGAATACATTCAATGGGATACGAATGATCAACAACAGTCTCGTGCACGAGGACCCGCAGATGGGGATTTACGACAGAAACCGCATTGTTCAGAATGACATCTTGAGTAGCGGAATTGTTTAGCTTAATTTTCTTTGATAATATACACTCTGTACGAACTTCATTCCTCCACAGTATCTTCAGGACCCGGTTGTGGGTGTTACTTGCGTGATCCATTCGTTCACAGTCAATGAAGAGGATTCTTTACTAATTAATTACACACACTAAACCGCTGGAGGTGTTTTGCGGCAAGACTAGTATTTTTGACTGGATGTTCCGATATCCTCTGATCATGACTGTATGTCAAAAATACCCTCTCCTGTAGCTTAGCTTCCGATAGACCCGTATGCGCTGCACCACCCAGCGTATGAGCAAAGATGATCAGAGTCTGCTCCAGTCGCTCAAATCCTGAAATACCCGAGCACTGAAATTGAGCCAACCCATTTGTGGTCGCCAAGTCAATAAAAGGCGTGCGACCAAACAGCTTATACTATGCTATACCTATGTGAACAGAAAAACATACAGCTTCGCGTAAAGAAGGATGATATGAGTTGCGCTCGAAGATCTCAGCGATACTTCCAAGCGAAGTAGGAAACAACCAATTGCGCTATACCAATAATGCAACCCAACATCCCGAAGAATGCCGCCAGGAAAACACCAACAATAGCCACGGTAAGAGCGTTTCTCTCCGTAGTGTGCCATTCAATCCAAGATAGAAACCTGTTCGTTGCCGGTGGCTCAGTAGAGATCTCTTGAAGTATTTTCAAACGGTGAGACCAGTATCTGCACTCGAAATCCTCAGCCAACTCGCGAATGCTTCCTAAATCGTCAACACGAAAATCTGGGTCGAAACCTCTTTTTCGAATGAGTTTAGCGACTAGTTTAGCCGTCCTGGAGTCTTCAGCGACGGGAAACAAGATATAATAGATGGAGACCAGCGTCTCCAAAACGAGCTGTGGTGGCAAAGTCCCCCTTTTCTGATGGTCAGTCGTTTAGAGCATATCATGAGCTGGGAGACATACAACTGTAGGGATGCAGCAAATTCGGTGCCTATACTACATTTGGAAGTGTAGCGGAGCTGACTTTTAAGCCAGGCGGTTTGATGGAATATCTTGACAGTCAGGTTCTGCTTGTCGTACACGAGATGCTGTAACAAGTCGTTGGTGGGGATGAAACGGATTTTGTATCGACGCCTGAGTTTCCACGCTTTGGGAGATGATGCCCAATCCTTCCTGTGGAAAGGTGAGAACGTCGGAAATGAACATTGCATGAATTCTTCAAGGGACCTATTTGCGTCCCATCGGGCCAGGGTATGCCAAAGTCTGTATGTCTTGGAATGGTCGTCTTTAGAATCACAATCAATCATGAAGCCAATTTTGACTGCATTGCGAATGCCAAATTGAATATCTTTGGCAGATGGCGTAGGGAATGCTAGTTGTTGCAGAGCTGTTCTGGTTTGCCGTGCGTTGTTCCTCAAGAGCCTGACAGTATCGAGTATGCTTCCATTGCCTGGTCCAACGGACCATAGATTTTGACACTTTCGATTGGCACCATAATTTTATCTACACTATTCAAGGATCATTCCTAGTAACCTTTCCATAATTGCGAATTGTTTGCTCTGTGTGCGAATATTTGTATAACCATAGAGAGGTGCTAAAGGCCGGCAAGGTTGTTAATAGTATACAACACTCTTTTAGCTAGTGCCAACCGATACAGGTTAACCCACAAAGCCATGACCTGCGAGTAACCACATACCCCCTTATTGAGAAAGGTCAATGACACATGACAATTGAGCCCAAGTCAAAATGCAGCTTTCCCTCATTTCTGCATTTAGGAGTGATTAATGTAAACTCTGTCGTCGACCATCTCCCGCTCTCATGCCTATGACGTCTGTATCGTATGCAGCTACGTCATACCACGCACATGCAGCGATCATCACAACTGCCTAGTCGTAACAGTCAATTTGACACGAGGACAGATGAATGAGGAGATACCAATTGGGGTAATAGGCTTCATCAATTTACTGAAATTCCTTTTCACCACCATCTCATCATCCAACATTGTAAACTTCACCCCTGATTGAACAATTGAACTTCATTGCCACAGCACCCCAAATACCAAAGATCCAATCAACATGCCTCCTTCCGGAACCGAGTCAGCAAAGCAGAAGTTCCAAGAGGGACTCGAGAAGACTCGCCAAGCCGCCGACCGTTCGTCATACCTCCCCTCACCCCTCACCCCTCACCAATCTTCCCCTTTGCTTTAGCTAACACGCATCAACTTCACAGCGAACGCTGCTCCCACCGGCACCAACCCCAAGCAAGGCAACTTCGTCTCGAAGCTTGCCAAGGGCGAGACCGAGGCGTCTACATACACGGCGAAAGGCGGGCCGAGCGGGACGGACAGGACCAAGGAGCCGGGCGGCTTATAAGACATATGCGCAAGCATCGAAGAGATTGGGATTGGGATGGGAATTGGCTGAGATTGGTGTCTGGTCCGGACAGAAGACGGCATGAACTCTCTCTATGATTGATGGATTGTATACTACATACAGACATTGTGCATTATGACCGCTTGATTCTTAAGCAAAAAAAAAAAAGAGAAAGTCAAGAACGCCATATTGATACCAGAACATGATCCATGCTTCCCATGATGCGATGCAGCCAGATCGCGTGTATACTCGACTTCATTCCTCATACCACGTTCCTACCACATACCAAGCCGTTGCCGAACGAGTCAATTCATTCCCACTCTGTAATTGACAGAGAAGAGATCATTGAGCCGTGGCCATCATAAACCCATCGCTTAACCTTGACGTTCCCTTCGGTATCCACCAGCGCCCCTTTTCTTTCTTCTTTCCTCTGCATAATCAACCACATCAGTACCACCAGCCTGACTGCTCGACAGACCAGGAATGTGATGGGTATAAGACTTGGTTCCGAGATCGCTGCTCTCGTCTTCCCTGATCAAGTAGGAGCTGCTCGAAATGTCGCTACGACCAACGCCCTCTTCCACAATTGCGTCGCCATGTCTGAAGCTGAAGTCACGACGGCCAGGTCGGCTGGCTGCGCGGCCCTTCTCCTGTAGTCGTCGCGCTTCGGCTCGGATACGCTCCTGTTCTTTTGCTGCATTGCGATCCGCGACACTGTACACCTTCCGGATACCGCCTGACTTCTTGTCAGGCGTGTTAGTCGGCGTGCTCTGGCGGTCACTCAACAAGGTCGAGCCGGCAGTCGATTCACTTGGGTTTGTCGAGCCGTCCCACTGGCTGCCCTCGGATTCCTTGTTCAGTCCACCAACTCTAGCAGCCCTCTCATGTCGGTACTGGCGCATAGCACTCTTGGCTTCAGCCTCGGCCATCTCGTCGACCAGAGCGCCATCTTCGCCAACTTTTCGGCCGTTGCGTTGCTTGCGGTCCTTCTTCTTCTCCTTCTCACGTTCCCGCCTCTCCTTCTCACGCTCTCGCTTCTCCTTCTCCTGCTTGCGTCTCTCCTTCTTTGCCTCCCTCTTCTCTCTCGCACCAATGTCGCTCGGTCCTGCTGTGATGCCGGACAGTGTGGATCCCGTATCACCACTCAGGTGGCTCATGGTCAGGCCACCCGTGTACTCGGTACTGCCGTCGTCGATGTCCTTGTAAATGCTGCCGCCGCCCAACTTGGTGCTCTTGGTGGCATTACTGAGGATGGTACCGTTGGGGCCTGTACGACGCAGGACAGTAGACTTGTAGTCGTCCCAGTCATTCTCCTTGAAGTGGAAGCCGCCGTTCTTGGCCCAGAAGAAGAACCAGATCCCGGTCACCACAAAGGCAACGCCAATCAGGGCGAAAAGCGCAAACATGGCATTATTGTTGATGTTGTGGGGATCGATGACGCCGTGGGACGGGTCAGTGTCCGTCGAGGCATCGTCGCGGGCGAGCAGGACAGACCGGGCTGCGAGCGGTCCTATTCTACCGATGGTAGATGAGGGTGAGGATGATCGTTGGTCGAGCTGCTCATTCGGGGTCGATGAGCTGATGGCACGCGAGATCAGGGTACGGGCACCTGCTGCCAGCGTTGGTAGCAACGGTGCCATCCTCTCAAAGTGTGGAAGATGTCAGTCCTCAAGTGAGGAATCTGGCACGGTGGAATGTCGTCAGACGACTTCGGTGTGTGCTGAGGTTGCCAGCCAGGTCGCACAGAATGTTTTGCTGTCAATGGAGAGGGCGAGTGTTAGATGCCACTATTGAAGGGTGATGGCCAGCGATGAATTCCAGAAATCCGGCGCGCAATTCTGAGTCGGAACGTGCAGGTGGGCGTTGATTGTTGACGCGAGGTGGTTTGATTACTCGAAAATGCAGAAACAGGATTGAGTCGACCTGCAGGCTGTTGTCTAGTGGTTTCCTATGGTGACATGCAGAAGGGCCTGCACAATTCACGGGGCTGGCATTAACAGACGAGGTTGGGAGCTTCGCTTCGCCCGGCAGATGTGGGGTACAGCGTCATCAGTAAACAATGTGCTGTTGTTGCCGAGCAACTGAAAGCTACAGGGACTCCCTCACTAAACGTGTTGCGACGGAGGCTTGGGGCAGGGGTCCGCCTGGCTTGAGTGCTTGCGTTAGCGCTCCAGCAACCGTCTCCACCTCCACATTTCCAGCAATGCCATTTCCCAGACTTCATGCCTTCGGTTACCGATGCTCAAGTGCAGTGTGTTCAAATTTGACAAATCACCGTATTTCTGTACGGTAGACACCGTTGCGTTGGAGTCAAATGGTCCACCGCCAATATCATGGTCGGTGGCCGACAGCCTCGTTAATGCAGGTCGACTCCCGTCCTGGGCCGCCCGCTGCATCTAAAACACCACGAGTATCGCTAGCCGCTTTGAAGGGCGTTTCCTACGCGGCATTGGCTCCCGGCTGGTGTGGTGCTTAAACTTCCAAATCCTTCGAGGAGAATTCTGCCGTCGCTACCGCCGAGTTTCACTTTTGTGTCATTCATGATTGGATTAGCTGGGTGTTGTTGTCCTCGTCTGTTGTGTAAGCCATCTTTTAGGAAGATGCACATGGTGTAAGAGACGTCCAAGCTCCTCTCGCAAGTACGCTACGACGAATCCTATATTACACTACACCAATGTAACCAGTAACCTGTCAGCCCATAATTGGAGAACATGGTGGCACGAGACCTGTCATTGTGTGCTCAAAGACATCATTGTAGGGTCCACAAACGACAACGACGAGCTCAAGAGCTGCTCGCCGTCTTAGTTTCATTGAGGGGATATATTCCCCACGTATCGTGTATCTATACGAATCATGACATTTGTGGCCAGAAAGGAAATGTCATCCCGAGGTTGTGCCAATCGTAACGTCATCCCGACAGCCCCAGTCTCATGCTCTCATCCCTCCACGAGGCTCGGTCCCCGAGCGCTTGCGCTGAAGACTTCGCTTCCGTCCCAATTTGTAACCCATTAGTCCTCCAGGGGCTCAGAGGTCATCTTCCATCCAATGTAGCAACTTCCCAATTCCATAACTGTCGTCCAAGACAAGAACAAAATCCATATCCAAGCGCGATGGCAAGTCTCTTTGTGGTGGCTGAATCCCACCAGCAGAAGTGCGAACTTCAAAGCCCATGCGCAGTCTATCAGTCCTAAAAGCTGTACTCCATGCAAATGCGAATGACTCGGCTGCAAAGCACAGGGTATCGCGACATGTAGCATGGCACAGCCATGTCTTGTGTGTAGAAACTCAACGACAGAAAGAGAGCAGAATTCCTTCCCCGAGGGACGGAATTCCGGAAAATATTAATCATCAAACCGTAGCAGAGACTGCCTCTCTACTGCCACAAAGTCCGCTTCAAAACTCATAACCCAAATCGTCTCATCAGTCGTATCTCATATACAAAACCCAAATGCAGTAATCCCGAGCCAAGAAAAGACATGAGTGATCCCCTTTTTCCTACCTAGCCTTTTGCCGTTCTTTTGTAGGTATTAACTTTTCCCCCTCCACGAGTTGGGAAGGCAAGAAAGCAACAATTGGATCTGATTAGGATATAAGGGGACGTAGCAGATACAAACAACAACGCTGTGTGAAAGTTGTAAAGAAATAACAGAGAAATAACGAGATGCGCACGTCCATCGCAATTCACCACCGCGGGTCAGTTGCAGATGGCGAGCCATGGCCTCCAGATTATCGAAAGTTGTCGTAGTAGTCGTCGTCATCGCCACCAAAATGCGTCCCAGGGTAAGAAGGATACGGTGGAATAGGGCTGGCATAGTCCGGGTAAGGATATGGTGCATGTGCAGGGTCGTTGGGATATGGCGAAGGCAATGCACGAGGGCGGCGAGAGTGTACCGACTGAGAGCTTGCCCGCGTTCGCGTCGGTGGCCTTTCTGTCTTGGGCGGCCGGCTCCTGTGTTCCTCCTCATATACAGTACCGCGGTCACTCCCATTGTTGCCGCGCCCGATATTGATCTCTCCTCCCCTGGTGCAATTAATCTTGGCGTTGCCCACCTCGACTACGGCCCCGCTGGGAACCTTGATGGTAATGTCGTCGTCATTGCTTCCAGACCTCGTAGTCCTTGTTGTGGCCGACTGCCGAAAACTACTCTCGTCACGACTGGCACTGCTTCGAGTCGAGCGACTGCTACCGCCATTCTTGTGGCGGCGGAGATTCTCCGGGGTCAATGCTTGCGGAGCACCGCCAGTGACTTCGTTTTGGTACTGGCTGGCGTTCTTGACCTTGTCCTCGATGCTGTAGGATACAGAACGACGGTTCTCGCGTCGAGTCTTTGAGGTGGCAGGCTCAAGAGCATACTGGTCTTCATAGTACTCAGGTCCCAAGCTCTGGCGCCTGGTCCTAATTGGGAGTTTCTCTTTCAGAAAATCAATCGAGGTACGGCGCGGCACCTCGTGGTACATGTCTGACTCTCCATCCAGATCCTCTTCGTCGAATAGGACCGATTTCCGTTGCGGTGGTGGAGGCCTGAAGACTTGACGAGGCTGAGTTGTCGAGGGGCGTGCAGGAGGTGGCATTTTCACCCGATCTTCGCTCTCCTTGGCAGCCCTTTTGGACAAGGAGGGCTGCCGACGGACGTGGACCTGCCTCTCGGGAGGAGGAGGCGGTGGTGCATCGTAGTCGTCATATGTGCTTCCGTAGGATGCCCCACGGTGGCCCATTGAGGACCTTGGCCGTTGGTCTGGTCGCTGGTCGGTTCGCATGAACCTTGAGGCTAAGCCCTCTGGGCCGCCCCGGTTGAAATAGTCGCCAGGGTTCGCCATGGGTGATGTTCCTAAGGGCGACGAGCCCGGAGGTGGTCCAATCCAGTGCGGAGCCGGGTATGACATTGGGTTTGCATGCTGTGGTGTTGGACGACCGCCGTAGTATGCGGAGCTCGAAATTGGTGGATGAGATGGGCCATAGTAACTCTGAGGTCGGGTAGTGAGGGCTCGCGGGCGAGTAGAGGAAGCCGCAATCGTCTGCTGAGCTACTCCGTAGTATGAGGGATCCTCGGCATGCCGATGTCTCGAGACCGGCGGTGTCGTCTTTATAGTTCGTATCAATGGTCGCTCTTGAACGTCCTTGCTCTTGCCGCTCCTTGACGATCTCTTCTCCTTGACCTTGTGCCGGCTCGAAGACGAGGCGTGCTCCGTTGAGTCGGACTCGCTGGGCGACGCTGCTTCATATCGTCTAGAGGACTTCTTCCTGCTAGTGTTCATTTGTTGCTTCATTGGACTGCCCGAAGAAGAAGCAAGGGTAGATTTGGCGTATCTCTGGGAGTCGGCCTTTACGTTGCCCTCCTCGTCCACGTCCTCCACCATGGCAGCTCTGGACCTATTGCCGGACATTTCGATGTCTCAAATTTTGGTCGTCTATTTCATCCGCATCCGCATTGGTTCCAGTAGTCAAGCGTTTCCAGATGCACTAGGGCTGGGAAAAGGAGGAGTGGTCGGTTTTTGGTGTGCGCTTGGAGTGGTTGTATAATCTCTCAAATAGGCAAAAGACCAAGTCGTAGCAGAATGGCCAGCGGGGGATCCGGCGGCAGCAAGTGCATGCGAAGAATCAGGATGGTCTGGTAATCGATCGTCGCAGCTTTGGGAAGTTTGGTTTTAAAGAGCCTGCTTTTGACGGTCGAGCACGCAGAATAAAAGTCTGCGACGATTGATGAGATGTGTGTGTGTTTTTTTTTTTTTTTTTCTTGTCCTGGGGGGTGGGCAGGAAGATAACGGATGCGTCGCTGCGACAGCGGGTTGCCAGGTAGGGAAGGGCGGCAGAAGACTGGTCGCTTGTCGTCTGTTGAATGCTGTGACACCGTCCAAAAGAGGGGAGACAGAGTGTGGCAGAGGCGGAATGAGCGCGACTTTGACCGAAGAGCGCCGGCAGAAGACTGCTGGTTGGCTTCTGAGAGAGCAGGGGTCCGGAGTCACCTTTTACAGGGCACCGTTTTTTTATTATCGATAATGGCCGCAACGGGACCTGGGGGATCCCTGATGATCGTCCGTTGGGGCGGGTGTCACCCAAGAGCCAAAAGCCAATGTCAATGCGAAATCTGATGGACACCGGGGGAAGTGGGCTGACGACTGGTCTTCTAGTGAGAAACGGGACAACGGTAGCTACCCAAGGTGGATCGGACTCCGAGCTATCCTGTCCACACAGAGAATGGTGCACGCTGTAGCCAGCGTCTCGTCTCGTCTCGTCTGGTCTCTGGATGGCAGTTGGCTCGCTGACTTGTCGCTGAGCTGGGCTGCCTTCGGGCGGGATTTGTCGTGTCTGAGAAGCAGCACGAGGTGACAGGTGAGCCGGGGACCGACCGCATGGGTCGAATGAGGTGGTTCCCCGTGCCGTGCCGTGGGTAGGTGGTCGAGTATATCGACAGTTGGCAGAGGGGCTTCTATCTGATACAAGACAACGACAAACGTTGGCTAGCGTCGACTTAAAGAGTCTTTGCGCTGTGTGTCGACTGGCGTCTTCGTTGAGTTGGCTGAACCCTGTTCGTCAGGCACGCAGCGGGCTACGGTCCAGCGTCGATGGGCGGTTCTAAGTGGCCAGCGACTCTGGAGCCAAACGTGGTTGTGGGCGTCAGAAGAAACGGACGAGAGGCGAAAAAGACACGCAGTTCCACCAAAAGAACGAAAGAGAAGCCGGAGAAGAGCTCCAAGCTGACCCTGCGGCTCAAAGGCTGGGTTTAGGTGGATGCCCGACTGTGAGGTTTGGGTACCAATACTGCGCTTGAGCGACCGGATCCCAGTAGCGAGCTTGCTGCCGACGCTGTGGGATCGAGCAGAAAGAAAAGTAATACCGCGCGTCTTTGTGCTGCTCCGAGTCTCACTCAGGCTGTGTGCATGTGTCATCTGAGAAGAGCAACGCTTGCCAGTTCGACGAGTTTCCGGGAACTTTCCATGGCAATTAAATGATGATGCTGGCATGCGGGCTCTCAACGGCAGCCTTGAGATGCCATTTGCCAGCAGGCACGGTAGGCAGAGAAGGGTGCCAGCGCAACACCCTTTCTTTGCCATTCCCACTTCTCCAGTCCTGGGTTCCCGGGAGTCGACGTTTTGATTGGGTTTTTGGGTGCTGGTTTGCAGGAAGCATGCATAAGCCGTAGCCAGAAGCCTTCTTCTGCCCTGGGGTTTGGGCCGGTCTAACGCCAATCGCGGGGTCTTTCATGCGAGGTATACTAAGCCATCATCGTGGGTTCGTTCGCTCCATGCCCCAGATTGCTGCTGCAGAGAACTGTACCTTGCACTCTGTGAAGACAAAACGTGTCATAATGTCTCTCAGTACATTGCAGTTGCGTTACACTTTTCAAGGCCAAGCCACCCGGTCAGTATACTGGCATACTTCATCGGTTGCGCTAGATAAGAAGAAGTATATAGCCAGTCGGATCGCAGCAGAAACCGATCATCCACATCCTCGGCAAAATCGCCACAATCGCGGTGCAAAGGCAATTCTTCTTCCTCTTGTTATCTTGGGAAGCGTGCCGCCTGTCTCTTCGCATGGCTTGCACCAGTGTACGCCATTGCATCTCTCACTGGACCAAGTCTACGGCCGGTAGCGTGATTGATCATGAGACAGGAGATTCAGGACATCTGGAACCGAGAGCAAGAGCGGTTCACCATGATCAGTGGTAATGCTTTGCATTAAGATGCCGCAGGTTTTCCCACCATCTGCAGATTGGTTGGTGTAGAGGCGCACCTAAAAACTCCGGGCCCCCGACATGCATGTCATTGTGTCAAAACGGATAATTGTGTATCGATCAAGCACCCACCCTCCTTTGTGCCCCTCGAGCAATGGCAGCCCATCAGCTCGCCGGCTCGTATATGCTGCATGGTACTGATATCCCTTCATGAGTCAAGCGACGGCTAGGCATCAGTAGCACGCAGTAGATTGCGCGCAGAGAGGAAGGTAGATGCATATAAAGCATTGATGCGCTGCAAGAATCCGAATGCAGGCTGGGTCAAGTGACAATCATTGTCACTTCGGGATCCAATGTGCAGCGATTTCATTGCGACACTTGTCAGCCTATGCCGATTGGGCTTGCCAAGTGGGGACGATGGCCGAACGACATGTCCTTCCAAACCCTGCAATCCCCAAAAGTGAGGCTGAGACCCAAGCAACAAAAGGGTCGTCAGGGCCCTTAAGTCAGTCAACCATTCACCCTTCCATTGTATATGAAGTGTAAGCTGAGGAGGCTGTAGGCAAACAATTCCACAGCGCACAGCTTTGTGAACTCGTGCGGTCGCCAAACTGCTGCAACTGGAAAACAAGGGCTGGAACCTTAAAAAAGAGCGGTGAGACTGAGGGTGTCGAGGTCCTGAGGCGACTTTTGCGCATTCAACGCAACTGCGCGGGACCCAGAAACCCCCACTCCAATGCAGCCAGCACTTTAAACTGCTGTACGACCTCGAGATTCCAGAATCTGATGAATGTCAACATGACCACGAAGCCTGTACCGACAGTGGTGGTGTACTGCGATGCTATCAATGACGCTTCGCCATAGTGCCTTCGAAATTCAGTTCTCACATACCAGCGCCGGGCGAGAAACGGCATAGCGACCGCGACTACTGTGGGAGCCATTCTTCGTGTGTTCTAGATACGCGGCCTGCAGTATGCTTTCGACGGGCCACTATCCTGCAGTAAAAAGGAAGACCGCTTCGCTGTACTTGCAACCCTGGCGCACCAATACAACAAGACCGAACAACGAAGGAGTTCCCGAAGGAGTTTCCGAAGGACACGCGTTGAGCTGTACGATGCGTTGGCTACCACAGTAGTTGCAGGCAACATGTAGACATGAGATCGTGGCGACGCCATAAACCTACGGGCTGCTCAACCTCACTGGACTGGTGAGTAATTGCGATCCCTCCTAGAAGCCGAAGTCATCAACATCGATTGCTTGCCGGGTTCTGGCATCTGCCCGACCTACAAGAGTGACGAGGCCCGTCCCTCTTCATCAGATCCTGATCGGGTTTCCAACTTGCCTCGATATCTTCTCAATGCTAGGTATGAATACCCTCAGCGATGAAAGACCAAGGGTCCGCATGCAACTGTTATGGAGTTGAGCGGAACTTCAAGCGCTCTGTTCCCTCAAATGATATCCATCGGGTTGTTATCTTGGTTAGCTTTCAGTTCCAAGCAAACTCACCATCGGGGTCAAGAAAAGTCCTAGGTTTTTTTTCGGCAGCCATCCAGGATACCATTAGTTGTTTTCATCAGATAGACAGGAAGGATTATTATCCACTTATGAAGTGGTTCATACCGTATGTGCGATATCGACCTACAATCATGGTTTGTTCCGTGCTATACTCTAGTGTTCCGATGGAATACAGCATAGACAATGCACTACTGCAGGTGATCGTTTGTGTCGTTAAATTCAAGCAGTCAGCTCCTCTCTGGACGCTCTAAATAGACCAACGAAGGGACGCGCCTCTTGAGCATGCTTGCAAAGTCTAGTCTGACTTGCCACCATATAATGGCCAGTCGTCGTTTTGAGTTAGCAGAAGCTTTGAGTCTGACGAGCCTCCGATAAACGTGGCTATCGTCACGGTGTGTTAGGCGTGAATGGGTCAGACGAGGAAAAGTCGCGAAGCATGCCGTTCGTGTATGCGACTGAAGAAGGCGCGCGTCGGCGAGGAATAAAACCATGAGGTGCTCAGCTGTGAGCAGTAAGGCTTGCATGCAGGTCGTAATGGAAGCTAGCGTAGAACGCCACGTGATAAAGGTACTCCCAGCCCTATGACTGTAGCACGACGGAAAGCCAAACCTCTACATTGGCTGCATGCAGCTTCAGCGTTTTATGTATATCAATGGTTGCAGGAGCTCGATCAGCACCTCCCAGCAGTCTGGAATCCGTGGGAGACGGCAGGGCGAGGCCAAACATATGACGCGCATGGCAAATGTACTCCTCTTCAGGCTTCTACATGCGCCTTGGGCAGTATTGATTGCCCAAGGGCATATGCTGGCTAGCATTGCAGCGGTGGAGTCTGGCTTGGGCGAATCCACAACATCTCAATAAGATTTCCATGAGACAGGACGGGATAACATACATGGGATTGTGAAACAAGAATGGGAAACTTGGAACAGCCGACGTTGGCGAGCGATTGCGGAGCTTGCGAAGAGTCCAGCTCCACCAAGAGGAAGTAGGTCTCCGTGTTAGTGGTGGTGAGGGTTTGGTAGGGGATTGCGCCAACTTTTGCGTTGCCACCTTGGCCGGCATACGCTGGTGCCGTCGGGCTGCCTACAACGCAGCTTACCGTCCAAGTCCAGGGTGATACTCGGCCCAGCCTCCCCATTTGCCAATTGCTTGGTCCCGAAGAGGATTCGGGTAGCAGAGCTGAGGTTCGGGTCAAGTGGCTATTGTTTTCACTGTAGCATGTGCGCAGCCTCCAGACTCGCGCTCCGATAACAGGCTCCGAATAGCCAATAAGTAATCTTAGTGGCGCAAGTCGCAAACGATGGTTGTCAGTCTACGGCTCATTGAGCTGACATCAGAAGAGCCGGACGAACCTGTTCCACGTTTTGATTACAGACAGAGACTTGATTTTCGGGATGTCACCTCTAGGCTCGCATTAGCTTTCAGTCCTGAAGCGATAGATTGCCGTGGTGTCCGCCATTTGTGGGTGCGCCGCCGCCGCCATGCAGCCAATCGTCCCAAGCTGTAATCCCTGGGCTGATCGGGCTTGGGGGATCTCTGACTAAAATCTCTCCAACTAGTCAAGGCGCGGGACCATATTAGGTAGTCGACTTGGAGGTATTATGGAGCTTTCAGCATCTATTGCCTCGACCGCGGCGAGTCAAACATGTTCAAGCCAGAGATTATTTTCTTGGAAGCGACTTTGGCGACGCGAGTTTGAAGTGCCAGAATTTTCGCAATGCTCACTATCCACAATTACGAACATCTCACATGGCAAAGGCAATCGTCATCTTGGTGCTAACAACATCATGATGCTCACATTCAAGAGTCCGGATAGTCACAGTGCTTCATGACCATTGCGGTGCACCGGTTTCCCTTCGATAACGTCCTTTTGGGCTGTCATATGATAGCGTTGGGTGGGATTGATCCAACACTAAAACTCCAACCTCACCCTAGGATCGTCCCAAAGCCGGCTTTAGATAGACTATGCCTATCTTCGAGCCCCACAGGTTTGTGACTTTGCCCGGGTGGCTTCCTGGCCGGAGAACCAGGCAATCCGTCGCCCAGCAAACCGATGGTAGCACACAGCCTCCACGGATTGGCCTCGAGCTATCCTTCTTCCACCTCATTCCACCTCATCACTTTGCCAATCATGACTGCTGCTTCGCACTCTGAGGGCGCGGCTTGCGTTATCGATGACTCCTTGAAGAGGCCCCAGCTCATCCGCCATGCACAGCCTCGGGCGACGAATCACCACGCGCACACATTGCAGCAGCCCTGGTTCTCGCTGGTCAATCACGGGTGCTTCTCTCGCAAGTATCTGAGCTATATCGACTGCTGTGCGCTCCCGCCGCGGCAAGGCAAGGCATAGATATGCAAGGTACAGTGCATACGCGTTCGCCGATCGCTGTGCATGGCATTTCGATCGTTCAAAACCTTGACCACAAGAACACGAACCCCGTGCATGCAAGTGTAGCAACGACTCCTCCCGTGTCCGCGGGAAGTTCGGCAGGCTGAGAGTGTACGACTCGGTCATCTGTCCCATCCTCGCCGATGGGGGTGGCCTCATGTCTTAGCTTAGTGAGCGATGTCCCCACGTATCTTGGACGCGCAACCACACCATTCCCAGCCTTTCGCAGCTAACTGCCATCTTCCTCGCACACACACGGTACGATTCCACCGTATCTCACCCACCCTGCTGGACGCGTGATTCCGCTTCCGGAAATTCCTACTTGGTAATGTAAAACAAGCGCTCACCTTGGCGCAGGCTTTGGCCCGCTTCACTGCCATTATAGTAGCCATGAGGCCCCGCATATGGAATTGTCCTAAAGTCGGTGGCGCGGGATGACCACCCAATAATCAGGCTGCCGACTCACAAGGCCACCTATTCAGATTGGGCAATGACTGGACACTCCTCACCGGCATCTGCCTCTAGGTTGCAGGGGTGTACTTCTTCTGCCTGGTGGGTGCTATATAAGTGCGGCCTGGCCGCTCCTCACTTCTGTTGATACGATGCTTGTGTCTCCCGACCGATCACTTATAATCTCGAGCACTGCATCGGCTTCCCTCTTCGCAGTACTCTGGATACACCGACTTGAGCCGGCTTCAGCCCGGCGACATTCGTTGGACTACGGTTAACACGAACATCGCAAAACTAGAAAAAGACAAAGAGTGAGCGGGATGCCACTCGACCCTTTCCACTTTCTTCACCTCACAACCTACTAAGCCATCACACAAGGTGAACGCAACAATGCCTTTCTTTCCCGTTGGAACTCTCTCCCAAGTGCGGCCAGAATCTTGGCCTCCCGCTCCTGGCCGGGGCACTCCAGCTTTGGACGATGATAGTTTGACGGATGATGACGATCTCGATCTGCCACTTCTACAGCGAGATCCTCTGAAATACTTTCTCACTCCACCCACACCGGATGACGAAGAACTAGACTTCCAGTTCGACTTCGATGCCGGGATTGAAGATGCGAACAAGCCTCAGGAGATTGTTCGCAGTGTGAGTCCGTCCACTCTTGACGGCCTCAAGCGGTACAAGGCAAAGGGCAAGGGCAATGACTGTGCCATCATCGACGACGAGTCGGACGAAGAGGAGGATTATATCCGCTTCAGACCCAGCAAGTCCTTCCCTCTCGGCCTCCCCGACTTCGGCATCGACAGGCCCAAGTCGGCAAGTGCAACACAAGCAAAGACTGAAGAAGCCTTGTTGTCGCCGAACGCCTTCCACGTCGGTTCACCGCGTGGCCGGCCCGTCAAGAGATTCTCGCCACCCCGACGGACGTTCCAGGGCAGGTCCCGGAGCGTGCCCCTTCAGCGTCGACACTCGTGGCGCGAACCCAGTGTCGACGTTTGGTCAATCGAGGAGGAACCCGAGAAAGAGACTCTGAGTGAGAGCGGTCTCAGCACCGAAGACCTGGAGGCATTTTTCAACGAACACAAGACGTCGCCGATCAACATCCCGGCCACGAAGCCCAAGAAGAAGGTTCGATTTGTACTTCCGGACAGGGACTCTTTTCATTAGTTCAGCATGGTGTGCATTACGGAGGAAGCATTGGACTGGGGCAGTAACATGGCATTTACAATGGAGTTTTGCATGATATTATTATCTGGAGCATCATACCACATTACATTTGCATTATTAGCATACACGGATACCATAGTCTCGGTCACTAGATTGGCAGAATGGCAACATTCTTGGGACGGACAGATTGCATATTTTCCTAATCCGTATTCTTAATCTACCAATACCATCCTTTCATTATATCGACTCATGGGTGCCACTGCCATGCCAGGCTTATTCTGTTCTTGTGATACTTTCTCTTTGAGTGCATGTTACCCTCTGAAGCCACCACGCTATCATGATTCAGTCAGAGCTAGACAATACAATGTCTTGCCTTCAAACAGCGAATACCTATTTTGTCAGACCGGCTGTTCTAGGAGGGGTGTTCAGCCAGCCAGCGACATCCACACTGCCGCAGGTCTCTCGGTCATTCCCCAGAGGTTCATCGTGGAGAGATGCATTCGACGCCGCTATCAGAAGCACTCCGTGATGACTTAGCGTCAATAGCGCACGGTCAATCACGTCCCAGGCCACGGCCGGAACTGCATTGATTGGAGTTGCTTCACCCTCGCAGCTCGCATGTGTGCGGCTCTAAGCAGCCCCCCTCGAGATGGTGGTCAGCAACGCAGGCTGAGGTGATACAAACGCGGCCGTTTCGGGCAAGGGTAGCATCTTGGGGACTTCGCTCTTGGGGCGAATAAGTCGCTCGATTGGCAGGGTTCTTTGCACAGCACTAACAGGGGAGGCGCAAGACATGTTTGCTTGCCGGCGTACGTGATGATTCGTCGAGTGTGAGTAAGCTGAGAACCAACGGCGTTCGTGTAGGACGCCCAGACGCGGTAGGTCCAGTCCACCGGGTCTCTCCTAGTCCGACCGAGTTAGGCCCAAGTAGTCTCTGGAGGGGGATAGTGTCTGTGACACTATTGTTGGACCGGCCGCATTGAGCGATCATATTCCGTAGCGTCTTTTCGGTCTACCCCGAAACTTGACCAGTCTACCTTTGCAAAACCGGTTTGTCAGCCAAGGTTGGGTCAGTCCGCGGCCTGGTCATTATTCATGGACAAGATTTCAAATAAGACTTTAAAAATAGCTTGGGTGTTTCCTCGTGATAAAACTTGAGCACGGTTGAGCCAAGCATAATATCATATTCTTGCGTTCGAGTGTCTCACAATTTTTCCTAGTGACAAGCAACCATCATCAAAACCCATAAAACATGAAAGATGAGATCAGTCCTAGTGCGTTGGCCAAAACCACTGATGTGATAAATACGTGCTTGGCCTCTCGTACATCGAGATGGATGGTGAGGAGGTAAGTGCAATGGAGCGCAAGACAGATCGAGGTTATGTAGACACCGTAGTGAGTTGGCCGTAACTCAGAGAACATCATAGCTATGGATGGTTTTGTGTTGTTTCAGCTGGGACGCCTTTGGAGACCGCACCCAATGATATGATCTTCATTCAGTATTCTCATTGATCGACAACGACACACTATAGCTTGACCCACTTCTAGAAAACGCATCTCTTATTGGCGCGAATGACAGCTCATGCATAGTATCTTCATCAACTCTCTCCACCCACTTATGAGTGGAGCAAGGTCGGCCTCCACCAAGGCGGCAAGCCGTGCTGGAGATTCGCTACATGACCAAAGAACCGCAGCCGCTAGAAGACCTGCGTCTAGTTGAAGCCGCCAGGCTGGCATCAATAAACACGCGCCGCTCCCCTGCATGGCGGCAATTTAAGCGATGTGTAGCAGTGGATTATGCATTTGTGATATTCTAGTAGAGATTTACCGTCGCCGAGTCTATGAGATTGAGATGGAGTAGGTCTTCTTTGTTGTACTTCTCGCATTTCATCTCGCCCCTCCCAGGTCACCGATGGTGGGTATACATATGAACTCGTTCAAGTGATACATTGCCCAGCTACAACGTAGCGATGTACTGGGTAACATCGACCATCATACTTGGCGGCCTCGGTCTGGGAATAGGCCTAGCAATTGGGCATCACATCTGTTACATGTCCTTGAACGATACCGTGGCGGACGACTTCCTACAGACGTGGGCCATTCGTTTTGGAAGCGTGTTCGCGGTTCTTACTCGAGTTAGCTTTTCTGCATCACTTGCCACCTCAATCGTCCAGTTGCTGTGGAAGACATTCCAAGGGACCAGCAAATCGACTTCTCCGTCGGCTTTGGACTCCCTCTTCGACATCACACGCAACCCGCTGGGTTTCTTGAAATGGCAAACCTAGGCTTTCAATCCCGTGTTGGTAATCTTTGGCGTGATTACATGGTCAGTCATCCGGAAATATAAAGCTAGACGCAGGCCAGTTAACGTAGATCGTACAGGCTCTTGCCAGTCATAGTCGTTGTTGCGCCGGCGACTTTGACTGTAGGCCTGGCGCCAACCTTGCACATGGAAACCCGTACAGAGGTAGTCCCCCAGATCAACTGGACTCGGATGCCGTGGGACTGCTGCGAATTCAGTTGCACCTCGTCGAGTGAATATTGGGCGCCTCATGTGGAGCTCAAGCGGCTGGCCCTTTCAACGGTAAACTCGGGAGCTATAAGGGCACTCAACCCTGTTTACGCTAATTCGTCCTATACACTGGACTTTTATGGGCCGTCACTCAAGTGTGATCCTTACGCTCTAGAGGTGCCGCCTGGAAAGCCTGCCACATGGAGGCCGACCACAAGTGGGAAATATACGGTCAAATATTACGGCTCGGCACCGTTCAACAATGGCACAGCCAATATGACGTCGCTGCTACCTTTGCTGGAGAGTCTTTACGATGTCCCCGATACGTCCGACCCAACACGTAAATACGGAACTTCAAGCTCTCCGACGGGTGAGTATGAGTACTATACCGGCCTAGACATGTTGTCGACAGACGGGGCGAAATTTTTCGTGTTTTACAGTCCGACTTCTGCCACGGGTTATGGCAGCCTCGGTGAGAGAACTATAGCCAACGAAACCGCCACAGCGAACAGGGCGATGCAGTGTACACTATATAACTCGTCATACCAAGTTGAGTGGTCCTTCCAAAGCGGCGCGCAGACTATCGCCGTCAAGAAAGAAGAGAGACTCCACACCGTTTCCGCCATTGGCAATTACCAAACCAATGCACCGGCTCCGTTGGAAGCGTACAACTTCCCCACAATGAATTACCAGGCCGTCATGCACGCAGTGGGCCAGCTCGTCATGGGCTGGCTGGATGGTGAATGGGCAGGCGGCGACGGTGTGACTGGAAACTCGAGGATCACGGACACATCCCTTGTATATACCAGTCAATTCGACGACTTTCGAGCTGGCTACGAATTCGTCAACAGCACGGAAACAGCGAGCAATCGAAGTTTGGCTTATGCATTGAAGCATACCCTAAGAAACGTGACCTTGAGTCTCTTCGCGCACCCACGATTCCTTAAGTTGACTTCTTTTTGATTAGATATCTCGGAAGCTAGGCTGTACTGACTGATACAAAACGGCACAGAAACGAGAACACCGATCCCGTCGCCGTCACAGTGGGCAGTCCGCAGAATATCTGGCACTATAGCCCCTATTACTTGGTATTCGTCTATTCCATCAGCGGCCTGTTCACGCTCCTCGGAGCCGTATACGGGATCAACTCCCTGCACTCCAATGGCGTCGCTTTCGAAAACAGCCCATCTACCATCTTGCGTGTGACCCGAAATCCGCAGCTCAACGTACTGGTGAAGCCCGAAGACACGATCGGGGCGCAACCGGTGCCAGATTATCTGGCAAGGACAAAAGTAGCCTTCTCAGGAGACCACAAAAAGCGAGCGTTCATACTGGAGAGCACGTCGCTGCTCAAGACAGAGACGGCTGCGAAAGGAAACGACTATGCCGAGTCTTGCAAGAATGATAGTGCGGCCTATAGTCGCCCTTTCTGAGTAGAGATAGCTGATGCGGATGTTCTAAATAACGATTCATTCGGTTGCCTATTCGTAGCTCAATTGCAGCCTGATAAACTTGTAGAACTAAACCTGGCCGCTGACATCATTCGCAACAATAGCACCGCTGTATAATGGGGCACCTCTTCACCCAATTACACTGCCATGATTTTCCCGGTTCTCGGAAGATCGCTCTTGGCGACATGGATGTGTTGATCACGAGCTGCAGCCTGACTATGAATGAAGCATTGAATTCCCAAGCCATCAGTTTCCCTGACTACGGGCTGATAACATAAAACAATAATTTGATAGGATCCCCGTAACGCCATGCCGTATGCATTTTCCGAGATACACAGATGCAGAATTCGGGAGTTGTTTCGTCTATTATACACAGATGTGCATTGGGTATTTGCTTATTCGTCCTCTGCATCTTCTATTGACACGGCCTTCGCTTTTCCTTTGTCCTTATCACTAGCATTTGACTCCTCGTCGCTACTCGTGTCACTGTCCTCTGCATCATCGGTAGTACCATTGCCCAATGCGGGTGCAGACGAACTGCCCACCCCGCCATTAGCGAATAGCTGAGCAGGGCCGCCCCAGTTTGGCAGTCTTGGTGTTGGAGTGACCACTGGAGGAGGCTCTCTATGTGCCTCCGGCGGACTAGTTGTGGAAACATTAGCTGGCGCAGCTTCAGCCTGGGGGCCGCTCCGTGTCTCTCCGGCAGACCCGGATGTTGCATCCCCTGCTGGAAATGAGGTTGTTTGTGACTGTTCTGACGAGTGGTTTTGTGGTCTGATATGCTGAGGGACATTGTTGCTAGCGCCATCCACCCTCTGCAGTGGCATCAACGACCAGCCTTGAGGAATCACGACGCCCTCAGGCAAGTCTGGACTTCCTGCAGGAATAGAAGTAGAGTTTGCTGTCGCAGCATGCCTAGTGACGGACGGCGTATGAATTCGTGGGGGGATTATGGGTGGGAAGGACGCCAGGCTCTGAGGCATTACCGGGGGCATCACTGGCACTGTATTAGGGCCATTTGGCACGAACCTTGATTCGGTGAGTGGTTGCTGTTCCAGCATACGTAGGTGCTGTAATTCTGCAGCGAGAGCATATGTAGTCTGTAGCTCAGCCTGCGTAACTTGTAGGCTATGCATTTCATGCTGTAACCGCTGCTGTATCTCCCGAAGCTGTGCTTGAATGTCATCAACGGCGTTTGTGGTTGATGGCGGCGCTGGCTGAGGCTGTTGAGGTACACCCTGCTGTGGAAGTGGGTGTGCCTGTGCGCCATCCAGTCCGCCATTAAAACGCTGCTGGATAAGCTCTTGCACTCTCTGCGGGTTTCCCTGCGCAAACCCCAGACGAAGAGGCCCGAGCTGGAACATGCGCATACCGCCTTGTCGCCCTTGCTGGCCCTGGTTGCCATTTGCATCTGCATTGTCTGCTCCAGGCTGGCCAGGAGCAGGCGCCTGACCGCCCACATTGGGGCGGGCTGCACCATCACCATTGGCGGCGGCACCATCCATGACAACTGAGCGCCGGCACGTAGGACAAACTTGCTGTCGCTCTAGCCACCCCTTCAGGCAACCAAAATGGAGGATATGGCCGCACGGGAGCTTCTTCGGCCGCGATCGTTCGACAGCTCCAGGCGCGGCCGGATTCCAAGGTCTCATCTCTTCTCTGCAGATGATGCAGGTGTCTTCGCGCTCTAGCTCTTCTTGCGTGGCATCTGGATACTTGTTCATATCTGCCAGAGCTTTGCGATACCTGACCAACGCGCTCAAGCGCTTGAGGAAGGATCGTGTTGTGAGGAAGAGGTCTCGCATTATGTGAATCGGTAGTCCATAGAACATCATAAGGACAGCGAAGAACCCGACATACACGCCAAGTTTGACGAAATCTAGAAAGAAGTTAGAGCTGCGGTTCACCATGAGGCATGCAAAAGAGCGTATCTTACCTGCGAAAAGGTCCAGACTCAGTACCCACTGTCCTTTGGTCTCCCAGCCCGGCACTTCAATATCCATTTCGTCGATGTCCTCTTCATTCGGCAGCTCCTCTTGATTAGCAGCTTCTGCTTCGGTCGCATCTTCGGATTCCCGGCGCCGCAGGATATCGGCACGTTCTTCTCGGACCTCCTTGCGACGATCCTCCAGCCTTGTGCGAGTCTGCTTGCTGACAATATTCATCTCCACCAAGGACAGTACATATCGGAGGCCAGTCCGGAATGAGCACGTGGCCAAGATGGCAAACTCGAACAGGAACATGACCATCATATTCGGGCGGGCTTGTTGGATGACCGTGTGTACCGTATACGAGAATAGCCATGTGTCGTATATGATGCTCAGGAGCAATGATATGCTCAGCCTGGTATGGAACAGTCGTGGGTTCGCCGGGGGTTGTTGCTCGAGGATCTCAACCCTGCCTTCGCCTATCCATTCCCACACCTTTCCAGTCACCAACGCTGTGAACATGACGAGGAACCAAGCTCCCACCTCCTCCCGAAATATGGTCATGGCCAGGCATGTTTCGGTCACGGCGAACCACGCCTTCTCGTAAAGTTGCTCGATCTCGACGGGTCGGAGTTGGCCATAGCATAGTCGTTGTAGGCCGTAGACAAATGTACCGTAGACGAGGAGAACGAGGTTGATGAGGATCTATCCCAACAGTGTGAGTGAGCAGGCACGGTCTCGGTGGGCGGGCGCAACGGCAAGCTTACCATCAAGCTAAGGTTGTTCTGGGACAGATAGACCATAGCCGAGTAGAAATTGGCTCTCTGGTTGAAGGCATATGTTACTACGCCGGCGGCAAGAGCCGCTGAGGACTATCACGATGATTAGCTTGGAGCTCTGCATAGCTACCCACTCACAGCTGCAGCAGAGGCGATGGAAGCTTACCCCGGCGTACCATAGCAGCCTCATCTTCGCGATATGGCCAAGCCGTAAGGTGCTGAGAAAGTTGATGGCTCCAGTGGAAGTCAAGTGTCAATCATTTTGATGCAAGGGCGTGTTTGTAATAAGCAATCTGGTGGTTGCTACTGGTGCATGTGTGACCTTGGTTGAAGCCACGTTTTGGAGCGCGGCGCGGATGACGCACCGAAGTCCAACGGACATCAACAGGCCACGTGACCTGTTTTTCGGTCTCATCTACGGCGAAGCGGGCCGCCGAAATTCACAATGGAGTTCCGATCTCCAAAGCCGTGTCAATCACTTTCTATTCGTGGCTTCATGTATACTCAGCAATGTTATTTGGCTCAAAAAGACTAGACTCGTTCCTGGCTGATCCGGCGTCGAGATGGCGCCGTCCTTGATCGTTTCTGCAATGACACCAGCATTCTTAGCTACGCTTCGGAATCATCCCACCTTGCCACGCCACAGCTGGTATATCATTGCAGCATCCGCGTTGACAATTCTGAACAGACCAGACGAGATAGCCAGAGTGTACTCATTCGCCATGGAAAGGGGCAGTCACGGTGCAGAGCTCAGGCCAAGCCAGGAAGACCGACTCGCCATCTCCCGGAGAATCAGAGAGGCATTGATCAAGACATCTGCAGTCGGCGGAGTGCCCAAGGTAATTGCCTGCGACAAGCCATAAGCCATGCGAAAGCAGTTTGGATGCGTACCGTAGACCTGAAGCGAGCTCACCGTGACCAGACTATCAACTCACTGCTGTCTCTCAAACAAGTCACCCCGGAGGAACTGCTGGATGAACCAGGCTCTCCCTCACCGACGGGCAGACCAAAGGACGTGTACGAAGTGCAGTCTTCCGAGATCCTGGAGAGAGGGCGATCCTTCTTTGACAAGATTTATGGCAAGATAGCGAAGCGAATCATGGGGCAGATGGACAGATCTGGCACCGAAGACCTTGGCCTGGCCGCCCGGCTTGTGTACGGCCACATCCTGAGCAACACCAGCATCCTCTCACCTACCGAGACATCTTTCGTGTTGATCGCGGGACTCATTCCGCAGGACGTAAGTTCTATTTCAGCTCAAGGGCTGAGTATGCAATAAGTATTGGATTCAGGTAAAAACTGACAGATGATATTCTGCGGTAGGTGAACCCACAGCTCAAGGGTCATCTCCGAGGTGCATTGAACTTAGGCGCAACCGTTGAGGAGGTGCGTGCCGTTAGGGAAGTCACCATGTTGATCTGCGACGCTTTCGGCATGAAGAGGCTGGCTGAAGACGCTGTCGGGGGGTGGGGATGGAGGAGCGAGGTCGCCAACGTGTAGCGACTTTACAAATCACTGGAGCCACGAGGGTCGGATGTCAGAGTCGCGCTTGTCCGCAGCTAGTTCGACGGCGCCTAGATCCGTTGCCATGCAGTTGATGTGTATAAACTCCAGGTAGGCCGGCGCTCAGATAGGCAAACGACAGCACCAAGTCAGCTGTTCGAGACTCTTACGGGCAACAGTAAGGAGGCATGGGGG
This sequence comes from Seiridium unicorne, assembly GCA_039778275.1. Classification (NCBI taxonomy): domain Eukaryota; kingdom Fungi; phylum Ascomycota; class Sordariomycetes; order Amphisphaeriales; family Sporocadaceae; genus Seiridium; species Seiridium unicorne. The sequence goes on from JARVKF010000135.1 coordinate 217,812, forward strand.
CAGTGGGCATGGGGCAGTGGCAGGTATGCAGGTGCGAATGAAAATCTGGCTTGCTCGCCGACGTCCTGAAGCCCGCGAACCTCGGATGCAAGGTTCGTGCAGATTCCCCATGAGAATGCTTTACAGTCCATGTGCCCTTGGATTACATATTGATTTGGGACGCGGCTTAAAAGCGTCATGTTGCAGTATTGGGATCTTTTGGCCACGAGTCAGTACACAGTAGCCCTACCTAGTACCAAGCTTTGGCCCATGGCGAGCGCAATTTCCCATAGCGGTCGCAGTGCAGCAGTGCAGCCAGTTTTGCAGGGGCTCGGCTTAGATCTGAGGTCGACAGGTCGTTGGTGCATTTACGGGGGGTGGGTTCCCTTACGGCCGTTAATCCCCCTGCTCTGAGAACGCCATGCCACGAGGCAACCCTACCACACCTTATGCAATCATAACCTTCAATGTCGGATTGGCACGGCAATGGGTGTGATGACATTTCATGCCCCCGGAAGCTTGCCGCCCATGCTGGTACTGGTTTCAGAAACATCAGGCCGACCGGTGCAATAGACGAGAGACCGCAATTCAGGATGGCAAACTCCCTAGCGGTCCTCGGTTACAAGCAGAACTGGAGCAAAAGTTGGCATTCTGGTGACTCTAATGGTATTGTAAAATGCAACTCGACAATCTCGGAAGCCACTGACTCCGGGTCCACGAGGGCCATGAATGTGCCGATCAACGCAGTGCTGCATTCCACAGTGTCCTCGAGACTGAGGAGACCCCGTGATTTGCAGCCTTTCCCTGCAAAGCAGGTCGCACAATAAACGTGTTTACTGTGTCGCCTCAAGGGCAGACAGTAGCGCAAGAACCCTTGGAGCATTTCGTCTCTTCGTGACCACCAGGCGGGTCCTTCCACAGAGCATAGAAAACTTTCCAATGTCTCTGTAGTCAATCTCCCAGGGTGTAGGATATCCGGGAAGTCCAACAACTATCCCTCCCGCTCCCCACACAGCCTGTAAAATTCCGGGCTACACTAAAGTGGGAGAGGTTAAGCGCGTAGAGTGCCATCGGGAACGACCTGTCGCGGGGCGGCGCGTAAGCCAGCCCAATCCATCGGGACAATAATGTGTCCATCTGCCAGTCGGTGGCGTTTTCGTCGCTCGGCGAGGGCCAACTTGTGTGTTTGATCTCCAGCGCAGCGGGATGCTCTGCTGCGCACTTGGCCTCTGCGTAAACCCCAGAGACGGGATCCTATACCCAGCCCCCATTTGCTGAGTTTCGATTGCCTGCCTGCCCGCGCGCCTAGCTACGTAGTTCCGCGGGCCTTTCACCCTTGCGTCCAGCTCAGTCGAAGAGTCGCAACTTATGCTGCTTTTGGTTTGGCAGATTGATATCTGCATGCGAGATCAGGCACAATCCGGTGACGCCGGTACCCTGTGAGACACGGCCAGAAGCAACTCTCTTGATGAGCAATCACAATCCCAGAACACCCAATAGACACCCAGTTGATGATCTGCACCGTGCTCTGATCTGTCGTGGCTTTCCGAACCATTCTGTTGGGACGAGCCTAAGTGCGGCACTCCCGTCACCCTAGCCAGCCCGCCTTGCGACGCCAGGATGCTGCTGGTGGCTTTTGATTGAAACAGCAATTCCTGATTTTCAGCTCAATGTTATTTCCCCCTTGCCTATACGAGAATAAATAATTGTCGCTATTATGATTAGATTTACTTGATAGATGCCGTCCGATGTACTGTACAAGCTCTGGAGTGGAGAAACGGACTATGAGGTGGTCGAGCTAGACTGGTACTTCGAGTTACTTCATGCTGTGCCTTCTAGCCCTGTTCGTGGCCAAGAGGGGATATGCCGTCCTTGGCGAATCACTGAACTGGTTATCATGTGCTCGACAGTGACAATGCTTCGGGCGAGTCGAGGACGACTACATGTCATCCAGAAGACTCATATACGACGCTAGAAACAGCATGTATCCAAGCTCGAGCTCTAGGCGTCCTAGAAGACAAGTTGGATCGTGGGGTAAGTACTCCATAGATAGATAGAGTTTACAGCGCCACACGCCTGGGAAGTTGGGAAAGCTCGGCAGATCATCTAGAGGCATAGGACGGCGATGCTAAACAAGCTCAACTTGCAGATGGACGTTTTTGCGCCTTTGGCGCGCTCGCTCTCGGTATAACACTGGATTCTCCACATGCCATGATGCGTTATTTCTGTCTACAGGACCACGGGAAAGCATGGAGAGCCCAGCGGAATGGGTAATGCACGAGGGAAGTAAGTGCTACAGTAGTGCACCCAGCACTCAAAGAAGCTTTCGTTAATGCTATTTCACGGACCTAACGATGGTAAGCATACATCGATGGCGTTCCTGCACGGGTGCGCTAGGATCACTACCGGCGGTGTGGTTGGCGGCACTTGCGCAAACCCAACGGAGTGGTCTAGATTCTGACATGACGGGCTTGTGTGTGTGAGTAAATTTAGTCTTCGACGCGCCTTGTAGCACCTGGTATGGTGCGCGCTTGGTGTGCCAGCAGTTCGGAGGCCACCTGAACTGCCTAACTGCTCACTGCAAGATAAGCGATGAAAGCTCCAATTCGACGACGAAACAGAGCCTCACCATGACAGCGGTGATGGGCGCCTGGAGCGCTTGCGATGAAACACAGACAGGCCCTGGCACAATGTATGACTCTCCTACGCATTGTTCCATGGCAATTTGGTTGAGTTGTCGGTCTCTGTGGAGGTACGTAGCCAGAGATCGCCCAATATCCTTGCCTCGCGATCTATATCAGATCTGTTAGAAATTATGTCGTGTGTACCTACAGAAATTCCCAGCATCATCGACCCAGAACAACTCGGCCGGCTTTGCGACGCCACCGTAAGCGAACAGATCATCCGATCTAGCAAAACGACGATTCTTTACTTTTTGTTCAACCCAGAAATCTGGTCATGGGACCTGTACGACCCCAGTTGTTTTGTTTTCGGTCCCGGGCGTTGGACCCAACGTGAGGGTACCCTAAAATCTGACAGGGTGCATCCTGGCCCTACACGTAGCGAGGGGCTAGACCAGCGGTATGCACAAGCGAAAAGGCAAATTCCCTGCAAATTCCGCAGATTTGCGGAATTGGCTCATCGGTCTTGTGGCCGTCAGGGGTCCGTGATAGGCTGGTCGTGGTTTACCGAGCCCTCGGGAGTTGAGTCTTCCGGGAGCTTGTTACTGTCGATTGGCAATCGTCCCCACAGTGACACTCTGGGACCCCGGCGCCACGACAAGGGCATCAATCATTCGATCTCGCATCATAATCTGGCTGCTGGTCGTGGGGTGCTGTAGGCTGGCAGGCAGGCTGACGTTGGGATTGCACCTTGATTATCTCCGTGATTGCTGTGTGGAGACTCGGTATTCGGGTCGTGGAAGGGGAAGAATCGTGTACAGCGGCGCCCCTTTGAAGCCCCGAGCTAAGGGCAGGACGAAGGACGCACGGGGCGCTGTGGCTTGCGGTAGTTGAGATGGCCTTTTGCCGAAGCCCCCCGTTGCTTCCTTCGCTCAGAAATCGGGATTATATTTTCCACACGTGTGCATTTGCCTAGCACACCTGTTGATGAGAGACTGCAGTCATTTGTCTGAATATAGATTCAGTGCTCGTGTGCGGGAAAATGCTGACCTGAGCAGTATTAAGGCAGGTCGGGATCCTTGCATACTCGTTCCAAATTTAGATAGGGTGGTATTGGAGGCCACATACATACGAATCACGGACGTTTCCCGTCCTCCTGACGCTGCTTATCCCAAGGGGATGGTTGTGGAGGCCGGGGCGTCCAATCAAAGCTGAATATGCAATCTAGGACTCCGGTTCCCGCCAATACAGATCTTAACAGAAGATCTTAATGCTATCAACTTTAATAAGGTTCAGGGATATGACTGGGGATAGCTGCCAAGCTTTTAAAACATGGCTGACTGGGGTTAGGGCAACATTGAAAGGATTTCCATCCTAGTCGCATATCTTCGGAATATTGTGGTTCTCCGTTACAGGTCTATTGCACAGTATCACCCAGATTCATATGCCCCAGTTGATATCACGGCTGCACTATGGCTAGTCCGATGTCATTTTCTTGGGCAGCCCCCGGTACATGTGTGGGCGGGCTGGCAAACGAACCGCTATCGAGATGAGATTGTGGATATCGGACATATGTACAAAAAGACATTGCATAGTACAAGTCTTATCCCGCGCGCGAGCCTTGCTCAGGGGCCCCTTACCTATCATGGGCGGACGGAGTCCTGTTAGCGGGATCGTAGTGAGCATACGACATGCTGGTCTTCGCCCAGCGGATATTCTGCACCGTATGATATCAACCAAACGTCAGATTTGGTTGGAAACCTGGCAGTTAGTTGGAGAAGAAAAGAAAATTCAATAATTGCGTCGAAAGATGGCCGTGTCCACAGCATCCACGACGGCCCCTGCAGTGACATGTCTTGGAGTTTACGTACAAGATGCTTTTGCTGCACGCAGTTTACCCAACGCGCTAGCTTGATGCTTTCCGTATGCTTGCTTTCTTTCGGCACTCGCGTATCGGCAACGGGACTGCTCTTTTCCAATTTGGGAACCGGCGGAGTTCATCCAGAATATGTACATTGGTCCTCTGAGGCCTCAATCTGCCTATCGGTAGGATCTGCGCTGCCTACGATGCTGTGACCACCACTGTTTCCAGGCATGTTGCAGGAAAGACCCAGAAGTATGCCTTGGCCGTTGACACTAGTCTCAGCCATTGCTCGAAGGGGACCTCACGATGGAGTAGTAGAATCTACATTTCGAAGTACGCCAAGGGGATGGCTTTCCGGTGATGCTCATGATGGACATTGGAGCTCCCGACCTGGGATGGTGGAACATCTTGCAGATAGATTGCTGCAGGCTGCGGTATGGAGATGAAGACATCTGCACTAGGGTGTATGAAGACGCTACTCTCCTCTCGGACGAGCTGTGGGGCATTCGTCTAATTCTACTTGTTTTGTCTAGCTTGAAAGCCGGGGCGCCTCAAGTCTTGCTTGGATCTGCCTTACCCCTGGCGTGGCCTTGCCAGGAATTCAGCAATGCTCCCGTCTCCCGTCGCTGAGCCTGCGAATCTGTGATGGCCAATGACGATGATCATCTCTCTCTCTCTCACCATTGGCGCCGGCCCCCGCCAGGTGACGGTAGGGGAGCTCAGAGGCCCGCGGCGGGGCGGAACTGCTCCCTAGCGCCCAACACGCAGTACATCCCGCTTTGGGCGGGAGCAGACAAAAGACGCACAAGCAAGAAACAATCATCGCGATCTCACGAGAGCCGAGGGCCGATCTACGGGACCTTTTAACCGTTGGGAGTTGGCTTGTCCACAAGTCTCTGAACCGAGTCGTCGGATTGCCGTTTTCTCAACCGGCACCTCACTTAGCGCTGGTGTCTGCTCTAGCAGACCTTAGTGAAGCATTCCCCTTACAACTACATAAGCAGCAAATTTCAGGGTCTCCCGTGGCTGAGCTTACGAACTCTGATTTGGCAATGTGATGCTAGCAGAGAGCTGCCACGTGCGGATCTGGCGTCACCAACCGAAAACATGGTAGTTCTGGAAGGGGGGACACACCGGCGGGCGCCATCTGGGGTCTGTGCCCGGCCTCTAGGCTTCGGGTCAACCGTCTTGGCATCTTTATACGGAATAGTGGACTACCTGGGGCGGTAAGACTATAAACCGCCCTCCACAGATCTAACCCGCCATGGAAAGGCACTCGCATAAGCTGCACCGCCGTCACGTTTACGGCCTCGTAGCTTTTGACGTTGATTCGGACTCATCGCATTATCGGACAAAGTCGCGAACGATGATGCCAAGTGCCGACTACGTACACCAGATTACCGGAGCTTGACGTGTTCAACGTCGGGATGATCCAGACACAGCGTCCTTGCACAAGTGGTTTCTAGCGTGGCGCCTTCAAAAGCACGCAGAACAATAAGAAGAGGCGCAATGCATGCAATGGTCAGTCAGCACTTTATTCCATGATGCTAAAATTATGCTCTTTCATGGTCTCCGGGTCGGAATGACTGAATACGAGAACGACCCCCGGCTTGACAAGCAATCAATGGCGGTGGTATTGATGCAGCAAGATGTCATGGTAGAAATTACTACCCCTATGCGAATTCAATATTGCTCTTGCATCGCAGGCATGTTACGGCCGGTACAGTAGAATTAAAGCCCGGTCCACGTCGAATCTGGGGACCTGCCCATGCCTGCAACTCCAACATCTTATTACATAGGTAGTACTTGTCAGACTTGTGACAGGGGCTCGACACGCGCTACTCACGTCGCAATCGGCAGCTTACTAGCGAGTCGATGGGATAACAAGGGGCCTCAGCGCAAGCCTCAAAGGCAGGCTCGTTTGACAGTTTGCACAGGAGTTCAGTCTAGTGCGGCTCTGGCCTGTTGGAAACTAAAGGCGTCCAGGTTCGCCGCGCGCTTTGTCGCGAAATATAGTCCCCCTATTTCGCACAGGAAAACATCGTCCCCAGGGACCAATGGTCTGGCGCGAATCCGGCGAGCATAAGGAAGGATCCAAAAGGCGCAACGACCGCTAATGGGATCGTGTCGTTTCTCTACGGGCGGGCGGCCAGACAGACAGACAAACCTGTTGCGGATCGCGGTGGGTGTGAAGCCACATGGCCTTCCTTCCAAACAAGGGAGGGCAGCGGCAGATGGTCATCCTCGACCGACACGTGGAGCGCCTCAACCCTGTGCAGGTGCCATGCTTAGGAGGAAGCGAAGAATCCTTCGATGGTGTCAAGTAGGTTTGCCCAAGTGGCAGCCCTGGAGCAGCCCTATCCGGTGGTGTAGGGCTGAGGGTGCTGCATATTTGCATGCTGCCTTCTGAAGTTGAAAATCATCCTGGTTGGGCGTGAATATGATGCTAGTTGCGAACCACCGAGTTTATTGGGCAACGCGCATAAAGACCTCCCCAAGCGCAGGATTTCTGATCCTCTATGCTGTACGACATAAACCATATGGGCATATGCAGTAAGGTTGCATCCCATCTGCCTCAAACATCCTACAGTCATGGATCGTGAGCCCACACCCCTGACATTACAAATCGATTATGGAGATTGGCACATATAATTCTGACAATGTGTATTTCTGGCACGCATGGCTGTGATTGCTGCATGTCACGTTGTTCAGTGGCCGATTGATGTTCCGTTATTGCACAGAGGTGCATAGCCGTTGATGACTAGCGCGATGCACACAAAGCTACGGCGGCTTGACTGGTTTATACGGCACAACCACCGGGGCTTGAGTGATCTTCCGGCAGCCTTGCTGCGTTTCCTAAATCCCCACCGAGGAAATCGTGATCGGTCACTGAAATGAGGACCAATACCCATGTCATATGACGTTCAAGTCAACGCGCCGGCCAAGTTGTGGCTCTGCCCTCCGTCATTGAATCCATGGTCTCTGGGAAATGGTTACGTATGTAACCACAACCCAGGAATGTGAGTTGTACGTTACCGGAGACCATCTGGCACGGGGATTTACTGGTATCTTGACATCGACGTTGCACAGGTAGGAGGCGAGAGAGTTTCGTGGTGCAAGGGAGTCTGCACGCACAGCAAAAACAAAAACAAAACAAAAAAAAACTGTCGAGGTTGCACCGCCTCCGAGTGTTGTTCTATCTTTGGATTTAAGCTACTGAGCAGCACGCGTAAACGGGCCAATCAAAGCCGCTGAAGTATGGTCCCCGAGTCGGCGAACTAGCAAAGCAGAGGGCCACCGCTAGGCCCAGGACGGGCTAAAACAACGAATGATCACAGCTGCTCTCCATCGTACGAACCCCACGTCCTGCTCTCCCCCGCCAAACAGCCAAGGTTCACACTGCGGAACACATCCATGAAGCCGCGGAATGATGCTGCGATCAATGTCTCGAGGCTATCACGAGAATCAAGCCTCACGTCAAAACAGAGGGAGGGGTTCTGACCGACCGGCAAGACACACGGGGCAGCTTGTCTTTAGGTTAGACTTTGGTATTGCAGCTAATCAGCATCCACTTGGCGCGGATGTGACCGCCAGGGACCGTTTTTGTCGTCGTAAGGCAGGCAGAGGACATCTTGGCGTCTCACATTCCCATCTCCTCGACTGAGAGAAACCAACACCTCGATGTCTGGCTTGCCGATATTGCCGGGGTGGTGAGGACCCAGAATGAAGATCTTCAAGATGATCTTCGAGATCCAGGCAGGTATCATCTCGGTTCTCCAAGGCCCTTGATGCATTACATAGGAGCTGCTGTATTATGTCATCGGCCAGCTCCCTCCGCTCGAAACTTGTGCCGTCCTTTCGGCTCCGACCTCCAACCTTCTGCTGTGGCCAGTGCGACTGGCTAAGCTGCCCCGTACTGTATCTGCTCCAAGGTCTCAGACCCCACATGGCACGGTGAGCAGAGGACGTGCAAGTAGCGGTTAGGTAGTTGAGTGCTACACGAAATCACGAGAGTTTGGCCATGGTGAACGTTGGACAGCCAAAATCCGCGGCGTGGAACTCAATGGGGAGAAACGAGTGGACGAAATACGCTTGCCCTCTCCCTGAGTCGCCGGCCAGCTCGTTGCTCATTAGACACTCAGGATGGGTTGCCGCCATTGCGTGCCAACGCTTCTTCATCTCTTGCCATGTTTCTGACTACTGACCGCTTCATTACCTGCACATCGAGTCTATGATTCCGCCGTACTGCCGGATATGTGCGAGGCACCAGGCCAGCTGGAAAGTCTCTCTTTTGGGTAATGCCGCCTGCAACGCAGGACCAGACGCTGACCCCGTCATGCCACCTGCCATTACGGTTGATACGTGCTATGCATTGGAGTGCGGAGATGAAGCAGAGTCAGCACTGGCCAATGACCTGTGTGAGGAACTAGCTAATCCTGTCGAGCGCAGTATAATTCTCTGCAGGAAGCCAGACACCACCACGAGAGAGACATGTGTGTAAGCACCGAAAGAGGAAAAGGCAGGGCGGTGCACAAAACGAAACGGGTCTATGGGCGTCTGCTCGACCTGGAACCCACTAAATGTTTGGACGCTGGGCAGCTTTTGCAACGCCTGATTGGTCGCCCACGGCCGACTGGCAGATTGACAGGGCTGTGCACAACACCGGCTCGGAATCAACCATCGAGCGTTATGCAAAACTACTGCTGATGACGCCAACTAAACAAAAATATACTCTGCTAATGTACGTACACTGCTAAATCGATGCACCGTCTCATCGGCTCTCTCTTGACTGGTTGCACCTTGTGCAACTCAATCTGGGCAAGCGGTCGCTGAGCAAGGTTCAGAGACCTCGCAAACGAACAAGAAGCACACCACACGATGTTCAAAGCCTCCACAATACTTTTTTACGTGGGCGGGATCATTGCATGAGGACGGCAAGGGCAGTCGTGAGTTTTCGACTGTTCCAGCTTCTCACTCACTGCCTTGTTCTTCTGGCTTCCGCGGTCGCTGCGATGGTTCGAGACCCGCCTCAGGGCGTTTTTTCGTTACGTTTTACTCGATTGAGATTCCCCCGACGTGCTGCTCTAGATTCGGGGTATAGCGTGGATTCGTGGAAGCCATAGGGGAAGAAAATGAGCGCTGGCTACCACTTTGAGGCAAGTCAGGCCCCAGAAGGCCGTTGTTCTGAGTGGCCCTACGCACTGGTCTCGAGAATGCGCCCCCTCTCTTGGCTACCGGCGCCTCAAAGACCCTACCGTCAGCAGTACGGGCGTTTTCTCTCCAGTGAGGCCTGGTCGACGTACTAAGTTGGTAAATGTTCCTCAAGGACCTCAAACTCTAGGCCTGCAGGCTCCGCGGAAGGTTCAATGGCAATCCCCAGTAGGCGTGCTCCGGCATCGATGCATTTGATGGGCAAAGAAATAATCCTCAATCCTCAAATTATTGGATCCTGGGGAATATTGAGTCTCATGATCCCGCCTCCAGACAACTCTTAGCTTGTGCCCTCTCTCTGGGTTTGTTCTAGTGCAGCCTCGGGATTCTGAGGGCCTCTAAAAGCAAAAATAGGGTAAGGCTACTTGCTGAGTACCGCAACCTCGCCAGAAAACGGCGAGGTCGAAAGAGAGTTTCCTGGCCCCAAATCTCCCGCCGGGTCATGCCATGCAGACTGGCCCTGCCACATGAGACCTGTCGCAGAGACTAGAACTTCAATTGTCCTCAATCGTGGGCATCTACAACTGGGATGTCTGTCTGAATAGAGGCTTTTCAATGCAAACAGGGGACAAAGTAGAGTACAAACCCTCCCAGGGGTCTCGGTGACTTTCCGCTGCATCTGCAGCGTCGTGCCATCCCCTTGTCAGAGCGCACGTCTGCTGGGAGTCCCAGAGAGACATGGGCAACACGACTGGGAGGCCATGAGGACGTGACCCCTGTAGCAGGAGACGGCTCCTACATGGCTCGCCGTACTGTACCTGGAAGGGAATACGGGCAGCGCAAGTGCTCCGTTAGTGGCCAAATTCCGTGCTGGGCTGGATCCTCGTTTCCCAATGTCCCCAATGTGCTGGCGAGGGATCAGGGGTCAACGGGGGGCCTGGCAGGACAGCCGTCTTGTCCCTCCCCCCCCTCCAAATTGGGTCCTGGGCCCTGCAGGTCGCGCTGCTGGGATAGTGTAGGTACCTCCCACACCGTACCCGACGCCATCGATTTTGGGGACAAAGTCAGAGCCAGCGCGCACCTGGCACACCATGGATTGGGCTATCTTCTTGAGGCTAGGCCCGCAGAAAAAAAGGTATCCAAGTACCCCGTACACGGAACTGGCAGCCCACATGGCGGAGCGTGCCAGGTACTTGGGTACCTCGCGGACTTTTGGCTGGACCCCTGGTCAGGCATGGGTCACTGCCACTTTCTCTTGAGCCTTACAGATCAGATCCAGTCTCGCACGAATGGCCTATATGAATCCTGGGAGCCCCCCGAAACCCATCCGAGATGTTTCTGGCCCCCTCCATAGACCTCAGGCATCACGACTCTTGTTGCTTTGCAGCATCATATATACAGACCTCACGATCGTTTCTCCTGTTCGTCTAGGACAGACCAGAAGCAGAAACTATACCCTCGCTCCCCGTGGCAGCCTTGGCCCCAGCACCTTGTTCCCACCTCCAAGCTCATCATCTCGGAGGGACCGTGTATAAGTCGACCGCGCCTGAAGAAGAAAGCAACGACACCAGATAGGCGAAGTTTGACCTGTCTTGTTAGTTTAACAGCAACTCGTTTTTGGAGCCTCGCGACTTGCGTATAATTACTACCCGCCGCCACCTTGCGCGCCAGACAATTCCTGGAGCGCACTTACAAGAGACGACCTCATCCCAAGGAGCCGGCCTCAGCACACTAGCATACCGGATCTTACGCCTCCCTCTCTGGCATGAGATAAATCACCGGCGGTCAGCTCACCTCTCCAATCACATTGCCTGCCCATTTCTGGCGGCAGCGGCAATTTCAAGCGCGAGCTTCGTGGCTTTGCTCGCGAGACAGGACCCACCGTAGATTCGGTCTTGCATCACCAACACAGCACAAGCCATATGATGGCGTCCATAGCTGAGCAATCTTACCATATGTTCCCTCGCCCTTCAGGCGACCAGGACTTTCTCCTCTACGCCGAACACCAACCAGCTCCCGGCTACGCATCACCGCCAATGGACGGCCAATACAGCCCAGAAGGCTTCGGCTTCCCTCACACATCTGGCTTCGAGGCCAACCCCATGTACGCAGAGGCGCCACACATGACATATAACGGGAGAGCCTCGCCGGGCGTGTACCCAGAGGACGGAGAGCTGCGGGTACCCTCGTCGAATATGTCAACTACCTCAGCATCATCATCCAATATGGGTTCGCCGCACTCAAATCCCGGCCAATTAGCTTATGTGCCAGAGTACACTCACAACCCCCTGGGCGTAAACCCTAGTATCGTGGGCCATGGCGACTACTATGCCAGCACCGAGTACACCTCCTACGTTCCTCAGGTCATGGAGGGTTACGACATGACGTATACTGACAGCAAACCTGGATTTGTTGGTGAGTCGGCACAGATTCCTAGAAGTCTTTCGCAACCCGGTTCGTTTTCCACCATTGCACTAGATACTGCTGCCCGGGGGAAGCCCAGTCCTTCCGTTTCGACGCCCGTGTCTGCAACGACAAGCGTGGCTTTTGCATCTCCTGTTTCTTCAGCACCTTCTGTCTTCTCTCCTGTAGCGACTGCGGGCCCGCAAGGGCACAGTCCCATAAGTCCGGTTACGCCAGCCAAAGCATCACGCTTTTCTTTCTTTTCTCAAAGCAGTGGTCATTTTGTTGCTCCTCTCGGCTCTTCTTGTCGGTTTCCTCTGTCAAAAACTTTAAAACCCACACTGAACGGTTCGCTGACTGAGACGTGCTTAGATCCCTCTTTGATCCATCCCGAAATCAGGGGACCCATGGGGCCTCCGATGCAAGGATACGACAACAGCACGTTCTCACCACGGAACCACCCATATCCTAACTCACCTGCACTCTCGGGAGCCACCTCGCCCGTGCCAGGCATGAGAAACGGCAGCGCATCACCATACGTCCCCGGATTTCAGTACAGCCCTTTCGCAGTCCCTCAGCAGGACGGCAGGAGGCCGAGCATGTCATCATTCCAGTCTCCTCAGGAGTACTCGTACAGTGGTGACGAATCAAAGGAGAAGCGGCGGTGCCCACATCCCGACTGTGGTAAGACCTTCAAGGATCTGAAGGCGCACATGTTGACGCATCAGACCGAACGACCAGAGAAGTGCCCGATTCAAACGTGTGATTACCACGTCAAGGGTTTTGCTCGCAAGTACGATAAGAACCGACACACATTGACTCACTACAAGGGGACAATGGTGTGCGGTTTCTGTCCTGGATCAGGCTCAGCGGCTGAGAAGTCGTTTAACCGGGCTGACGTTTTCAAGCGTCATCTTACAGCCGTCCATGGCGTCGAACAGACGCCACCCAACAGCCGCAAGAAGACCTCAGCCTCTGTCAACAGCGGCAAGAAGTTGACTGGATACGCTGCCGATGCCACCGGCAAGTGCTCGACCTGTTCCGTCACCTTCTCCAATGCTCAAGACTTCTACGAGCATCTGGATGACTGTGTGCTTCGCATTGTCCAGCAAGAAGACCCGGCCGAGGCTGTAAACGCACGGCGACTAGCCGAGGTTGAGAACGACGAGGAGGTTCACCAAACACTGGAAAAGAACTGTCTGCCGCTTACCACCCAAACGACTAGTTTGTCCGATGAAGAGGACGACGATGACATGGTCGATGACGAGGACTTTTTGGACGAGGACTTCAAGGCCAGGAAAGCCTCGCCCAGGAACAAGAAAGGCAACCCCGCCAACGGTGTGCAGAAGTCGCGAGGCATGACACACTCCCGTGGCGGCGTGAGCCTGAACTCCAAGTCCAAGAGCCGGAAGAACCGCCGCGACTACCCATCTTCTTGGGGCTTCGACAAGGGTCAAATGACCATGAAGAAGCGCGTGATGACTGTCTTCGATGGCCCTCGCCGTCTAGCCAAGGACGACATGATGCTCTCCACCGAACACGAAGTCCGCATTAAGCTTGCCGACGGCAAGTCGTATGTTACGGACCTCGATGTACAGACTATGAAGCGTGCGCAAGGCTTCCTCGATGCGACCGACGAGGAGAAGGGAATTTGGATATCAGATGACCCTACCGAAGATGACATGCGCAAGATGCTAGAACTCGCCAGCCAATAGTTGGACATGCTTTTTACTACTTCTTCATCTCATCCTCGCCTCACCTGACATCTACACATACTCCGGACGAGTTACATATATATTATCATCTAATATCTTCCGGCTACGACGCACACAGGGGTGACTCCAACCGAAACAAAAAGAGATGACGGATCATGACCGGCGCAGGCCTGTACGGCGTTCTTCATCATTTGGGTGGGAATAATGACGACATTGGGATTTTTAACTACTTGGGGCCACCATAAAAAGAGCGAACGGTCATACTTTTACATGGGCGGGATCTGTTGCATTGGATATGGATTTGGATATGGAGGCAAGCGAAAGTCCTCATTTGCGCTACGGAACTGATTTTTTGGACTGTATATACCTCACCTCTCGAGCGTGGTGACGATACCCTGTTTCTTAAGAGTCCACTTGTTTTTCTATTGGCCTCAAGATGGTTTTGTGATGAGATAATCTCCAGCATAATATACACCCAGCTCACTGGGCAAACATGATCGACCGATTATCAACCTTGTTTCTCTCTTCATTGCTCCCACAATGTGATAACACTCCGTATCACTCCACCCCCCTTAGGCCCTTGTCCCATCAATGAATTGACTCACCTCCTCAAGGGAAACTAACCCACTGGTTATGGAACGGACCTCAAAGGCCTCACCGGCCGCATACTCCAAATCCCACAGGCGCTAGGAGCTGCATAAGTCAAGACGGGAGATCCATGCAACCAGTCCCAAGGAGTAAATGGTCCCCAAGCCACCAAAAACACTTGTTTTGTTCCTTCCCAGTTCTCGCCGAGACACTGACACTCAGGGGGGGGTGTAAAGCAAAAAATGCCCGATAGGAAATAGTCCTCAAGCCTTCCGTCGGCGTAAGCCATGTGACCATAAGGCCTCGCACCCTCGCAAATGGAAGTGGGTAAAAAAAAAAAAAAAAAAAGGGACCTCAATTCCATGGCAGGGATGTGGATCGATTGAGGTCCATTTTGACGCAGCGCGGCACAGCCCATGGGGGACCGCGTCATTGTGTCAAAAGCGCAGCGCAGCGCTCCGCCCGGCCTGTCCCGGAGAGATGCGACTGGACGACAGGGGGGGGTGAGAGGGAGGCAGGGGGCGGACATCTTCAAGCTAACTAGGGTAAGGGAGGAGGAAAAAAAAAAAAAAGAAGGAATAGGTATACATTCGCTAGACTCTTTCGAGCTAACATGAGCCCTCCCCAATAAAGGCGCACCCAACATGGCTTGTCGAAACAAAAACAAGGACGGCATAACGTGGATTGAGGTGACATGATAAGAGAACCAACCATCTTACGAGATCATGTAAACTGAGATAATCGCCTTACCTTGGTAAGCAAAGAATGACGGCAGCAATTGCTGCTGTTGCTGCTGCTGCTGCTGCTGCTGCTACTGCTGCTGAGTAAATGATGTGTAAGTGAGCAGCGCTATAGGTATCCGCTCTCTCACCCCAGAAGCGGTGAAGCTGAGAAGAAGCACAGCACAGCAATTGAGGGCGCCCACGATCCTTGCTTCCCCCCTCCCAGTCTCTTGAGCCCCCGCCCCGCTATTGGTACCCGACACTTCGGGATGGTGGCTAGCATGTCGCACTGCCTCGTCACCAATTCGCCTGAAGCACTCGGTACATACCAACAAGTGGAAACCAGGATCTGTTTCGAGATCCACGGGCTCAGCTTGCGGCGATCCGGGGGTGGAGGACGACAAGGAAGGCCGGGACTGAGCTGTTGGCTTTTTTTCTTCTTTTTTTCTTTTTCTTTTTCCGTCACGAGTTCGCCCCACATCCTTCGTACGGCCACTTGGACGTGTTGTTCGGCTCCGTAGTTTCGACCCGGTTCCGTACCGCAAAAGTTCTGCAGGCCGGGATCGCGACATCGGTCTTTCGGTCTTGTGGGTTGGCATTCGCCCGGATGGTAATTCGGGTTCCTGGTGCAGTTGTTGTGCAAACATGCTGGCCCTTGTTCGCTATGTTCGCCCAATCTTTCAGTGCCTCGTATCCACGCTGTAGTCGATCACCGAATCTCGGGAGATTCCTCCTATGTCTGTCAACAAACCCGGAAGTCTAAAATGCGTCCTTGGCGAGTCTTTGGACGTGGAAAATCTCAGATGACGTTTTGAGTCAACACCGCGACGCCTCTGATACCTTTCCATATACTTCGCCAGGTTTCTGAAGCAAATCTATCCGGCTCGCTGTCCCAGACTGCAAGAATGATCGCCGGCTTCTCAACCATTGCCGGTGGGTTGCCCTTCTCATGCCGGCCGTAGTCGTTAGGGCGGCATCCTGGGCTCGAATCCGTCGATTACACCTGCGTGTGGCAGTGAACAATCGGCACTCAACATGAGTGTGCCCAAGCAGTGTTTCGACATCCGCGGTCTCTCGAATATCGTGATAGAGGAGCGTTATTGTGTTACTTGTGTATACTTGCTACCCTCCTCAAAGCCCGTCGAAATATTGCATTAGACTATCCGGCATTGTCAACCATGGGAATTCCCTTGGTCTAAAGTTGCATTCATCTCCCACCCGTGCTTTTTGCCCTCCAGGAATCGAATATCCGGTTGTCGTTACGGGTCATGCGCCGGGTGACCTTTCAACGGACTTCTTCGCGTCGCATAATAAGGACCAGTTCGTTCCACCATGTGCGAGTCCTCCATCGTCTCAATATGCATTTACAGTCAGAGAATCTGCGTCGACCAACAGGTTGAACTCTCAGGGATGGGACCGGGTCATGGGCTTGGCTCGTGTCAGCCTGGAGCTCGAGTTCATCTCGGAAAGAGACGCGGACGGCGAGGAAAGGGGTGGGCGAGCGAGCTGAAGGACGACAGCATGAGCAACCGGTGGCTCATTTTGGCAAGTTTGGAAAAGCAGAAATCAGACGTAGAGAGCAGCGCATGAGGAGTAGCTCTCAACCACGGTATTGAAGGCAGAGGAAACCCGTTATATTTTATATGTGAGCTGAATCCCTACACTGACTCAAGGAGGGACATATGTAGCTGATATGGTTCTCTGCTCCTTTCCAGCTGAGCAACTACAGCGCCGACTCATCTCGTCAGTCCGCACGATGCCGCGCTGTTTCAGCCCCGTCTTGCTCTCCTACGAGTCTTGGCAGCGCAGTAGTTTAAGCATTCGGTCGACCGACCCGCACGCCTAAACTTTCAGCTCGGTCGCCGGGCCACGGGTGATTGGCCACATTCGTGAGCTCGCGTGTCCCTGGCGTCGATAACTAGGCCCGAGTCCACCGAATAGTCCCGTATCGATCGACGGCAAGCTGAATATCCGGGGCGGATGTTACTCGCTACAGCTGCTGGATTTGTTGGATTTGTTGGATTTGTTGGACTTGCCAACTATGGCGGAGCTCACGCGCGTTCAGTAGACCCACAGGAGACTTGAGAGCAGACTAATCGAGAGAGATGACCTCTTAGCTTGGAGATAGTGTTGTGCGGCTGAGAGTTTCGAAGACACGTATTGCACCGCTTGTCGGGAAATTGGAATTAGGAGGTATTATATAATAGAAATTGGAAGACTATCAGATGCTCGCTTTAGCTCCAACAAACTATGCCGTTTAGTAAACAATTTGTCCCATATTTATCCCACCAACAACTTAAATGTGTCACTTTGAGATGCTCGGATGATGCCGCGGAAATGCTCAGTGAATAAGAACATGACGGAAATGCCGGGGAATAAAAATGCAGCGAATGTACGTCCCACAAAACGACCTCTTCCGGCGTTCCCAACCATATTAGACACAAAGCAGGGGGAAACAGTCTGGAATAATCATATCAAACTTGTTCGTTGACTGTCTGCCCGGTAGCCTCGTCGTCCAACCGTCATCCCACAACTTCCATTATGCCAGATTATCGATCTGGACCAGCAACCAACTATGTGTTGCGGCAGTTTCGCCATCTTCGGACTGTTCCATCCCGGGCCATCGATCTTCATGTTTCGTGTATCGTAACGATGTCCTTTCCCCTAAACCAGAGGAACCCTTGGTATTCTACATATATATAGCTGAGCACATGCTACTCAGGTCGAGTGACGCTAGTGGCAGTCGTTAGCAAAGGAAGATCACTTGACTTCCTTACGTTTCAAGCACATCTCGTTCCTCTTCGGTCGGTAGCGCAGGAGTCATGTGCTGCGAGTAGTTTTCGCCTTTCTCAAACTCAGCGCCGGGTCCGCTGTAGCTCGGCTTCGGAATAGGACTAGACGATGTCGCAGCACTTGGCTGAGCTGAAACTCGAGGTGTTGCCTCCTCCTCGGAAACAATACCTCTAACTATGCTTGAGCTTGCGCTTCCTTTTACCGGTTGCGGGCTCAGCACCTGGGGAGAATGCGCCACATATGTCGGGGAGATCAACTCCTCGGAGCCGAATGGAACAGGCCGTGGCGGCAGGTCGCTGCTGTCGCGAGAAGCACCACCAAGTCTCTGCAGCAGCACCTCCGACTGCTGCTTGGCCAGTTTCTGAAGTTGCACCACAGGATCCTTATGGTAACGCAGAACATTAGTCAGGTCGCAAAGGCAATCCGCTGGCTTCCACCTAAGCCCATGCGCACATACCCATTCACTCTGGCCAGGCACGCCCTCCGCGGCTGGCAGCAGAGGATCATCATCGTCGTCACCGATGCCCGGGCCACCGCCACCCCAGAACTTAGGCCGGCGGATTGGTGCGGGAGTGACAGGCAGACTCGGGCGCTCAGCTTCCGACGGGAAGTCGGTCACCTTGGACCCTCGTCGTGCAAAGTCACGCTCGCTTACCGCGCCGCCAGGACTAGGCAGGTCTATCTTGCCAGGGGACTTGAGACTCCTCGTACGTCGATGCTTCTGCAACTTGTCGACGTAGCGCTCGATTTCGGGCACTTCGTCCCATGCATTAGTTCGAGTAAAAGCAGTCCAAGGATCCGATGACGTGACGTGGATAGTTGGGGTGACAGGGGTGACAGGCGATTTCTCTTGGCTCGTGGCCGAATGCTCTGTCATGGAAGTTTCAGCCGATCGTTGAGCATCAGAGGAGGTAGAAGCCCATGGCTCACCCGTCGGCGTGTTCGATGTCTCCGTCTCGCTTTCTTGAGCCCGAGACGGCTCGTCGGTAAACACACGGGTCGGCCGTGGTTGGTTACTCTCCCATGGGAAGATGGATTTGGGTTTTTTGGTGCGGTAGGCCGGAGGTTGGTCCGGTACTTTATACCACATGTCTTTCGGCGGGCTAGGGTATCGTTCGGGAGGGACGAACGGAGCAGTTTCATGGGACATCTCATAAATTGTGGCAGGAAAATTTGCAGCTTCTGGTTTTGAGTCTGCCGGGGGAGGGTGTCTGGGTACTCGTTAGTAACTGTAGTACTGGGGTTGTGGAAGGTAAGTGAAGACGGACCTTTGAGCATCCCAGTCAGAAAACGTGACGGGAGGTCGCTCAGGCTTCTTCTGCTCAGGCGGGGGCGGAGGTTGCTCCTGATGATGGGGCACGGGAACCTGCTCTTTGCGAGCCTCAGCTTGAGTTCCCTCAACGGAGCTACTAAATTCAGATGCGCTAGGAAATTGCTCGTGAGACTGGGCCGTGGCCTCAGCCTGAGCTTCTACAGGATGCGAATAATGATATTGGTCTTGAGGCCCGCCGGATTGCCCAGGACGATCCTGAGCAGGGGCATCCGAGGGGCGATCATGATGGTGAAAATCATGATAGTATTGCGCTTGTTCGTGGTGATATTCACTATGTGGCTCACCAGTTTTTTGCAACTGCTCGACATGGATCACCCGAGGTTGTGGCGGCTGATACTCGCCCTTCGTGAGATACTGTACCAGTTCCGGGTTTGGTCTTGAACTCGCAGTGTTCTCCGGAGACTTGATTACTTGTTAGTCGTGGTTCAAATTGTGCGTCTTGCCGAGAATGAAGCTCACCTCAACTCTGTAATGTCTATCGTAGACTGACCACCACCGGCCAATCATCTCATCATATGGGCCACTCCCCGTACTGGCATGTCTTCCTTGAAACCAGGGCTTTTCAGTGCCAATGAAGTGGACCATGTTGATGCTCGATTGGAAGTGGCGGTAGGCGGGAACATATTGGTAATGGCCGGACGGCGTAACATTGTATGTAAAGCTTAGGCGATTGTAGGAATTTTTGAAATGCATATTCAGGAGGCCTTGATCAGCTCCATCAAAGGATATACCCCGTTCTGCCAAGGCAGAAAGAGCATAGTATTCGCCCATGCTGGGTGTCAAGACCATGACGCCAGTGTTGAATATGTCAGGCCAACCGATGTCTGGCGCAGCGGAGAAGGCATGGGGAATGTCGAAGAGCTCGTCGGGCGCTCGGTATGCAATCACGTCGGCGTCTATGTACACTATCTTGCTGAAGTTGGTCTGCTTCCATAGGTTGATCTTGGTAAAGGCAGATGCCAGGTCGGTTCGGTTCATAAGTGACAGATTCGCAGGAAACTCGTTCTTGATTCGAGGGACAGGGATGACATAGTCGTATACTTTCTGCGCGAGTGGTTAGAGGACGGGTTCGTGTCCCAACATTGTCAATGAAGCTTACCTTGAGCTCCGTTATAGCTTCGGCAGCCACCGAGTCCAAGGTGACTAACACGCCCAATTTCTTTGTAGTGCCGCCATCTCGTAGCGAATGCGCCAACACCAAAGCACCTGTTGGAATTGTTAGAGAAAAGAAAAAGTTTCGACGAGGACCGGGGTAATTTACCGGGCAGGTATGTGTCCGTCAATAGAAGCTGTTGCGTTCAATTGTTAGCTGCATGTACAACACCATACGGACGGAGCTGGTGGCGGAAGCTCCTCACAGTTAGGTAAACATCCTCCCCTCCTGGCACAGCCATTGTGTGCAGGAAACGCGGCGAATCCACGCCCAGACGAGATCCAATTGCGCTCTCAAGTAAGCAAATATAAGACGCGGGATATACGAGAGCTGACTGGTGAATTTACCAGCGGGTGCAAGTTGAAGGGTGCGCAATTGTTGAGCGGAAAAAAGAGAATGAGGTCAGTGGTGCCGCAATTTGGTGGACAACGGCTTTGTGACGCGCGATGGGCGAAGGAAACAAACCCAACCCAAAATGAGCGAGTGGCCGAAGAACTAGCTAGACTCGACCTGGGTCTCTCTCTCTCTCAGATGACCATGGGTTCTCCGGCCTAGCGTTTGGGCATGCAGGCCAGGGATTGCAACGTCCAGGCGCAACCAAGGCTGAGCGATTAGGTCAATAGGTGCGGAAGCGCAGGCTGATGAGGTCCTCGCGAAATTGTGGATTCGTGAACTGTGTGTAACCAACGGTTTTTTGCCCGGCCGCGTTCCCAAGCGCCTCGAAAGGTTTCAGTGACGAGCTTAAGGTTTAATTGAGTTCAGACCCCTTCGCTAGAATAAAGTCTCGTAAAACTTTTGTCCCCGGACCCCGAACAGTAGACGAGGAAGTCAGTTTGTGCAGTCGGATCACGAGTGGTCCCATCTTTCGTCACCGCAGCTCGGCCCAGCCCAGAGTCTCCCCATGGGCCATGGTGTGGATTCGCCGGGCTCCCGCTTTTTTGTTGGAGCAGGATCAAGCCTTCAAGGATCTCATGGCGTTCGTTTGCGAAATTAGCTGGTCTGCTGGTCCGCTGGGGGGCACCTCTTTAGCGATGCAGCGAGTGAGAAGCTAGGCCTCTGGACGATCCAAGCTTCCCCAGACCCTGGTCGCATGCGATTTCATCATTGTGCAGTTCGGCAACTATGTAACTAAGCTCGATTTTAGCTCACTGCACCTCGCACAGCTTCGCTATACTTGACTCGGACAGGAAGTGCTCTTGTGATCAGCGGCAGACATATTTGCGCCCATGTGCGTTGGGTTTGATCTATCATGAACCCTTCGTATCACTTTTGGGTGGCTGGTAGGCGGCGGACGCGTGCTCCGGGGTGTGTAATATACGCAGATTGCAGATGCTCTGAGGAATTTCTGCAATTTGCCAGACCTGTTATCTCTGCAGCCCATTGCAGCATGCCGCGAGCCGGTACGACCTTCGTCTACACCAATGGCAGTCTTATCGGCGCTTACCCTGCAAGCTCTTTGGTATTCGCCGCTTCGGGCCATGATAACGTGACGGGCTATTCCTCGACGTTGCGATCTTGCAAATCGCTCAGTCCGAGACTGCAATCCGCCCGATTCAAGCTTGATGGGCATCACGATATGTCTAGATTTATACTCGATCAGCTGGTCACTCGTGGCCAACGATTCTTCGCATCATGGCAATATACATTTAGAGCATTGCTGGTCAAGAATAACAAACCTCTCCTTCACAACAAGATGGCGACGAGTAGCACATGAAACCCCAAGTTCTCTGGAAAAGAAATCCTGTTCAACGCTTCGATTAGCCCTCCACCAACCAAACCTCGAGATCGGCTTCCAATGTTCCAAATTAGGCAATGTCTCCAGATCATCAGCTCAAGTGACGGCGCGAGTGGCCTCACTCCTGCATTGAATGAAGACACGCCAACCCGGATAGTCTCCGCTCGAATGATATGACCAGGTCAGTGAAAAGTCCTCGAACACAGAGGGTCAGGATGTTTTGATCGTCAGTATAATCGTGTAAACCATGTCTGACTTAAGCTTCCTTCCAAGAACGCCATGAGGTGGGACTAACCAGCAAACTTTGACCTATCCGTGGGATTAGAGATTGGACGTTTTTCTCAAACACCTTGAATACTTTCGAGTACCATAATTGGGTAGCTATCTGACTCTATACCTAGGTTAGCTAAGCATCCAACTCCTGTACATACTAGATGAACTATCGAAGCTACATTACTAGGTACAATGTATACACCCCACAAATCCACATACCTAAGGTACATACATGTAGGTGGGCGCCTTCCTTGGGTGGCAGCCCCACATCCCTAGTATGGTATTATACCAGATGCAGTTGACTCCCAAGAGCAAATCTCAACCTCAGGAACACTCTACAAATTCCAACCTTAGCCCTCGGTCTTTCCAAACATCACTCTCGTATTTATGGGGCGTTCTTGCGTGTTTTAGTCTCACAAAAAGTCTACTACCTCCATCCTGCCGAGCTTCTTCCACACGCGACCAAAACAGTCTTTCGGATCATGGTTCTACTCTCCCTCACGACACCTTCAATTAAATCCTTTTGTTAGGTATCATATCTACCACAGCAGATATCATAAGGGCCGTCCAGGTCTTGAACCAGGTACCTAGCAGAGGTATCTTCAACTTAATGCACCATTCTGGCCGACGATCCCAATCCGAGAGCTTCGTGAACGCCGCCAACCATCGCACGACTCGCGATGGAACCGAACATGGATTTGCCCGAAATTCCGTCCTGGATCGAAAAATTGTATATGCCATATGAAGAGTCTATGGTATGTTGAGGAGCTACTTATCCGTTAATGTTCTGCGCTATGGAGGCCCACGAGCAGCATCTCATTCAATGCCACATTGTTGCAAATCTCTGTCGGAATGTCTAGCAGACTAGTACTTACACATTACTTACATTTTTTTAGGATTCCTCTTATTTTGATGATTCCCCTCGTTTTGCCGAAATCCCTCCAACGAGCGGTTGTCCGCTACTAGAAAAGATTCCCATCGAGTTGCGTCTCATGGTGTACGAGATCCTTCTCTGCTCACGCGAAAAGATTGCAATATCTCCCATCCGCCGTCAACAGGCCACAGATGGCTTCCGATGTAAATCTTGCGGCACTAGTCACGGACGCCCGCCGTACCCTTTCTGGAGACCATGTGTGAGCATCCTGCAGACGTGCAAGAAAATTAACCTAGAGGCCACGCCCGTGCTCTACCGGCGAAACGATTTCCTACTGAGCGGCAAGTTCCAAAACGAATGATTTCTATGTGCCCGTTCGGTAACTAACCAGCTCCACAGTTCCTCTCGAAAAGCCTCTTCAATTCACAAAGTTCTTCATCTACCATCTCCGCCAGTCCACCCTCATGGAGATGAAGGCCCTGGCCTTTCGTGCCGGCTGCGACTGTCACCTTTGGGTGACGAGCAACCAGAAAGAATGGAAGACAACCGCGAGGGCACTCAGGAAGATCGTCTTCCCTTACTGCACCCAAGGTTCACTGCTCCCCTCACCTACGAGGGTCAAGGAGGCGTACAACATAATCAAGAAGCAACTATTGGACGATCCAAGAGCAATGAAGAATCCGTGCCTGGCTTGTCAATTCAAGATCAGCCGCCCGTTTTGAGCGACAACAGGCTCACGAATGCAGAGCGCTCGAACGACTGGTCCACACCGGAACCATCACACCTTTGGGAAGATTCAATCGACTGGAATGGAAATAAGCTCACCCGTCTATCCGAGGGACAATGTCGGCAACGAACACATCACGCACCTCACCTTCCAGTTGGTGTTTGGTCTGTCCCCACTATTTGCTATGCTTAGCATTTCAGGGTCTTAGTATGGTGTCGACCGGACACAGAGCAATGGCGCTCAGGAGACAGCGGCAGGCTGTATGCTTTCTCTTTCTTAACGATACCCTGTTCTGGAGATTCTTACTCCGTTGCGTTCCTTCTTTTCTCCTCCATTTAGGCGTTGGGGCACAGCAAACGGCATATCTTATGGACTTGCAAGCGCCATTTCCCTCTAGCATAGTCTCATCATAGCGAATACAGTAAAGGACTTACACTACATGATCGCGTTCCCATTATCTCGTGGGATGTAATGTTTCAGAGAAGGAGGCGAATATCTCGAAGCTACGGAATCGCCCACTGGATGATCTGCATCGGCACATCATGTGCAGGACGCACAATCCATTTGTAGTGTTCAAAGTAATAGTTGCAAGGTACGTGATTGGGATAATTAACACTTTTACTATTGCTCTTTCCGCGCTAACCGCAATGTATCAAACTAACGCACTTGACTGCGGTAGTGACTGCGATATAATCAACCATGGTAATACAAAACCCATTCATTCATCGACTAGGTTTGACTAGTTTCCGTTTATGCTTACATTTGCGATCCTTCGCTCTACACACAGAGATAACTGTACTACACTCAGAGTAAATGAGAAGGGTATGCGCCCGAATAGTTACGAACAATTCGACTTCATAAAACTACCTCCTCTAAAGGTCCTTCTTCAAAAAGTGCTCAGGCTTGTGCGTGGTCTCATAGTCGACGTGGACGTACGCTCTCTCGATATCGGGCAGATCCTCGAGCTTGAACTGCAGTTCCTCGGCCACATCGTGCGTAGCCCTCAGCGTAGCGTTGGGGTCCATGACGATGTCAACCTCGGCGATCAGCCGCGGGCCAGAGTGGTACACGCGCACGGTGTCGATGCCCTGGATCAAAGGCGAGTGCGTCACGCACACGTAGGTGATCAGCTGCTGGGTCTCCACCGAGGCCACCACGCCAACGAGGAGCATGAATTCCTGGGAGGCGGTCCGCAGCCAGATGCCCGAAATAAGGACGGATAAGATGATGGCGCCCATCGGGTCGATCCACCACGCGAGCTTTGCTCCACCAACGGAAGTGAGGATACCGAAGCCGTTGATGAGCAGATCGTTGCGGTGGTCCTGCCAGAGAATGTCCACTTGGCTGTACTTGTCCTTGATGCCCCAACAATACAAGAATAACGAAAACTTGGTGACAAAGGCAATAGCCACAGCAATAATTGAGGGTAGGTGGAAGTCGTTCAGCCCATGGTTTCCTGAACTAGCCAGCTCTTGAGCCGAGAAGGCGATGAGGATCAGGGAGACGGCCGTCATCATGAAGCAGAAGAAGATGTTGCCTGCGGTTTCCAGACGGGCCTTGCCGCTGGGGAAACGGTTTGGGTCCACGCGCTTCACGGCGCGATGCGAGAGGATCAGAAGCAGGTTGCTCATGGGGTCGAAGATGGCGTCCGCCATGGTGGTGAACAGCGAGAGCGAGCCCGACGAAATAGCACCATACATCTGCAGGACGGCGAGAATGATGTTTGCCGCGAAGCTACCGTATACAGCAATCTGATGTCGAAGGTGGTCATCGCCCTGCGCCTGCTGCGCTTCAGCACGGTGCTCCTCGACGGACTTCAGAAGCCGCTCGATCGTCTCGTTCTGCGCCTTGTAGAAACCCTCGATCTTGTGCGCCTTCCACGCGTCACGGCCAGGCAGACAGCCGCGCAGTGCGGAGGTGTTCTTTGCATCGCCGTGCGTCCGCTTGCGCGAGGTGTTTGCCTTGATTTCGTCCAGCTCGGCGGCGCTCTTGAATGCGGACTGTAGATTGTAGGGGTCGCCGTCCGAGTATCGTCGGATGGACTGCATCTCGACATCGGAACCGTGGGCGCCGGCCGGATGACGCGCGAAAGGTTGCTCGCTTTCGTCGGTCACAGCCTCGACACCTGTGCTGGTGCCTTTACCATGAGTCGGCTGGGAGGCATGCGGCACGAGCCTGGGAGTCGAGCTCCGGGAGTGGTGGCTAGAAGATTCATGGTGTAGCTGGAATGGATGCGGATGCTTCGTTATCGTCGCCGACAGATCCGGCTCCATGGTATCGCAGGCGGTCGCAGTGCTATCCTGCAAGCGAATAGACTGGATGTGATATCTTCGAAGCTGTGTCCTGCGGGTAAGTAGATTTGCTAAATTCCCTGGGTGAAAACCGAAAGAAAACTGGAATGCCACAAGTTCCAGAAATGAAGAACTCGGAAGCAAACGATTTCAAGACTGTGCTGGGCGGGGTGCGCGACTTGTTCACGCTCGTACAATAAATATGACTGGAGACTACAATGTTACTAGACAGGCAGGACAGAGACCCGATATCTTGGCTTATGATGCCGATGCATTCCAAGGGGTTAAGCTCTGCAGCTGGCCAGCCTTGGCGCCGATGACCGAATCCATGGACAAACCTTTGGCGGTCAACTATCGGCGCCTATCGCTGTCGCGGTCCATTCTAATCAATCATCTACGGTAGCGTGCAACGGTCGCGAGAGGTGCCGCGGTAGGTGATGTCCTTTTGCGCAGGTCGACTGGCCATATTGGCGCAACTCGGAGATCCGTTGGGTCTGCCATCCATTACCAATGACGCAAACACGTGCATTGGCATTCAAGAGGCCGCCGAGCATCAATGAGGTGCAATGTACCGTGACGTGGGGCATATGGATGCCGCTAAATGTAAATCATATAGCAGTGAGGCGCAGCATTACCTGGAAGTGGCAACGGACCACGAGGCCATACTCTCATCAGATGACATGGTGGACAGAAGCACACGGGAGAGGAAGTCTTGAAGATGAAGTTGAACAGTTCAGGAGGCTTAAAATCAAGGGGGCATTTAAGCCTAATGTATTCCCCGGGTTGCGTTGCGGCGGATCGTCCCGAGTGGCTTTAAGCGTTTCATCGGTGGAAATCGGAAACCTGTTGGTCGTTCGGCCTGGATAGCCGAGTCTGTGCCAACCCCATGCTGCCGAGATCTTCATTGCACAGGAGAACCTCGAAGGCTACATGCCAGATGCAAAACCTGGATCGTTGCCGCCTGTCAGAGTGAGACACGGCTACGTGCAAGCCAGTCCTGATCAGACGCAAAAAGCCCTGAGATATAGAGAATAGAGAATAGTTCACGGCTTTCTTCAATGCGGGTAGAAGCGCCTATGTTGGGCTTCTATAAATCGTGAGAATGCAGTCTATATATAATCGGGCACATGAACTATGGATCCTTTCGAGTTGTTCGAAAATTCGAGGGTATCGCAAACTTCTCCTCGAAGTCACTAATCAGCGTCCATACGTCTGAGAGGATGCGCCTCCGTGTTAAGCACCCACTTATCCAAGTCCACGACATCCCAGTCACTGAACACAAGGTAGAAATATTTCAACGTCTCCGCAAGCCAGAAACTCTCCATGCTGTCCATCTGGTACGGCTTCTCCCTGGTCACATCGTCCAGCGATGCGGCAGCAACACTTGTATGCGTGTACTTTTCAATGGCTATGAACATGTCCCAGGCCTTGTCCATCCAAACAGCATCTCCCGTCATCCTGTACATCAGGAATACAGACTCAATTGCCTCTGGCCGTAGAATGTACTTTCTGTCATTGATGTCCAACATACCCTTGGGAAGTTTGCGTCCGTCCACAATGGCTTGCATTGCTTCATCAGTAACGCCTTTCTGTCCCTTGCGCCAGTGCTTTTTCAAGCTTTCATACCAGCGCTTTTCTGTCCATTTGCAGTCATCCTGCTCCGAATCAGGGTCGCAGGCTATGAAGTTGAAGATCTCGGGGCCTATTCCTGTCGTGGTGGCAGAGTAGGACCAAACGCAGCCGTCCGTGAGTTGTACAGCAACATCCATATCGGCTGGTCGGTCAAAGACCTTGGCAGCCAGCGCTACCATGCCACCCGCAAAACAAGTCAAGTGCTGCGCACGAGCTGTATTGACAACTTCTCGATCCTCATCGTTAGGGCTTTTAACCCTGGCATCGCCAGAAAAGAGAATTGGCACGTTCTCGGGATTCAAGGCACGACGGAAGAGGTGTCTCTTCGCCACATCAATGAAGCCTTCGTACAGTTTGCGCGGCTGATCTATCATGCCGCCCAGCAAGGCATACTGCTTGGGGAAATACTCGTAAAGAGAGTCAGACATGCCTCCTAAAGTGAAGGTCTCGCCCGTGAATTCAATTGGTGTCTTTGAGGCATCCAGCACAACTGGCCACATTCCGGGCAAATAGGTCTTGCTTTGTCCCAACTCAATCTGGTCGGATATTCTTTGGGCAGCGTCGTGGTAGGTCATGTCGCCCGTCAACTGTGAGAGCTTGGAGAACTCCATACTCAACGAGCCAATCTCGGAAACGAGTGTCGACCGCGGTGCCGTTTGATCTTCACCCTGGACATACTTGCGCCAATTCCATCGCGATACCGGCATATGGTTTGGAGTGTCGAAGGCTCCCATAAGGAGCTCCCCCACTTCTTTCGCCTTGGCCAACAAATTTGCATGTTTCTTCCCGCTCAGCTCATAAGCCGCCAAGAACCCACCGAGGTAGCGGATCGTGGTTTCAAACACATTGATATCTTTGGCCTGAGTTGTTGTAAAGTCGATATAGTCGCAAGCCTTCACAGCCATCGTAAAGTCTGTTTCTAATCCCATAATCCATAGCGTATCCAGCGAGTCGACTAATGTAGCAGCCCAACCGCCGAAAGGGTTTTTGTAATTCCCACTCACGGGGGTGACCTCATCTTTCAGCCAGCCATATTTCTTGTAACCACCCCAGCTGTGCTGGAAGCTTGCTTTGACCGCAGCAAGGCGCTTCAGCCGCTTGTTCTCTGCTGCTTCGCCCTCCTCGGGTTTCGTTGCCTGGACTTTTGGTATAGGCGCAGCTGGCTGTTTTGTTGGCAGCGGCGTAAGTTTCTTTACTGGATATCGAGCTGGCGGCTTCTTCCATCGTATATCTTCTGAAGCCTCACCGTATTGTATCGATCCATCTGCCAATGGTGAGAAAGGCGACGTTCGAGGAGGACCTTCGGCTGGCACCCAGACGTAGTACCACGACCCGAGAATCCACAGAGCGACGACGGCGAGTATGATGCGTACTCGACGGACCGCCATGTTGAGTCGGCAAGCTGATTGACAGTGTTCAGTCTTCAGCGGACGCTGGCATCGCTTCAATCGGGCTTTCGTAAGCTGTATGGATCGAGCACGTGCTTTGTCGCCGTGACGTAAGAATGGCCAGAGAGAGGCTCAATTACCCGCGCCGGCATGCAATCAAGGGACGATTGCAGGAGCAAGGAATAGTGAATAGCAGAAAATTAAGTTGTTGATACAGTTGGAATGAATGCTCGAATAAGGTGTAGAGGAATGGAAACGCTGGACACTCGCCAGGAGTGGATAGGAGTTGCAGATAAACGCGAATAACCTTGAATGATTCCCTAAAAATATGGAGAGAGCTGCTTGTTGCCCTTTCGAGCTTGTCGGGGTCCATGAACAACGCCCTGTAAAGGGCCCCGCCATTGGCGTTGCGCACAGGCCAATATGTGGGGAACGAGCCGCTACGGGCGCCCCTGGCTGCAGAGCCGTTGGATGATGTTGGGGTAGCACTCGGCACTGTCGACGTATTCGGTTGTTTTCTCGCTTTCCGCATGCCAGCAATATTCGAACGCGCGTCGAATTATACTATTTACGAACTCCAGTCAAGTCCGGCAAGGGATGATGATATTGCTTTCGCGAATCTCGCCGTCGTCCACTCAAGGCCATCCATAGCTTGGACCAAGTCAATACCCATCCGAGCCTTTGATTAAGATCGCCGAGCCTTTAAAGGACTGCGGCTGTCCTCGGGCGTTGTCTATATGACTTCGGATCTAGAGCTGTTGAAGGCCATTAACCTGTGTGCTATACCTCGTACCCAATCTCCCTGAACTGTCCCTCTATACGTCCATGACTTGCTTTACCGATGATGGTTTCTTGGCGGACTTGGTCCGGGCGGTCTGCTGCGTCTCGAAGTATCATGCTGAGAGACTTATTGCGACCACGCAGTTCTTCCTGAGTATCCTTCATGCCTCCATATAGCAGTATTTTCTCTCGCGCCTTTGAGCTAGGCGCCCTCGGGCAT
The DNA here is from genome assembly GCA_039778275.1 of Seiridium unicorne. NCBI lineage: Eukaryota > Fungi > Ascomycota > Sordariomycetes > Amphisphaeriales > Sporocadaceae > Seiridium > Seiridium unicorne. The sequence goes on from JARVKF010000135.1 coordinate 248,054, forward strand.
CTAATGCATTTTCATCGTTCGTCTGTAGCTGGATAATGGCTACGTTCTAGCCACTGTGTGATGTAGGAGTTGTAATTAAGGGAAAACACTTCTTGAATGATGTATGTCATGTCAATAGCCATGATGTGCTGGATGAGTGTGCTTGGAGGGAATCGATCGTAGCAGCATAAAAGAGTTGGCCAGGTCTAATTTCGAGCCCATTCCCCTTTGACTTGATTTCCATCTCCATATAGCCTTAGTATAGCTTTTAACAGATGCATTCACTATTCCCTTGGAAGACTCCAGGTAACTCACTCCTCACGAGAGTTGAGACTCTATGGCTCACTTGACCACATGTCTAGCTGCTCACATGAAACGAAAACCATCTGCAATCCCGCGGATCCAAGTCTCCCAGACCTTCAAGCATGTTCTGATCACTTCTCAGTGCGGGGAACATAAGAGCATAGAAAACACGAAACGAGGCTAGAGTACAATCATGCAATATGGTTATGGTACAAAGCCACAATGTTGATATTCGGGCAGCTTCCCGTCTGACAGGATACGTGGCGAGAAAAGCAAATTTTATGAGAAGGAAAGGGGAGAAAATCTCCAGTCACATCATATCGCAGACAAGATGCTTTATTATGAATGGGGCTATTTCTTTCCCTAATTGCGACGCCGGTGAATATTCTGGGTAGCAGTGGTGAATTGGCGAGCCGCTAGGCCAGGTAGGGCACAGACGATTAAATACTGAATAAGCGATCATAGGGGGTTACAAACCGGTAATGGGCACTCGCGTACTACTAAATCCAACGACAGGCAGATGGGCCCAGTTCAAGATCTTATAGCAAGCGACAAGCGCCAAATGGTGAATTCCTGGGATTACACGGGGTCATTGGACAATTTCATATCAACTTCAAGGTACCAATGCCCTTGACTAGCAAAGACTTCAAATGGATGGAGGTAATGTCGCAAGGTATTCGCGATGTGCTCGCGGACGATCAGTTTTTGGGAGGGGAAGACAAGTGGTGTGCTCAATTCTTGAGGGGAAGAGGACGAAAGCTAAAAACAACCCTTGGGAATAGCCTCCATCGACATTACCGAACAAATGCCCAGACCTGCATATCCCTGAACCGAATGACCTAGACCATCGCATTGAGCCATGCTCTCCAGGGTCAGTCCCGACCCATCACAGTAGGAAACACGGAAGCTTCGTAGCGGCATGAGAAAGGGTATGGCAAAAGAGGTACGAAAACGAGTCAGGCCTCAGCCCTCTATTTCTGCATCATGAGCTGAACAAACTCGTTGTCTAGGGTGGATGTCAGTAAGACTCGATATAAAGCGTGGGGAACGGCAACACACAGTCAATTCGTCCATCGCCATCCTGGTCAGCCTCGCGGATCATCTCATCGACCTCGTCGTCGGTCAGCTTCTCCCCAATAGAGGTCATGACGTGGCGCAGCTCAGCCGCCGAGATGAAGCCGTTGTTGTCGCGATCGAAAACCTTCGTAACTTGTTAGCGGCGCAATCTCCTAAGCGGTACGGCGCAATGCGGGGCCATCCAACCTTGAACGCTTCTCGGATCTCCTCCTCAGAGTCGGTGTCCTTCATCTTGCGTGCCATCATGGTCAGGAACTCTGTGCAACCAGGTCAGCCTTGTCCCAAAATCATGCGGCGGCAGCGCAGTGTCGACTTACCAGGAAAGTCAATGGTGCCATTGTTGTCAGCGTCAACTTCGTTGATCATGTCTTGCAGTTCAGACTCGGAAGGGTTCTGGCCGAGCGAGCGCATGACGGTACCAAGCTCCTTTGTGGTGATTTGACCTGTTGCACCATCCCGTTTAGCACTGTTGTTTCGCAAGCCGAAGGGCTGGAGACTATTGACATTGCGCCCCATGGAGATAGGCCGCAGCTGAAGGGGTTCGCGAGGGATGGAGCGAGTATGTAGCTAGAGGAACTCACCATCGCCGTCCTTGTCCTACGAAAGGGTTAGTCGTACGTCATCGGCAGATACAGTCGCCAGAGAGGCAGCAGGGCGTGGGCTGCAAGCAAGGACTTGGTGGGTGGACCTACGAAGAGGGAGAATGCCTCCTTGAACTCGGAAACTTGTTCTTCGGTGAGAGAGTCGGCCTGTTGGTGATAGCCTCATGTTAGCATGTGTTTGTTTTGGCAGTGGTGATGCCCCTCAACGGTCAATGGCGGGGTACGATGAATGGTGGGGAGAGGCTGCAGAGCAGGGCAGAGGAAGCCAGTGAGACGGACCATGGCGTCGAGCTTGGTATTGCTGGAATGGATCAGTGGATTGCGGGATGTGCGTTGCGTCGGTTGCGTAAAGGAGCGTCGCAGTTTGGTGGTATCAAAAGGGTGTGGACCGGGTGGCCTTTGTTCGTCGGTCGGCGTGTTGGTCCTGGGTGACTTAGGGGAAGGAGAACTTTAAAACTTGCAAGTTCTCAGAGCCGACACTGGGCTGGCAACTGGGGAGGGACGGCGGGCGGACGGTGGACAGTGGGGGTTGCCTTGTTGTGGTGGGAGCCTAGCCGCAAAGCGACTGGCGCTGCTGGCCCAGGACATGCACACAGGCGTAACAGGATCCGGGCCACGGCTGCACATGTGGCCCAAGCGTTGGGCTGACTACGAACGACAGCGGCACAGCTGTCGAATCAAGCACTCTGCAGCCTCTTTGTCGTCTCGCCCGCCCCCAGGGCAATCTCTGGTCCTACAGTTCCAGTGGAGGCTACGGTACTTCTTTGGACCCTGCCTCCCGTCTCGTCTCGCCTAGCCACCAGTTGGCGTGCACAAGGTGACCAGCTGGCTGCCTCAGGCCAAAACATTCCCCTATCACTCTGCACTCAAGCCCCAGTTGGCCCCCCCAGTCTAGACTGGTCTGTCCTTTAGCTCGTTGACTTGCTGGAGCTACGTCAGCCTCATTTGACATGCTGCGCATCTTGACGCTGTGGAAGGCTGACAGCTGATACCCGTACTGTACACTATGTCCTGTAAACCATCACCAATCCGCCTACCAACTACGCCAGCATTGTGCCGACCTCATCAAGCTCCACGAAAGCCCCGCTGATCACCCGCGTATTCTATTCGATCAAATTGTACGACTTCAGTTCCTTACTAGGCGGCGGCCATGTGGCGCGACCGTACCAACCTGTACGATCTCTATCCCTGCCCAGGAACCCTCGTAGTCCTGTCCAGCTCACCAAGCAGACACTGACATTGCTAAAGCTATATATCCTACCGCCAGTCCTATGCGCATCATCCGGCGAAGAAAACAAAATACTCGGCGCCGGGCGGCAATGGCTTCTCAGACTTCGGCCGCAGCAGCGCAACTGCCTCGGAGGACCAGCAGGGCTTGCTGTCGGGCGCCGACTACGACGATGGCGATGCGGTGATCGAGATGGACCTACTGCCGCCGAGATGGGCCGATATCTCCGATGAAGTGACAGACCTTCTAGCCGATATAGCGAGGAAGTCCCAAGCATTGGAACGATTACACCAGAAACACGTCTTGCCAGGCTTCAACGACGAGGACGCCAAAAAGGCCGAGGAAGACGAGATCGAAAAATTAACGCAGGCTGTGACCAAAGGCTTCCACGATTGCCATCGGTGTATACAGAGGGTGGAGCAGATGATCAAGGAGGGCAATATGACCCGAGCAGAGGAAACCATGGCCAAGAACATACAAGTCAGTCTAGCGACACGGGTCCAGGAGGCAAGTGCAGGCTTCAGAAAAAAACAAAGCGCCTACCTCAAAAGTAAGTCCTGTCCTTCTATGGGAATACGGAAGCGTCCAGACTAACAACATCTTAGAACTACGCGGCATGTCCGGGTTAGGCACAGCTTCCCCAGCAGAAAGATCCTCAACGCCCATGGCGTCCAACTATGCTGCAGATCCCTCACTTCTCGAATCGGACGCGGACAGGTCATATTCGCAGTCGGCTCTACAGGCAACTACGCACCAGAAAATGCTCCACAGCAATGATGCAGCCATTGCTCAGCGGGAAAAGGAGATAGAAGACATCGCTCAAGGCATCATCGAACTTTCGGATCTGTTCAGAGACCTGCAAAACATGGTCATCGATCAAGGGACGATGCTGGACCGAATAGACTACAACGTAGAGCGCATGACGACGGACCTCAAGGGGGCCGAAAAGGAACTTGTCATAGCGTCCGGCTATCAAAAGAAGACGACAAAACGGAAAATCATATTGCTACTTGTACTCATAATCGTGGGTATGATTATTCTGCTGGTCATCAAACCAAAGAAGAGTGGTGGTGGTGTCTCCGAACCTATAGAACCACCGGCCGAAGGCGGTGGGGGAGAAGGGTAGCCTGGGGGAAATATCTCCAATGGGAGCTGACATTTAATTTGTATACATCTAGCGATAATCTTCAAGCTCTCGGATCCGATTTCAACGGCACGACAATGAGCTTTGTATCAATACAGACCATGAAGGGGCCAAAGCTTCCACTTCAAACACGTTCCGTCCAATCCTAGGTGCTGCAAAGCGCTGGCTCAGCGGTCAAGGCCCGCGCCGTTGGTATTCGAGACCCTAAAACCCGCCCCCGTCCCCGTTTTCATCTGCCGATGAATTTCTGAAACTAATGAGGATTTGGGGGATTATCGGCCCACGTGACTGAATGTCACAGTCTACCGGAGAAGGATGAATTTCGATATTGTTCAACTAAGGACATATCCAACAGTACACAAAAATAACAACCATCCCGACCAAAATCCTCATAGAATTGTCCAGCACATAAAGCAAGCAACAATCTGCATAGCTGAAAGCTACTGTGACTGCTTGTATGGGCCCACTCAACCGAGCTGCGAGCTAAAATAGCAGCTTCTCGACATGGATTGGGATGATTTCGTTGCGTATAGGAGCATGTGCGAGACATGATCGATTCCCTCATCCACGAGGCAAGTCAGATCGCTGCAACGTGCGTTTTCGGTATTCCGAACACCATCGAATGCATGCTGGAGTCCCACGAGATGTTACGTTGACATGTGACCGGTGGCTAATCATTGTAAGGCTGTGAATGATGTTGCTGACATAGAGTGTTGCACTACGCCTTCATGTTTACGGATTCGGAACGTGTACCCCATTTTCTCAGAACGCCATTGGTGCGCCGCTTAGATGGTACCAAATCGGAACTGATCAAGTGCGGCACGTCAGCGCACTGCCACGCAAACTTCCACATCCGGCTGTCCACGGCACATGGATTCTAACTATATGGTTTTCCCATTCAACTTGCATTACTTGGCAGTTTGAAATACTACCACAGAGATTGGTCGGCACCGCGGCCGCGCGACGATGGGGGCTATGTTGCGTACGTAAGCCCACCTGTGGCAATTCCAAATCATATCTATAACCTACGGTATTTGGAATTCAGATAGATCGTGGAGTTCTAAATTGTCTATTCATCCTATACATAGTCTTTGCAGGCCGGTCCCACACGCGCGGTCCTAGCCAGCCAATCAAAGAGGTTCTCCAACTATGGTAGGGGTACATCATCACTGTCTTCGGTGTCAATCCGTGGGGATTTTACAAGTATAGAACGAACAACGGACGGCTGATTATGCAGGAGAACATCTCACCGAAGTGCTCTGAAATACTCCTTTGCCCCGAACCGAACCCCTTGCTTGGCCTTGGGTGTCCTCACACTAGCCTAGTCAGTAGTTCATTTGTTGAAGATATACTCTCCTATGCCAAGCGGCCGCTTACTGGTAGCACCGGCGCCTACGGCGCCTAGGCAGCCTGTTGGGTTAGAGAGTTCGACGGCAATTAATCGCGAGGGCTCGCTGCTCAGCCCCCATGGCAAGAGCCGGCGGAATTTTTTGCGTCTGAGGCTCTGTCTCACATGGCTGCGGATTGGAGCCGCATTTGGGGGGGATTGGTTACTGCACGGTATTCCTAGCTAGTGTCCCCCGCGTATGTCCGTGTTGGGGGTGGGGGGGTTTGTCCTCCTGCACGGTCTTTTCGGCTCCGAAGATGGCTTCACTCTCGTTGCGCTCAAAGCGAAGGCGGACTCTCGACTAGACGGCCCTACAACCACGCCAATAACATTGCTACAGTCGTTTCTAGAGGCTCTGGCCCCCAACAGCATTCCCTTGCCTGGCTGCCTGGCGAAGGCTTGCTTGGCAGGATGATTTCCATATTCATTCTCTTCAGCTCTACTACATTTTTCTTACTGCAGATATGATATCCATGCGACGGGCCCAGGTGCACTGAGCACATCCTGCAGGCCTGTATTATAAAAAAATTGTTCTGCGAGAATGGACGGAACACTGCTTGTCCCCCATGTGTCTTCTGGGGTGGGTAACACAAGCTGGGCACTATGATATATAGTTATAGCACCTTCCCATGGCATCGTGTGATATGAACTCATCTAAGCCATATTGTTCATCAGCATAATCAAATCTGCATCGTTCGTTTCACGCAGCTGCTGTTCCTGCCATATCGTTGGCGCCATAGTTCATAAAATATCTAGTTGACGCCGATCATGTCTTCTACGGACTCGCTCATTTCAGGGTAGGCAACTCCTCTAGTTAATATTACCTGCTACAGTATTAGACGAACGCCTGCTAAGACATTCAACCCAGGCAATGCCCTCCCAAGCCTGCACACAGATTCTCGAATCTGTCCAGCACTGGAACTGGAACCAGAACTGGAACTGGAACTAGCCAGCTCAGGAGCCCCTCGAATCATGAGCTGTCATCCCAACGCCTCACGAACTTTGTTCAAGAACCACTGGCTTCTTCCAATCGCCGCTCTACCGTATGGACCGCGGGCACTTCTGCGACTGGGTCGACTTCTTCTCGACAGGCACAGGACGAGATGGAAGAGCAGATCAATGGGATCATGACGCCCTTCGGTAGCAACTAAGGCGGCGGAGGATTGCATGAAGCAGTCAGACGTCGCATTTCCGCAGTCGAGCAGCGGAAGGATGCGTGGGGTGGGGTGTGTTGTATATGGGATCGTTCTCACTTGTAATATCGTTTGCGGGCTTACCTTGGCAGGGAACTTTCATTGGGCGACATTCATATGGATGAAAAGCGGACTGGTTACTAAAAGCGGGTTGATTTGCTTAAGTTGAAATGAAAAATCATAATAGACGATTACGGAAACTCGGGGAGATTATGCTAGGAGTATTGGTAATCATAATTTTTTTTAACTCTCGACTTCACGCAGACGAGATGAGAAAGTGCCACAGAAAGTGCTACAAGTTGAATTGTGATAGGTAATCATCGTTGATTCCAAGAATATATGCAGGTACGGCAGTTGACCAAAACCTGCCATGATCTTGGGCAGCATCGAGGATCGACAATCAAATTGCCTAAATTTCTCGTCTCAAATCACCACAGCAGGGTCTTGGGATCAATGATCACCATATTCCAGTGTCCTTAATCACTCTGTTTGTGACTAGAGATATGCGCTCATCCGGCCGGCCACGCAACGTGGCGAACTTTCTCGTCGGCCGGGCGGGGACATCGAATGCATCACGGTCCGGTTGCCTGCATATAAACAGACTCTAGAGAGTGGTCAATAGCTGGTAGCCAATGGTGTGCCTCCCACTGCAGTCTGCGGCTTGCTCGGTCGATTGCATGCTAGTCGAGATTTATTTGATTAACCTGCAAACTTGATTGGCCAAGCTCGAGCACGCAGCAGAAGGCTTGCGATTCCACAGACTGTTTCTGTGTTGGAGATCCAGCGTCTGTCTTCATCCTCACTAGACGTGGTTTGACGTGATTGGAAGAGGGTCGGACGGAGATATGATTGTGCATCATGCAGCCGGGTCATCTGGCGGATCTTCCGCGAAAGGTGGCTTACATCCATCCAGGCGACAAGTTACAGCGTTTAATTGTGGTTGAACACAACGCACAACAGCACGATAGATAGGTCACACCGAGTTATGCATTGTCTTTTCTGATGCTAGTCTCTTTCTTCTTCAACACACAACTGCTTTGTCCTTTCGAAAACGAACAAAGAGAACCGAGGCAAAAGCCATGGTCGCGCTCTCTTCGACATGCTTAATAAAAAGAAGAAAATACAATTTCATTTTTCTCATGGAATAATTTCTTGTTTCTTATTGTGACAATGGCATTGAGTGCAAAGAACAGGATTGAAGATACGTCTACTTTACCCTATCCTCATCCTCATTATATATAGGCAGGCCGGAGTAGCATGTCGCCAAACATATTTCCAACCAGAAAGTTACATATCTAAAGATGGATTCAAAAGATACTTCTTCACGAGAGATTTCAGGCGGGCAAGAGAAGTTGGGCTCGGATCCCAACGTGGACAGTCAAGCTAAGCTAGTTCATCCCAATGAAGAGCATGAAGCTACACGGACTGGCGAGTCCGATCTTGAACTCGGGCTTGGCGAAAAAGTGCCCCTGTTTTGCGACGATCCAGATGCCGTTACGGCATTGGTAGAGCAGCTTCGCGCCCGTATCGAGAGACTCCGTACCAATATGGCTCGTGAATAGTCTGATACTTCCGAACTCACTGATGAGGAGAAGACTGAAAAAAAAAAAAAGGCATGAAAGAGACACTCCAAGCAGCTGGGCAAAGCTGTTCGGAGGAAAGAACAGAGTGACTAGCACTAGTAGTCTCGCTCATTTGACTTAAGCCCGCCTGCAAAGTAATCGGTTAAGCGCAGGAACATACGATCCTTCAAAAAATACAGGAAGTTATCCTTTGTATAGTTAAGTATCCCGCAAATCATTAGGTATTTCCACGCTCGTGACTTCTCCGCTCGTACTCTTTCAGCTGATGGTAAACGAGACAAGACATGTAGTCAACATTGTGAAGGCCTCAATTAGGAACTCGGTGTCATAACCTTTGAGAACTACCTAGCATTCGCCCTTGTGTTGCGTGATATCCGATTTGACTGTGTACATATTGCTACAACCAAAGACTCGCCTACGCGAGGAGCCGGCAACCATGAATATGACCTACAGGTAGTATGTGTGGGGGGGGGTGTCGCATTTGTGACATTCCAGAAAATGATCGGCACTCTAAAGAATCGTGCGATCCAGCACGACAAGCTGTCAAGTGTCGTCGCGGAACTTTTCGAGGTCGATCGTTACCCCGCCTGGTTGCAGCAGCTGTTCAGCTGGGTAGGGTTTATAAAGCGGATGCGGATTGGCCATGGTTGATCCTTTTCGGTTGCATGAGAGTCGTAATGGCGCACTTTCCGAAAGAGGACGATGCCACCAGGGATCCGGCACAGCGGTCAAAAGACCCGAACACTTGTCAAGGCTTGCACGGGAGCATGCATGCTCAAGGTCTTTGGAGCTGAAAAAGACAGAAAGCTCCACAATTTGCCTGGCGTGGGTGTAGAGGTATACTCCATGTTTGTCTACGGCAGCTGAAAAAATAAACTTCTTACACGGGGTTCCTAACCATGTATCAGAACCCTAAATCCTTAAACCCATGTTTAATTTGAACTAGCATTGATTCTGACCATGAATTATATGGCGTTCTCGGTGTAAGACACCTCCCGTGTAAGATACGCCACAATAAGCCCTGTCCTCCATTAATAGCACATCATGCCTGGCTGTACCGTGAGCAACACCCGCTGTCTCGATGGACTACGTATTTTGAGAAATGATGATCATTGCGGGATGAGCGGGCGGTATCTATGCCACAATTTTGATTTTGTAAGTCGCCGAGAATTGCTAGTGCATGCCTGTGGCTATCCGGCTTTCTGCAAGTCAGACCGAGCGATTAAATACTTCGTATATCGCTGGCGATTTGGTGTTTCCCAACGCTCATCCAATCTCATCGCGGTTCATCTCCTCTTTTTCCAATCTACATATGAACGCTCAAAGCCTTCCAAACGGGTTTTCATCAATACAGAGCTTCATTTGCAAAATAGCGTCTGAGCGTGTGCAGTTGTTCGAACCACTTATTCGCTCCCATCAATAGGTAACCACACAACTTCCATCATGGCCTCTGCGATCACTCAAGGGTAATACCCTCTTTCCTACTGCAACATCAATATACCCAGCTCCATTAATTAGCTAACATCTAGAAGATCAACTTGCACATCACAGCATACATCATGCGATCAAAGTATTTCATCCGGATCTATTAGAGCAGTGAGCCCAAGTGGCACGAGCTCGAGATTGTCAGACTTTCTTCTTGAAAGTGCCGCCTCCGGAAACCGATTGGTCATGCTTCCAGATCTTCCAAAATGCAAGAACGTAGCTGTCACGAGGGCCAGAGCGTGTATGGCCTCCAAGATCGAAACGATCATGTATACATTAGACTCACGGTGAGTTGTGGCCCGTGTGGTCCCCTTAGTCACACCAAGTTCCGGGCTGACTTTAATGATAGGGAGCAATCAGCAGTGCATCCCACATAGCCTAATCAAATTGTACGCCTGTGAGCATTTCTCCATGGACGTATGATGTCCGTGTTTGACTGAACGAACAGAACGTCGATGTTGATGTCGCACTTGGGTACGGGTAGGGAGAACCATGATACGGATCACCACCTGCGCATCTGATTATCGGAACCACTAGGCTTTGAGAACTGTGACTGAGCAAGGACCTTCAGTGATGCTAGTGGCATATCAGCAGGACTTAATGTCCAATGCACCAGCTTCGGTGTTAGGGTCACACCCCCAATTATTTGTATTTCTATAATCACTCCACCATACTAGAATGTACGCAATGATAAGCTTCATCTAGCTCGTAACTGCCATCTCCCATAAGGCTCGAGCAGTGTCTCCCTTCCTAAATGCAGCGGGCCATGCGACTTTTCTGAGTATGGCTTCCGCATCAGACCATTCCCGTGTGCCCGTACTCTGGCTCCATCTCTTGATAGCATTGCAGAAAAAGCTCGACTTCAAAAAGCTTTCTGGCGTCGGTGAGTCCAGCTGATACTCGTATATGCTGAATGCTCCGAGAAAAATCTGCCAGAAAAGGAGGTCTCCTGGTTCGAGCTCTCCACGCCCCAAGCACTCTACACTATATGCCAGGTCACGTTCCAAGAGGCTTACCATGTATTGGTGGATTCGACATTCCACGGGCGCCCAAAGATCAATGACGTGGGTCAAGTAGAACCCAGTGGCTATAAAAACGCCGCACCATGTCGTGGCCGGTCTCCGACGTCCAGGATCTTGAGATTTCTCACCGCTAAGCGATAGGGAGCGAACATGTGCGACCACATAAATCTCGAGCAGGCGAGCGGCCATACCCTCATCCCATACTACGTTTGAAACGCCGTTAGTAGTATCCCCACGTTGTCCGTGTCTGACTTGGTGTAGCTTGTTTGTCAGCTCTCGTAAACACGCCATCGTGTCTTCAGCATCGACTTCACCCAGGACAGCCCCGACGGGTAGCGGGTTGAAGAAGTACGGCAAGAGGTGGAGGGCAAGCAGTTTGGCTGATATTCCTGCGTTGTTTTCCATTCTGCGCCATCTCTGCATCGCTTTGGTGGTCTCTTCAATAGTGGCAGCAACGTCTTCTTGATGTGGATGGTCCTCGTGCAACAGATCGTTGACGCGACTTTTGAAAGAGAGAAAGAGGGTGCACGTCCTGTACAAAAGGCAGGCATTATGTAAGCTTCTGTCAGCGGGGGCAGGGAAACTAAGGAACATACAAGATGAAGTACCTGTCCGCCAGCTCTTGCTCCAAGCTGTCCTTCTTATATGGATAATCGAGCACACTCCTTTTGAGGTCTAAAATTGCGATGACGCCTTGGAGGTGGATTTCCGCAGTATGGATTTCACCGATACAGAGCTCATACAACGTCAGCCCCTGGGTGTACTTGCTCATTTCAGGGGCAAGGCTGCCACCTTACCTCAGCGAAGCAAAGCGTAACGATCTGCTTGATGACAAATGCGATAAGTTGTCGGTCATTGCTGACCATCCAGTTGTTGACCAAGCGTATTGTACGGAGTTTATGGTATAGGAAGGCTGGATAGAAGGATTGTAGATCGCCAGCGTTCCATGCAAAATGCATGCCGGCTACGATAAGTGTATTACGGAAGGCATGAGGGTCTAACATTATACGTCGTATACTGTGATGGCTGGTGTATCGTGTGAGTTGATCTTCAAAATTAGAGAAAGACGGCTCTACTGACGGGGATTTGCCCTGCTGGTTTAAAGAAAGCTCTACCTCTTTCCCAGCCTGATGATCTGAGGACCACAGTAAGTAACCTCATATGCAATGAAGCTTTTTGGTGCTGCCGCCAGCTATATCACCATACTTACAGTAATGTAGGAGCGCCTCTGAGCCGAGGGGCATCTCTATGGGCATGCAGTTGAAAGGGTCCGTTGAACCCGAGATCAGCTTGCGGCTGAGCGAGACCGGCTGCTCCTCAATCTCGATCTTCCCAGCTACCCAGGGCGCTGTATCCCATGGCTGCGCCTGGTTCTCCAGGGCACGGCGTTCGCGAAGCGGAATCTGTGGAGGTGGGTACTCGCAGACCTTTTCAGTCCGCACGCAGTGATCGCTGTACCCGCGAATCAGCAACTTTTGTCCTTTTTTCATGCCAATACATCATCACGTTCGTTCTGCGGAGGATACCGACCATGCTGGACGGTGCTCATCACACCTTATTCGGCGGCGGCGGCAATGCAGGCACCCGAACCGGCTGCGAGACTGACGCGCGTGCGCCATGTCTTTTTCCCTTGGTGGCTGCCCTCGGTGAGACTTGAGGCGAGCCTCATCACCCATTTTCAAGTTGGTCGTCAAACCTCATACAAGTGGCCCGTAGGGTGTCCACGTAACAGGAATCAGAGAACATGAAAAAAGAAAACCTGGCTCGAGCAACAAGACGAGGAAAAGAGCTATGCTAGCTTACGTGGATGGTGGTTCCATCGACTCGTTATGGGGCCCACGTAGCTAGTGCTTACATGTATTCAGACCCTTGTCGTAACCGCAAAGTCCATCCTATTCAGTTAATGTGATGCCAGGTGGCTATAGATTGAGTAATAAAGGTTATTATAGTGCTGTGTTGAGATTAATATTACTTGAGTATAAAGTTGTGTATTTAAAATCAATAGCTTATTGAAAGCTATAAGAACACTCCTACAACCTGGTGATGCATTTAATCTGAATCGTACATCGATCCTCCGTCCCCATACGGTGCCACACTGATGCGGTAGGGCTGCAGGGGCTGTTTGGGACCATCTCTGCGTAAGACAACCCTGGACTAAAATGTAAGAGGCCCTGGAATCTCATTGTACTCTGACCAGAAAACATTTCGTCAAAACTTAAGATAAACTCACCAAAAGGAGCGCGGTCAAACCTTCAGACCGGTATAATCGACCTGCATAGCTCCAGGAAAAACTAAAGAGGAGGATCCTTGTTGCAAAATGCAAGCATCACACGCAGCTCAGCCTCGATGACCGGGAATTTGATGCGATGCACGAGTGGCTCGTCCCGAACCCCACTGAATTTGGCTACAGGTTGAGACCTGATTCGATAATCGTTTCGATTTTGATATCCAGTGACAGCGTACCATGAATTAATGCAGTCAATGTATTACGTATGGCCAAAGCAGTTGAAGTCTTGGCTGCACATGAACATCACTTCTCCAATGGACAGCGGGCCATCCCGTGGCAGTTATTGTCATGTTATGCCATTAGCTCGGCAGTGTTTCAGATTATCAATAATATAGTACTCGCAAAGCTAATCATTGTTACGGGGCGATCTGTTGAGAGCTTGATTTCTGTGCAACATCTTTATCGCAATTACAAATGTGGTTGATGAAGGAGGTTCGAACACAGAAGCATTCAACCGTCGTCTCTTTTCGCCCATGAGCTAAAGAGCATAGAGTTGATTCATTTTGCATCGAGAAATTCAAGAGGTTCGGCAAGCCTCGATTGAATGCAGGTTTGTGTTGGCAGAAAACCGCTGATCTGATTAGATTATGCAAGCGTACTCTATTTTATGCTCGGCAAGCCTCCCGGGCGCAACGTGCAGTAGTCAATCAATCTCTATGAGATGATATCCGGTCATTCGACTTCTACAGGGGCGTCTTCGCAGAAGGGGCTGGGAATGTACCTGACCAAAGTATCGAGTCCTCGGCTCATCTCCCGAAATAAGAAAACCCCGACACAGCGTTCTATGGTTCGATTTGCTTTTTATACAGCTCAAGTTGTAGCAGATCACCGTGGGATTTGCCGGAATGGTAGGTGACACAAATATGGCCGGAAGCGAGAGATTGCTGCCACGTCGGTATATTTATTTTCAGTATCTGTCAAAATTCCAGAAATTTGATATTTCTTGATATCAAGAGTAGAGAACGAAGACGTATGGAAAGTCCTGGACGTAGGCTCAAATCCAATGACCTACTTTCCTCGAGTTGCGATTAGGTCGCACTTCCGACGAACCTAAGTGAGTCCCAAAACTGCTATCTGGAAACGTGATGCAGCCCTAGGATTGCATGGATTGGTCGTGTCGCAGCACTAGTGAGCAACATATGCAAGGCAAAGAGATAGCATACATCATCAGAATGTAATGGCCCGACCGTTCGGAGCTTTGCGAGGTTGCCAATGCTTTTGTCAAATCCCCAATCATGTGTTACCATCAAAATCCCTGCCACTCATATTCTATTCATCTCCCACGAAGTGCCTTTCGAGGACTTAGAGACCCCTGGCAGTGGTAAAATAATGACAGCACCCCCACAATTTCGGCTTGAGTTAAGAGCCAATACAATGACTGATGCAGGATGATACCTGACGCGACATGGTAGCACCATCGGTTCGATATGATAGGATTACATACCTCGGTTGCGACAGATCCCTACAGAGGCTAAACGATTCGCTGAGAGCCTCTTGAACGCTGCCGTCGAGTTTGACAAAGACACGGTATAAAACATGCAGTGTACCAGTCGCACAAGGTCTCGCTCTCCATATATGAGTTAAAAGCTGAGAAGGATAGCCCCGTGACTTTAAATCCAGGTAGGTGGTTGCCTGTGATATTGGTTGGCCTTACCCACATTGTTGGACTACCAGCCGTATGAACAAACAGAGGCATCAAGAGCGCTTGCAACAATAAAACGGGGTCATCACATTTGTTGATAAATTCGACCTGTGTCTTTTAAAATTAGTCTCCTGTACGCGTCCACCAGTGCCCTATTCCGGGGTGTTATGGAAGTCACCCTTGGCCGCCATCGACAAGGGGGTGCTAAGTCAATGCTATATCGATGCCCAACTGTGCCGTTTCCATGCAGATCGCCGTAATAAACCGACAAACCATCGTCTTTTACCCGGGCATTAGACAGAAGTACTATAATGCTACAGCATCAATGCCCCCTACGAGTCAGATTTTCCACTCGCCTACAGCTACGGGCCGAGAGGCGTAACGTTTAATTCGTATCACAAATGAACGACATGATATAAAACTACAACAGCCTCTGCACTCGGTATTGTATTGAAATTGTCAATGAGGTTGTAGCGAGTCTGGAGCCATTCAAGGTCCACAGCCTTGGGATCCTCCCAGGCGTCTCGGCTGGGCACCTAAGATCTCATCCGGGCGACCACCCGAACGTTTCGGGGGAACACTTGCTTTTTTTTCTTCAGCGTACTAATTTCCTTTGATAGAGCAGGTGAATCACATTGTTCCAGATCACACTGTTCCAGACGCATATGGTAACACATGAGATTTCACATTTGTGCATGTGCTCACCACAGGTAATTAATAAAGATATACCTACTAATTTCCAGGACCTGTGCAGATGGAAGGCAGCTAGGCTACTCGCGTGTTGACATTGCCGAACTCCTTGTCCGGGAGCTGCTCATCTTTGCTTTTCCGAGCCAGAACCCCGACAAGTTGTTCTCGGGCTTGACCTACCGATGTCGTTAGGGGCGGAAGGGGCTCGATCGTCCAACGAAGATTCGATTTGTTGGTTTGAGTAAGCAAAAACTTGGGGTTGAAAGCCCAAAAATATTGGCTCATTCTAACTCCTTCTAGCATCGAAGAAGCGATAGTCCAAATGCCACAATATTGACCAACGAACATTAGCGACACTACACGATCATCATCCTGGGACTACATTCCTAGGTTTTATATGAAGGGTCAGTAAAAATAAGGACATTTTTCATCATGATCCACGGTTTACACATGATTGAAAGTTGTAGTCAATGGGCACGGGGAAGTTTACAGGAACTACAGTGAGTGTCACGGTTTAAGAGGGTCATAAAGGCTTTGCTTCTAGGTCCCCCACAAAGTGTGTAAATTGCAAAAGCTGGAGAGCTGGAACTAAGTTCCAAGCTCTCTTCTAAATACTCTAAGTTAACAGCTGGCAACGCCAGCTGGCAGCAGCTGTCAACAGCTGGCGCTAGCGCCAGTCCGTGACAGTGAGGACATATGTTAACAAGTCACTTATCTAGAACATCCATTGCTTCGTGGACAATATCACATGCTTGGTCGCAAGGAGCCAGATGCCATTATCTTTTACCGCCCATACATGAAGCATGTAGTGTACTCGGAACACGCCTGGGTTCCATCCAACACGACGCCCGACGCCAACGGCGTCTAGAAGTCTAATTTGGCAAATGACGCAGACCTGCATGGCGGAGGATTAAATGGTTGTCAAAGATTTTGGCCTTTGTTGCGACTAAATGTGACCAAATGTGACCTACATTCAAATGTGACTGACACCTAAATGTGACTTACATTGCGACCTGCTATGGATGTCGCCGACGTGCGGGGAATCCCAGTCTGGTTTGGAGACGCGCTCACTGACAACCGTCACTTCCGCCGGCGAAATTATCTACATGTATGCGCTGTGCAAGATGACAATACAGTAGATGCCATCGTCTGCTGTCCGAATAGAGTATCGTTCGCCAGCCTCGTGGCGTTTGGGCACATTCTGTTTACAATGCCTCAAAATCCGCTAGTTGTTGTTCACTGGGCTGTTGTCCTCCAGAAAATAGTCCGCCAGGAACGGATTGAACTGAGAATTAGAGCCGAGGAGCGTAGGATCTATGTAGCTAGAGGAGTGGCCAGCTTGTGTTGGTGTAGGCTCTCGCTCACCCAACTGGGCCCAGTATGCACCTTGTGCGGCCTGGTTTTTTTTTTTTTTTTTTTTTTTTTTTTGGCTTAATAGGAAGATGAAATTTTATGTTACGGGATTGCCTTTCACTTTTTACCTGACATACTGTCGTGTGCGGCATCCGAGAGCTTTTCCCCCACCCCCTGTCCCTGTCGAGATTTACTGACTGGGGGGTCTTTTCATTTTGGAGATTTTCAAAAGCAATATCCAAATTCCCTTACAGGGGTGCTAGACAAAAATACCAAACCTTCCTGGCGCAGGTACCAGAACTCTTGAAAAAGTCCCAAGGTATTTCAGATAGACCCCAACCATGAGACTTGGTTTCTAAGGGTATTTACTATACGATTCCTTGCGTTGAGTGTTTAAATTGTTCTCCATTGTATATCTCTCTCATATTTCGAATTTCTAAGATCCTCAGTGTTTAATCGCGGGCATACAGGTCATTAGAGTACCGCCTTGGAGGGCTTGTGGAGAAATACGGCATAGAGGGCGGCGCTCCCAGGTTCGTGGCTCCTGCTGCATACCCCGAATGGCCTACAGCCTACTCATGCCTCAACGGATGTGATCTTGGCACTGCAGGATACGCTGTTCCAACCAGGTTGCGAATCAACGCCCCGGTCCGGGTTTACTGTAACCTTCTATCACACCCTTTCAACCGGATCAAGCCTAGTCCGACTAGGGCACTATATCCAACTGCCACTTCGTAGGCGTCCTTGCGAAAGGCTTTACAGTCTGATCGGTGCCTTTGTCCATAATATTATCCGACAAGAATAGTATCAATATTATAAGCTTGGTAGTATCATTTTAATTTTTTTGTTTTGTTCAATGTCCGCCTTGAGAAGCGATAGGTTCCAGAAGCAAGAACAGTCCATCATAACCTACCCGTTGGCTCTACACCTTTGAGCGTGCATTGGATCGAATGCACAAGTGGAATGGTGATATACTGCCAGGTCCCCTCTCTCGACCCACCGTCGACGTCCCCCTTCTACTATATAACCGACGTCTTTCTATATTTTAGTCCATCCCCTTGCTACTTCTTCAAGCACCCCTCATTCATTCCCCCAAGTTACGCTTCCTGTCGCCGTCATCTATCTTCTAGCCTTGTGGGATCCCTCGAACATCTTATCAAATAGAGCCATGTCGGAAAAGAGCGCTAATCCGGATGTCAATGGGTTGGGCTTCACTCTGATCATTATATACTATCTCCGTTCGGCCAAAAAGACTAATTCTTATGTTCCAATAGGTGCAGGTCCACAGAAACCCGAAAGACATCGCCTCGTATGCATTCAAAGGCCACCGATGGTCTGCCTCAAAGCAGATTAAACAACTACCTCCAAGAACCTATATCGGCCGGCAACAGGCATGTGATGCTACCAGATCAACCACACTCTGAGCAAACGAGTGTCAAATTGGCCGAGATCAAGATGTCGTTCGAGGTACATGACACGATGATAAAGTTGAACCAAACGAATGGGAGTAATGGGACACCTCGACCGTCCTCTCGTCCCACCTAGGGCATACCATTTGGATCTTGGTAGCCAGTCGTGTCGGACATTTCACCCATCAACCACCTTGAAAATTCTAGGGCTTTTGAGCCTCTTACACCCTTAGTCGCGCACTGTCAAAGTCTAGGCGCAGCTATGGGGATAATCGATTGATACTAAAGGCGTTGAATGAAATCGCAAATTTGGCAGGGAACCTCAAAGTATAAATAGACAGCAGATCGAAAACCAGTAAATGAAGTTTCTTCCTATATTCAATCTGTAGCAATACCAATCCCTGATCGTCACTATTCAAAGCAAGGAACACATACTGATGGTCCATAACTACACCACCTCTCAGCTCACAGGTAAGTCCTTGATGGATTCGTGACGATATCGTGAGTTGAGCAAGGCCACACTATTGTATTACGCCTGAATCACTTTTCAAATATATGTGATTGGGCTTCATGTAGTGATTACAATAACGACGGTTGGAAAATTAGTGGATAGTTCGTATCCTTCGTTGACGTGGTCATAATCTTGCCTCTTCAACTCTGTTCAAGTGCCTTGCATAATCCAGGCTCTGTTATACACCACCTGGCCCAGTTTTTCTCTTTCTGTGCTGATATCTAGCGGGCGGTATGTTTGCGACCACTTTGGCTGTTAGCGGCATACTGACCGTTCGGGCATTCGGGCATTTAGCTCAGCGACTGCATCGTACCTGACATACGGACCCGAGGCAACCTTAGCATAACAATTCAACGACAATAACATCCATAATAGCTTACGCTCCCGAGACGTGCGTGACCCTCCACTAAGGATTCATTACGCCCTACATTAGCGTATCTGCACAGGCCATGAAGTGTTATGCCTGACGGTCGCTATTATGGCAACGATACACACCATCAAGGGCTTCTTTGGGTACCAATTTGGTATTAGTGACGGGAACCTGGCTTTCCTTCAAATATCACTTAGGAGACCGGGTTAGGGTGGTTCCAGAACGGCCGCAAACTTCGGGGTATTGTGACGTCGGCACGAGAAGCAGTGGGATAAATCAGGCCCCAGTTTTGACTGCTCTGTATGACTCCACCAAGATGTTGCTGCGGTCTCGGTGAGCAACGACTCCAATCGAGTATTTACTTTTGAACTAGCTTCATCGGACCGGGGACCTTGTAGTAGGACTCTGCATTCCGACGGGCTTAATATCATCTGCTAGTCTCCCAGATCATAAAGGGAAGACAATACAAGGATGGTCAAGTTTACGCCACCTGGTGCGCAGGCAGTACTTCATCGTGCTTCGGGACTTGCTGCTCAGGCCTTTGTCAACGACTTATAACACACCTTAATTCAACTGTCACAATCCTGAGCGCCTATCGACCCTTCGCCAAGTTTATTCTTCTTTCTTTCTATGATAGTGACCCGAGAGCGATGAATAAATATTGCTAGAAAGCGGGCTATACATTGATGGAGATAGGATTGGTTACTAAGTTGCGTGAACGCATGCCAAACCTATACACCTCGAAAGTAAGGGAGAGCCTGCAATATAAGCCTGGAGAAGGCCAAGTACCTTTAATACCCTCGCCTTATGCGCTTTTGTGCGTAAAAACTGCGGTTACTGTTGTTGTAAGTCTGGATATTTTATCACCATATACGCTAGTCCATTGCTATCCAATCAAAAGAAGCTTTTAGATGCACAGGACTTGAAGCCTGGTTAGTGGTTTTGGCAGTAAACGTCTGTGACTAGGGAATAAGACATTACTCGAGCATAAGCTGCACTATGCCACCCATCTCTTTCATCAATCACATCTATCAATTGAACTAGATCTGGCTCCAAGTAGGATTTACGTGAACATCGCGTCGCACAAAACACCACAAGTGTGGGATTGGAACTGCCAAAGATGGGTGATGCCAAAGATGGGCAGCGCCAAAGACGGGCAGCGCCAATGATAGGACATTGGGGGGCCGGGGGGTCGAAAGGTCGCTACATGTCGCCCACAATTAGGCTGCGGTCAACTACAATATATGCCGCTGTAAACCGTGGCACGCCCACTGACCCGGATCGTCTCAATTATACGTAAGACCTTGTGGGCTATATCTGTTCGTACGTTTATCTATCCTTCCTAGTAGTAATAGGTCTGAATGCAACTCTTATTTAATGTTAGGGAACTATCACCGTAGATGACCATATGGGGTTCTTTCTGCAAGGGGTCAGTTTATACTACAGGATAAATATTAGCAGATCCACTCCCTTAAATTTACAAAACCTTGTTCTGACTACTAGTTAGAAGGGGTATTATTCTCTCCTCGAGAGCTAATCGTCGTTTTCGTCTCGACAAAGAGGGCAGAGAGAACAAATTTGGTGTTATAATATGCTTTATTGATTCTAATTACTTGCTTGGCTGGTTTTCGATTAACTAGCGAGGACGTTGAAACGAGCTTGGTACGCGCGTTCGAGATGCTTTACTTATCGGATTCGATTATTGCGACACAGCAGTAATCTTGAATATATATACATATATATGTTGCAACCCACTAAGATATAGTCTCGCAACGAGACCGTTATAAATTAAGCGTAACAAAATTGTCTCAATACTTCTACGCTATACAGTTGAAACATTTATCGTGCTAAATAGCATGCATTAACTTAACGCGTTTATTATCTACGGACGCGTTTGTATACCGCGGATATTATAGCCGTAGAAGTTAAGAGATGCTAGAGGCTAGGTATGGGCCACCAGACTCAAAAGAGGATAAATCTGTCATACAAGCTGCAAGATAACATACAAATCATTTGAGCGAGGTGGTTAGTCTAACTGTGGGGAGAGAGGTTGTATTTGTAAACATGACAACATTGCACAGGCAAGCCACTTGGTATACCTAAGCTACTAATTAGACTCTCCTAAACAGTCATGTAAGCCTAGCCTATACTTTTATCGCAGCTTAAAATGAGTCCACCGCCGATATGTAATGTGGATATTAGACTATTAATAAGGTATTATATTATGTTAGGTTTAATTTTATATGTTTAAAAACGGATAAATTTATGGTTGCTAAATCCAGGCTTAATTCGAGCCCAAGTGTTTAGTTTTTTTCCTTTAATGTTTTATTTATTTATTTATTATTTTTACTGCTTTTCTAGTTAAAACTTTTTTTTTTTTTAAAAAAAAAAAAAAAAAAAAAAAAAAAAAAAAAAAAAAAAAAAAAAAAAAAAAAAAAAAGGGTTGGATGATGATGCATTTCTAGTCCGAGTTCGCCTGGGGCAAACGGGAGATCCCCTTCAAGCAGCTTGGCAAGAGGCATAGAGAGGCTGTAGCCATAAGCAGGGAGAATTTCGCTAGAGCAGCCACTTCGTTGATCGAGGCAGCTAGCCGTTTTGTTCTATGCACCACCCCGGTCTTATTTGGTGCTTCCACACATGCCTCTCTGCTATGCTGCAGGCTGTCTCTTTTACCTCCCATCAATTAAATTCAGTCCGGTCGACCATAGGCCCCACATGTGCATATTCCTCTAATGTGAAAATTCCTCTGATGTGAAAATTCCACATCGGACGGACTAGGCCCCCCTGCTGAGAGATAACCCGGCTGGGGTAGGCCTGGACGTAAAACCAGCAGGGGGGCGGGCGGTGCCCTCGGTCCAGCTGCCATTGGCTGCTCCGCCATGGACTGTGAACGGCGGCAGTGCGTTCAGAATCGTGTAAGCAAGCGCAAGCACGCTGTCCCAAAAGCAAATGAGTCAAATTACATAGTAGATAAAAGAGAGAGAGTGGGGGAGGGATATAATAGGATACGGTATAAAACAAATAACGTCCATTATCCGCACTATGGTTCAGTGGTTGTCATACCACCTATCAAACTCAACGTAATACTTAACCTTACCGTTACAAGAGCACCGTAACCGTCTAGATTCGGTGGGAATGTGCTGTAGTTGAGCTCGTTTAATTTTGGGTAGGCGAGACATGGGCCATAAATCTTGCGGGATATTGTACCAGGCAATGATTGGCCGCATTATACAACCCAAGGGAGAACAAGAGACTAACCGGGCCTTATTACTGACCGCGAAAAGACCACTTTAGGTAAGGTGCCCATCGGTCCTAAAGAGGAAAAGCTACGTCTCTTGACCTTGAAACGATGTTTCTGCTCCTTGACCGGGGTCAATGTTACTTTCCTTCCCGCATAGCCAGATCGGTCTTTACTATTATTGAGAATTTTATGCCCACTCGGATTACCGCCCGAATTGTATCTTCTTCGGCCACTTGGTACGGTACCTTTTGGTACTTATGGTGACTGCACTAGACCGCGCTCACACGCAGCGGATTTCTAGACTCGCCGACATTCTTAGTATATGAAGGTTGTGAGAAGTAACATACACTTACCGATGCAAGCTGCCAACAACCCATTCTGGTTGACCATGCCATTGCCTTGTTCTGGTGCAGCTTAAGTCTGCCTTCGTATACATATAGCCTGAAGCTCCCCCCTCCCCCTTCTGTTTCTTACCACTGCTCTCTTCTTCTTTTCAAGTGCTCAGATTGGCGTCTAAAGTGGTGGCCCTATTTCTATTCTTCTGTAGTAACCTGCTCCTTTTCTATACTTAAAGTCAAACCATTCTTGACAACTTTCCTTTTTGAGTCCCTCGATCTCATCCAATTTCTTGGTCTATCTTCCTAGATTAGTACAACATGCCCAATACGAGTACTATTGCTGTTGCTGATGGGTAATTTTCCCTTTGACTTCCTTTTGTCAGTATCCGTTTGGACCAGTCTAACACACCACTTTTCATAGATCTTCATCCAAAGAACCTCATCGATTACCAGGTCGCGCGTCATCTACCTCTGACAACGCCCTCCGTCAGCAACGCCTAAGCACTTACCTCCAAGAACCCATGGCCGCCGGTAATCGACTCGTGATGCTATCGGATCAGTCCGCGTCGAACACTGCCCTGGCAGAAGATAAGATGTCGAACAAGATACGCGGCTTAATGACAAAGTTCGACCAAACCGGCGGGCATGGTGGTTCAACACGATAGTATGCTCGTTCCGCATTAGGGTACAATGTGCTGTAGCACCTGGCCATCTAGTAAGATTGCCCTTACAATGGCGCAAGCCAGCTTCAAGCTCATCATATATCTCAGGTTTCTTGCAGGCTCGCATCAACATATGACGGAACAGGAAGCGCTGGGGTAACTTTCAATCACTCTCTCCTTGCGCTAGTTGTGGGATGATGGACAAGGTCATGACTTGGAGTGAAGATGATTTCCTAATTTCAATGCCGCACTCTGCAGCGATGGACAGGGACGTTTATTTCTTACTGTTTTCATATATCTTGTGTTATTAAAGACGTATTTCAATACATCCTCATTAATATTGTGTGTTCTCTGGGCTAGTAAGCTTAACGACGAGCAATAGCAAGTGCTAATTGTGCTACACCGGACCTCATTGCATGAGCATCACGACTTCTTCCTAGTGTCTTAACACCCTTCGAATGCTCACGCTTTACAGCGCCTGGCGTCCAAATATGCGATGCCAGCGATGATGTGGAGACATGGCATGCACTCCTTTTCTTGAACTATATCCTTGGTCACCAAATAACCTCTGCACCCTCGTATACTCAATCAAGCGATAACTGCTACAACACACCCCTAGTTGACTTGACAGTCTTGCTTCTCCTGATAAGCAATTTTTTAGCATCGCGAAGTATTTCGGGCTACTAGCGCTCGCATCGTATGGTGGCGATGCTGCCCTCAATAGACACTTGCATTGCCGCTCAGGACATGCGCCTTCTTTTTGGCTTGGACGTCACACAACTCCTGACTTTGGTAATGTCATGAGAAGCCGGCGACGGGACTCAACCATGTCAGCTACGTTGTGAAAGTCAACGAAGTGCTTGGTTGGCATGAGGTTGTTCCAAGGTTATCATATGTGGGAGCTGGCGGAGGAGGATGCTGCGACTCTCGCTGTCGGGGAGAAATGATATTTACGCGGCTAATAGATATCGTGTAGGCTAGTTCATCGTTCTGGAGATCTGTGCTCACATTTCCGGGTCCCAAGTCTTACTTCCCTCGGGTTTCTGAAACGGCCTGGCCTTCCACGACGACGTGGTATCCTTCCGTTGAGGACAAGGCTGGAGTGAAGTGCTCTTTATACTATTTTTTTTTTGCTTACAAGACGTAATATCAGAGGCGGCAGAACCGTCCCAAACCATGAAGACGGTATCAACATATGCATATGGGGATAGGCAACTTGAAGGTAATCCAAGCAGCAGACAGAATGGCCCAAGAGCGATATTTTCCGAAAACAAGGGCACGAGAGGACAAGTCATTGACGGTGAGCAGTCCAAAAAACCAAAAATATGTCTGCCGATTATCTCGAGCTTTGAACAAGACGAGGTGGCGAATCTGCAAATTGTTTACAGTATATAATTGTGGGGTATCATAAAACTTCTTATTTTACAAGACTGCAAATGTACGCTGGCGTTGTTTGTCGAAATGCTGCTCCCTCTGCCTAGGATATTCTGCTTCCCATGATCTCTGGTTGGCAACCGCGCCGTCGTGATATTTCCGTAGGAAGCCCTCATCATACTTTTGTATTTTGGTCTCGAGTTCGGCCATTGGAGGAAGAAGCTCACTGCCCCAGGCTTCATCGATCATAGCCTTTACTTCGGTCAGTGAGTATGGATTGTTCTGACTGCTCTGTTGTTGTGTCTTCCTTGCCGACGGACTGCTACCATACAATTCAGCTAGACGGATACAGAGCGCCTTTTGTACTTTCAAAGTGTCAATACGCAGGCCGCGCTCTTGTAGCATGCGCAAAAGGTCGATTGCCCTTTCAAAACTCGTCCTCTGTGTCATACTCCCAACATCCAGGGGACGCCTGGAGCCATCACGCTTGGAGAGGTCACGGAAAGACCATCGGAGGAGATCGGTCTGCCACTTTGGACGGAAGATCCGGTTCATAGGATGCTTGGGCAGCACAAGGGGTGTATCTTGGGGGATATAGAGACCCATCAGGTTCCCCACCTCAGCCAGTGGTTTCGTGAGCGTCCGAGGAATGTCGGTCTTATGAATTGGGACAAATCCAGGGCGTGGTGATTGCCGGGTAGTATAGTGGTCTGCTAATTCGAGCGCAAGGCTGTAGAGGTCGCTGAGGAACCCGCAACGTCCAAGTCCGTAGATTATGCGTTCCCAACAGACGACAGGAACAGGAATATCCATAGAACTGAGACGTTGACAAACGGCCATGGCGTATCTGAGTTGATGTACTTCGATGGAGTGCTTGTGCCAACCGATATTAAGATCTATCCAACTGAATATTGATTGACAAGTTTCAATATCAAGAGGGAGCTCTGCGCCACGTACATCGTCCAGTAGATGTAGCACAGCATCGTAATTTGGTAGAGCCACATGTATCTGCAGCATGGTATTGGCGGTCACTCGCGCTGCGTCAGTGACACAAGCGAGCCTAGAAGCAAGAAGTAGCGTGTAAGTAGCCAAATCGCCAGAAGCCGAGCTCGATGCCATCATCTTCGCTTGCAACTCTAGATCGTCAAAGACATCTGGATGGATATCGCACTTTAATAGCTGCATCAGAAGCTCATCGTCCCCAGCTCTAGCGAAGTGCTGGACGGTTTTGGCATAACCCGATTCAGGAATCGCCACTCCTGCACTCTCAAGCTGAGCGATCCGGGCCAGAATGTTCTGAGATGTCTTCTCCCTGAGGCAGATGGACTGTAGTGACAGAGGACCAATCTGCTGAATACCAAGAGCGGCCACTACCGAAGTAGCAAGATCTAAACCAATCCAAGAACTTGCGAACCATCTAGCCCCCAGGTGATCGTTGTAGCTTTTCGCTGTAAAGCCAAATGTCTTGCCATGGACGTTGTTCATGAATTCTCGGGACATTTCAATTTGTTGTTCTTCTTCACCTGGAATCAATTTTTTAGGTTCGCGAACTGCCGCTGCCTCTCGTGGATGTAAATCGACATTTGAGAAGTAGCCCAAGAGATATCTGAGGAATTGTCTCGACGGGGCGTACAGCCGAGGCCCATCGTCCTGCTTCACACAGATAGTGCGCCAAAGCCTTGCCAGTCTGGACTGGCCGCGGCCATACAGGTATGGCACAATCGCATCATATAAGTGTCGCTCGGGACTTGCTATGTAAAGCGACTGCAATGTGAATGACGCAGACAAGGTATGACTGGTAGAGAAATTCTGCATCATGCCAATGAACTCCTGTGAACCCGGGTAGAATTTGGGGACGAGCCGTAGATGCCATTTCACAGCCTTCTCATGTTGCTGGGTTCGTAGGAAGTAAGGGACGATGGTGGTGTATAGGTCTGGCCATTTGGCGTTGTACACTTCCCCCATAAATTCGGCGTATAAATAAACACTGTTGAGGAACTTCTCGTCATCCAACCTCAGCGCCGCCTCAACGAATGTGTTCCAGAAGATCTTGTGTGAAAGAGTTTGGAGGTGAAACAGGGACTTCCTTCCCCAGAACGCACGCCAAAGTTTATGCACGCCTTGGTCGCCATCCCTTCTTTTGATGTGCTGCAAGAGGCAGCTCCACAACTCGAAGTCGCCGTGATTATCTAGCTGGTCGACAAGCAACGAATTCGCCCACCGCCGAGCCGGCCCTTCTCGTTCGAAGTCTGTCTCAACAGCAAGGCGGCGGGGATTGTTCAGGAGCCACTGCCACTTCCCGAACGATGCCGCATCCTGTACATGGGCTCTCTCCGGCTTCAGCTTTGGCACGAGTGCCAAGGGTCGCAATGATTGGGGAAGATCATGAGATCCAATCAGGCCCGAGGACACCTCGGAGGTTGTCGCATAGAGTCGCAACTGGTCAGGATAGCCATGTCGGTTTCCTTTGACGAGATTCGGGCTTCGAGAAGCCTGATAACACAGGGGTAGACGTAGGTTGAGTGCGAGACGTGCCGGCTTCACATCTCGGGCATTCCAATTCACCAGTCGCATTACTGCGCCAGTGGCATTGCAGCAGACTCGCAGTTGCGAAATTGGGTTCTGGTCACCTCATTTGAATTGTATTTGACCGAAATGTCTGGTGAGAAGGCGCAGATGGGCAAAAAATGTCTAAAGCTCAAGCTTGAACTTCCAAGCGCTTGATGGCAGCTCGGGAAGAATCTCGGCTAAAAGCCAGCTTAGTCATTTCAATGGGTCCGGGATGCATCGTTCGACCGACCTCAATTGTCAATTGGGAGCCCCGGATTGCTTCATTCCAAGCTTGAACAAAAGCTCACAGCACCACCTTCTCACATCAACCGTTTCCGACTCTCCGCTCAGCAACCGTCAACATGGGGTAAGCTGCCCATAACCTGGCATTGGCCCGACCCGAGGGCAGCACGACGCGCAATGCTTCGCTGCGTCTTAAATCTGCATCATACGATTCCAGCAAAGCCCAAAGCATGACCACGATCGCTAACGATGGCCTCTCTGCAGTCTCGTCGACGCCCCCAACAAGGTGCCCCAGCACCAGAAGTTCTACCAGCAAGCCTATGCCCAGCACACCCGACTCTGGCAAATTGTACGTCGAAACCATTGCGCCCACCTACCAAATGAAAAGGAACATCATGGTTAACGTGTATATGACGCAGGGACCCCGAACCAACTACATGTTCCTGCCCTACAAGGTCCTCCTCTGGGGATCTCTCGGCTGTAAGTTGGAACACTGGTGGTGGTGATTATGTGCTAATGCGGGATTATAGCTTCCTTGTACATGATGGGCCGCAAGGTCTGTGGCTACAACACCTGGTTCGGCAAAGAGTAAATACAACAAACTAGAGGATGTCGCCGGTTTGGAGTACATATTATGACTCGGAGGAACGGCTGTGGAGAATGTGTCGATAGAGTGACTGAATAGACAGGCATTTCACGCGAATGGCAGCATCTTTCATTTGTCACCTACGTATACATCGCATTGCATCACGCCTTGTTCCTTTTAAGCTCGAACATCTTAGAATCTGACCATGTCTTCATTACGCCGTGGATGCCGGATATCACTCCTCAATCAACGGAGAGCTAATCTAAATTACAATGTTTGGTCATTACCAAACTAGGAGGTGATCTAATGATCGGATATGATGGCCAAATCGAACCAAAATCCAATCAACGCAGGTATGTGCAAGATTCAGGCGTGGGCGTCTAGAAACCTTCGGCACCGGGAGCCTTCTCGTCCTTTCGCAGGCTCATCAACAACTCACGGAATCGCTCTTTACCAGAGCCATTGGCACCGCCCTTCTGGCCCTTTCCGCTGATGTCAACAAGCTTGGCAATGCGTTCCCAGCTCGTGCCACCGGATACTGTGTCCTCCCGGCTAGCCAGGAACTGCTCTGCCTCCTTTTGGGTCTGTGCAATACCCTTGTCTTTCTTGTTGTTGTAGTTCTCGTAGAAGTCGTCGATGTTCTGTTGGGCCTCCTTGATGGTCTCGGCCTTCTGTTGGGCGAACTGCTCGGCTCGCTTGGCGTTGCCGGCGTCGCGCTTCTCCCGCCATTGCTTGATCACCTCGGGCTCTTGCTCTTCCTCAACTTGCGCCTGGTATCCGGAGTTGTAGCTGACCGAGGGACCAGTGATGGTACCGCTAGGACCCAGCTGTCCATTAGGTTAGATGATGTGAGCTCTCTGTATATCGGGTCGAACCTATGACCTACCTCACTGCCGGCATTAATATCGGGGAATTGGTTCTGGAACTGTGACTGTTCAATGCTCGCATCACCCCCGCCTCCAAGGAGATCATCAGATGTGTCTACGAAGGCAGCCGAGTCGTTGCTGGTTGCGAATTGCGCGGCATCGTCACCTAGGAGAGCTTGTTCGCGGGCAAGGAAATCGTCAGCGGATGATGAGCCAACATCCTTGACGTCAGTCTGGGCTGCAGTAGTGAGAGTCAGCTTGATGCGATGCAACTGCTGGGCCGGTGACATGTCTTACCACCAGAGTCGAAGTCGTCCAGGGATGGGAAGCGGTCGGCCATTGTGATTGAATGCTATTGCACAGGGAAAAGAGGCCGGTGATGTGAAGAGGAGCTGTGAAGGAAATGCAAAAGGCCTGGATCTCGGCCAAAAAGGATGGTTGCCGTGTGTCTTGGCTGATATTGGTGGTAAATGTAGCTTCTTGTTTGAGTGCTTGAGTATTTGGTTGCGCTGGTCGCAAGGCCACTGGGCAGGATCCACCAGGTCTTGCAGCTGCCTTCAGCCTCCTTACGGGAGCTGTCGCACTGAGCCTGAGCCGTGCTGCCATGGAGCTATCTAATGGGCACGGGCACATTGCGACGCGAATTTGGATTTGCGAGGTCACGTGATGCTTGATTGATTGGCCTTTGCACACATAAAGTGGAGCTCTTCCTTTCCGTTTCAAGCTCTTGCCAACTTCGACCAAGCAATCCTTTGAAAGCTTTACCAAACCTCAACTTCACACCCTGATATCCATGGACATTAAGCCCGTGTAGTCAGGATCTGATTCACCTCAGCCACCCCCAAGCATCTGTCACTGCTTCTCTGTGGTGCATCACTGCGGACGGCAAACATAGGAATAGCTAGACGGAACACTTCTCTGAGTGCTCAGCCAAGCTCATACTGTTGCTGCTCCACTATCGTAGATGAGATTGTGAACTTGAGTGAACAAACATCAAGCCTGAGTAAATCATCAATCGCGACTCAAAAGAATCTGAGCAATACCTGCCTCGCTTTTCTTCCGAGAGCCAAGCACCAACAGCATCCAACCTGTTTGTGCTTCCATCAGCGGCATCCACCAAACATCTGCCAATCCGCCATTCCACCATTACTAGCTCAGACCCTCAAGCCAGCATATCAACATGTCGTACACCGACGATGCCGTGCTTGCCAAGCTCTCGACTCTCGCTGAGACACAGGACAGCATTGTCACAGTTGCCCAATGGATCATGTTCCATAGGTAGGTTAGATCGACGACTGCAGTCGCCACGATACGTGCTGTCCATTAAACTGACAACTTCTTGTTCTAGGCGTCACGCAGAGCGTACTGTACAAATCTGGCTACAAAGACTCAAAGATTTGTCGAGTCACAAACGGCTCAATTTGATCTACTTAGCCAACGGTGAGGGCATATTTCTCTACAGTCACACACCATTTTTGCTGGTCCAACTGCAGGCCTACGTATGCTGACCTGATCTTCCTTTATAGAGGTTTGCCAGCAGTCCAAAGTCCGTCATAAGGAGGACTTTCTGGTCGCGTTCTCGCCTGTAATAGCTGAAGCATCTGCTACAGCCTACAAAGGGGCACCTTCAGACGTACAACAGCGTATTCGACGGGTTGTCGATGTGTGGAAGGAGCGCCACGTCTTTGAAGAGCCGATCCAGACTGCCATAGAGACACGGATTGAAGGTGAGTCGTTCAACGCGCTCTACGTTCGAACCTATGCTAACCCTACCTAGAACTTGACAAAGCCCGTGGCACCACCAAGTCTGGCTTTGGTGGGGCGATATTTGGCAGCTCTGCCTCGCTCCCTTCGGAATTGTCTTCCCTGGCGACGCCTCAACAGAACGTGTCCAAGCTGCTTCTTTCTACCAAGACCGCAATCAGTAGCGCAAATCAGGATTACGACAAGCTGATGGGCCCGTCAGCAACTCCGCCATCCGCTCCCGTCTACGCAGCAAGGCTGAATGGCCTGCTCAAAACTCTGGCAAACGCCGAGGGTGCAGTTGAACAATGCGTCAAAGCTCGTAAGACTCTCGTCGATGAGTTACAGAAGATACTCGACACGAACAAAGCTGCCCTGACTGCGGACGAAGAGCATCTGGAGAAGTTCAAGCAGCGCAAGGTCGAGGTTGACGACAAGAAACGCGACGTTGAGTTTGCCATCATGCAAGGTCTCTCGGACACGGATTCGCCAGCCCCCAATAAAACCAACGATCAAGCTGCCCCTGAGCCGGAAATGCCAGAAGTCGAGGCTCTCACGCCTCCTTCTGCCGGACCTGATGAACCTGAAGATATGTACGAAGAAGCTCAGTGGTCTTCTGAAATTGTGGCGGATGCTCCTCCTCAGCAACAACCCGTCACTCAGGGAACCGACATGCTGTCGAACTTGCCATCTCATTACAGCTCCATGCCCACGACTTTGAATGGCTCAAAGAAGCGCCGACTTGACTCGGGAGATGAGTTTCCGGACCTCGGTGGTGACGATGGCATTGATGCGGATGTAGTGGAGATGCTCCGCAAGGACAGTACTGGCAGTGCTTAAAGACGAGCCATCCATGTACCGATTGATTAAACTGGTTCTTCTTTGCAGAGACGGCAGCTCATGGCTATCGAACC
Organism: Seiridium unicorne; assembly: GCA_039778275.1. Taxonomy (NCBI): domain Eukaryota; kingdom Fungi; phylum Ascomycota; class Sordariomycetes; order Amphisphaeriales; family Sporocadaceae; genus Seiridium; species Seiridium unicorne. The sequence goes on from JARVKF010000135.1 coordinate 279,836, forward strand.
ATAAAATCACCAATGATTTGGTGTCATTGAATACTTGGCTCGAGCCGAGAAATTTTGGCACGATGGAAATGCTACCAGGAACAGTCGAATTAGGACACATGTGGAGGATGTTTTTCATGGGTGTTAGCATATAGTGGGCACTTGAGAAAGTATAATCCATAATACGACCAATCGACGATAGTATGTTATATCACCGTCATTTTGTAGTCTCGGATACCTTGGTGTGCGTACATTGAAACCTACATTTTACACTGCTTCACACAGAAGAAAAAGGGATTGGCGTTGTTTGGAACTATCGGTCGCCAGCCATCTTTGATTGAGCAAAGGCATTCGCTTATCGCGAGTGAGCCTTCGGCTAAATCGCTGACGAATACGTTCAAGACGTGTTGCATGATCTTGACGAGTGACCCAGGGAGAGGGAATGTCGAGGCGTCTCAAGTGTCAAACAAGGGTGAGTAGCCACCAACGAGACGGGAATCCATGAATCCCATAAGGCAGCTATGCGTGTTTATAAAATCAGGTGATGATTAGGTACTGACCGAGGTGACATTGACGGCCACGATACCACTCATGTCGGTCCCAGCCTACAGGATGCAGGGAAAGACGAAGGCACATGAGCTAGCTGCAGCCTGCCACGGTACTTTCGACAGGCACCAAGACGGATGGCACCCGAACAACATAATTGGTTCGCCTGCGTACTATACGGCGCTTAATGCACCGTATCCATATTCGGAAATATATGGATTCGTGGTGCGTCGTAATCACTGCAAGATGGATTGGTCATATGTGAAGTCTGGGCGCGCCCATCAGATAAAGGAAATTCGTCTTAGGTTCTGGACAAGCTACTCCGGGTGCAATATATGGACTTAGTAGAAATGGCTGTTCTAGAGGAGGGGCATGTGCGGAGCTGTGAAGGTGTGGTGAGTGGTCTTGAATTTGAAACCAGAGGAAAGCTGCGAACGCGAAAGCATGCAAAATGGCCCTCTACTTCTCCTGCCGGCTTTAGTATTGCGCTCGGGGTTTAGTTTCCTGTCATTTGTTTGTCTTTATATTTGTATATGGATTGGTGTTCTGTTCACCAACCGTTCCCTCTCCTGGGAGCATGTCCAGATAAGGAGGCAGAACGCATTGACCGCAAGCCAAAAGTCATACGAGAGAACGTCGTTGCAGCTGTATAGACCGCATCGTGTGGTCGGCAATACATCAGTCTGCGCACCATGGCGGAAATGAAACCGCTCCTTCAATCCTTATCGAGTGACTCCGAGCCCTCCAATAGCCTCACGAGAACGGGAGTTATCAAGCCCAATAACAACTCACGAGAAACAGCCGGCAGGGTCTTGGGTCGTAATCGATACGAGCGGTCTAAAGATTGGCCAACTGGCAATCGTGCGAAGTGCCGTGAGGAAGACAGTCAGACGGGCGACGTGTGCGCCATGCAACTGCTAGTCCTTATATGCAAGCTTATCTATCCCACCAACGGTGAGACTTCGAGCGAAGCAACCCCAAAACAGGATTTGGGGGAGATGCCACGGTACTAAAGATGAATTAATTACTTGTTAGAGGTAGTCACCCCGTTTTGAGATGCAATAGATACAAACCACACCCAAAATCTTGGAAAGTGGCATCCTTTTCATGTGCCAGCTTGGGTGAGATCAAATGCAGACATCGACCCACGCTGGCGCCTCGTGCAGGATGCATAGTCCTACTAGATTTACCAAACCCTATTACGATCTAGAACATCAGCTCAGCACCGCGGGCACATGCCCCCGCATTCCCAGCGATCTGGCACGGCAAGGGCGGACGGCTGGAGTCTGAAGTCTAGACTCATTAGGGCTGAAGCCACATCGTTTCACTAGATCTCCATAGCGAATCCCGTAGTTTCAGTGCCCATCTGTTGCATTGATAGAGGCTTGCTCTAAGCGAGCTATAACCTGTGCGCTGAGCTATTTGTTGTTCTCGATCGTCAATAGCCTCTCTTGAAGATTCGAAGCTTGAAGTAGTGGGCACTGCCTCCCAGCGCCCATCACTAGCTGGAACCTTGCGAGAAGGGATGAAATAGAGAAATGGGAGGGCTTGCATTGGTCTCCATCTCGAGGTTTGACTTTGGGCTTATGCTACTGCTAGAAGTCGAAGCCACACATGTGTGGAATATATTCAGGCCTAAGCGTTGGTATGAGGCGGGGCTAACGCTTGCTGGAAGACGCATGAATAACGTACCAACGAGAGAACGTCGCCTACCCCGACATTGACTTGGTGTGCGGGATTCGGCACGTACGCGAAGCAATTAAGAAAGTGAACCTGCAGAGCTGGCGCTCATGTGTCTCTGATCAAAGTGCTGAAGTAACAAGACCCAATCGGATATGATGCATCGCATGCAATAATTTGACTGGCACATTAGGGAGGGGGTCATCTGAGACCTACAGCGATTAGATCAGCCTGTGCTTCGAACGGCAGAGAGGGAGCAATTGACATGTGCATCGTGCTGGGGGCCGTTCCAACGATCAAGCAATAAGCCCGTTATAACGAACAAAGTCCGATTGGAACGGTAAGAACCGAGCCACATGCTCGACTCCGTCGGGATGCTACCCTGATCGTCAGGAGAATGCGGGGAAGGGGCTAGAGCCTGGCGAATATCATGATGGGCACGAGAAGGGAATTTCATCGGATATCGGACTAAGGATGTATTGGCTCAGTATTGGACTCTCGCAACTCCAAAGAGAACAATAGGCGTGCGGCATTTTTCCCCGAGTGTCGCGCGACTCGAAATAAAAAACTATTCCTGTCAAGTGGTCCACAGAATGGATGAGCGCTCAGTTTTGATAGTGGACCCGTAAAGTACAGATATGGGGGGCACCGTAATAGAAAGTCACAGGCCTGATGATCTTTGTCCAAGTTCTACATACAGTCATATTGTATCACCTAGTTAAACTGTTTAGAAATTGAGCCTACACTGCACGTGACCAAAAGTGATGAAGCGGTGCGTCGTCTCCTCGTAATGATTGATCAGGTGAGGAACATTATATAAGATTGTAGCTTGTCATGGCATCCGTGATATCCGAGGCTGATGGGCCTGGTTATGGAATGACAACATCAATTTGAGCTTCAATCGAAAGCTCAAATTGGCCTCATGATCTCTCCTGGCACGGACCGTGACGATGTTGAGGCTTAGCGGGAGAAGAAGAGATGAATTGGTCGGGTGTCGGTGGTCGGCTTCAACAATTGCAAAAGCTCCGTGCTCTAGCTCAACATCGCAAGATCCCAGTCTCCATGTGCTGTCATTAGAGTTTCCCAAGGGTTTCAAGCATCAAAGTACGAATCGGGGCAGTAGTGTGAAGCGCTTCTAATAGCGCACCGCGTCCCTCCATACTAATTAATGAGATCTTGGCAATCGTCTCGAGTCATTTAGCAGAGGATGACACGCAAGCTGACCAGCGAGAGTGATGCAAATCAGACGTATCAGCGAGGCGGTGCACATTGACAACTATTGGTGAGAGTGTTTCGCACTGCCGACACCACCAGCTGCCTGGAATGCATCAACAACGCTCCCATGTATCATCAGTTCCGTGGCGGGAAAAGTTTATTCGTTGTTTTTTTCGTGATTGATGATATGGGCTCCCCATGACGAGAATGTTTCATTTGCAACCCCGCTACCCTTCTGTTTACCTTGAATCAAACCATGACGGGTATTTACAACGGCGATGTGAGGCTCCGTTCACCGAGGTCACCACTGCAGGCTGTTGGGATTTGTGGCTCATGCATCAGCGTCCAATTTCTTCTGCAACGCTGCGGCATCGCCAGTGCGCAAGTCAGCAGGAGGTCCGCACGGAAAGATGCACACTTCCCCACACACACCACACAACCCCTTGATCACCACCAAATCTCAATTGCAACCACCATCTTAATCAATCAATTGCGCAACCACAACACCAATTAAGCAGCTGTTATTGTACAATATTTGTCGCTTAAAGCTCCTCTTTTCAGCAGTTATCTTTTTTTTATCAGAAACCCAGCGGTTGTGAAACCATGGTCGCTTCGAAGGGAGACACCCATTTTGATACCCCACGCCGGGCCAAGCTTCGTGGAGTATGGGACTTCCTCCTCCACCACGATTTACTAGGCAAAAAGAAGGGTCAAATGACCATCAAAGCAGTCTGCGAGTATTTTGAGATCTCGCGGAGAGCTGCTTATGAAATCAAACGAGATAGGACCGTCCCTATGGGCGCCCTACCACCGGAGCTTGAGGAGAGCCCAGCGTTCCAGAATTGCAGCGATCCTAATAGTAGGACCCTCAACAACGACCCCAGGGCACTATTACTAGATCACCGTAGGCCTAGGGAGGTCTTCACGAAAGCAGATGCTGCAGCTGTTGATCGATATCTATTGCAATTGCCTACAGATATACTATATAAGGAGGTCCGCCGGCCATAAATCGACACCATATAGGATACTAGTATTCAGAAGGAGGTTTCTAAAAATACGATAACAAGGAGGATGTCCATCTATCGGTGGCACTCTATTCGTAAGGAGCTTCGTATGGGCAACACCGAAAGAGAACAACAATTGCGCTTCGAACGAGCTCAATATGAGATCGAGAACGGCCGCTGGTTCAACCCTGATTGGCGTGAACAAATGGTGGCTGCTGACGAGTGGCACTTCGGGTTTCAAGTAGGTGAGGAAAGGCAACACATCCACCGCAGACCTAAAGACCGCCACGAACCATAGACTATCACAAATATCCCTCCACCTAAGCAGCGGAAGATCGACCTACCAGCTGAACCACAGCCTTCGAAATCCCCATCGCCCGAACCTCGAACCCGAGCCCAAAAACGTGCCAAACCGCAACCCCAAACTATTAATTTCCCAGTTACAATAGCGCCGGCAGTCAAGACCCGTTTCACGAAGAAGGGCAAAGAGTTCGTGAAAAAAGACGTTACGGATCGAACCACAATTCACGCTTTAGTCCTCGTTGGGTTACACATCCAAAGGATCTACTAGTACGAGTCCCATACAAACGATACAGGCAAGATAGATAGAAATACGTATATAGAACTGCTCAAGCTGGCCTTCACGGATCTGGAGGAGGTGTACGGCAATCGATTCATCTTGTGGGAGGATAGGGACGGAGCCCACAATACTCCTGCAGTCAAGAGCTTCAAAAAAGAGAGAGGTTACCTCGATAACTATATCACGAACGCACCTAAATGCCCTAAAACTAACCCGATCGAAGATCGAACAATTGCAAACGTGGTCAAAGGCAACACCAAAAGATCTCCTCATTGTGATATACTCATGCTGAAGGAGCTGGCTGAAGAGGGCCTCTTTAAGAAGATCCGCGACGATAAGCTCCGTAAGGTGTATAATAACATACCCAATAAATGGCTGCAAATCAGGGATAATAGCGGCAAACGAATCAATCGCTAACCTCTATTTTAATTGCCCATACTTCAATACAAACTGATATCTGGATCTATCTGCTGTTGTGGTTTAATTGCAGCTCAATTAACAGCAGTTGGGTGGGTGTGTGGTGTGTGTGGGGAAGTGTGCATCTTTCCGTGCGGACCTCCTGTCAGTAGATGAGCAGGAAAGTACTCACGGGACCGAAGTGTTCGCGGCGCGAGAAAAAAAAAATCGAGTTTTTTTTTTTTTATGCCCTGACGAGACACCGATCACTTCTCAGCAAACCACTATCGGCCAATAGCTACCGGAAATGCCGACCGACTCATGGTAGTGCTTTGGTGGTTGAGTAGCGTGCTTTGTTTTTCCGCTCGCGACTTCCGCTCATTCTTTTTTAGTCTAGATCCCAGATTCCAATCGTCGCAGTTTGCAGGACCCTTGCGGCGTTACGATTCGCTGACAAGCTGAAGCCTACTTGTTTGAGACAGATACGTGTGACATGACCGGCTAACCTTACCGCGGGGGGGTCAGACACATCTCCGAGAATCCTCTTGCACGAACATCTCGATTGCATCTATGGCTTAGTTAGGCTTATCTGCAGCCCTCCACGGAATCGCAAGGGGCGTTGGTAGGGAGGCTGGAGAGGATGGACGCGCTTACAAGCTTCTGTAATTTGCTATCAACATTCTGAGGCCACAACCAAGTGCTTATGTCGCTCTATTTAGATCAGTCCGCGTTACACCGCATAACCTCATCAATCCCGCTTGATGGGGCGGTTCTGTAATACCCTCCCCTTCTTCATTCATGCAGCTTGGAGTAGCAACAACCACCAGCCCAAGCGATGCCGCCAAAATGCATGTACCGAAAGCGGTCTGTGGTCTTCGCTCGGCTCGGCTCTCGACTGGGATTTCCTTGCAATGTACACCTGCAGGAGGTCAAGTGGCCGCGGTCACCCAGCGTCGACGGCCGCTTGCCTCGGACAGCCATACTAACGATGCTAGCTTACTGTGGCTCCTTATCCCCCATCAAACCACGTTCCAGGTTCCAGTCGTTGTCACGATGGGTCAGACTGCTCCCACCCTGACAATAGCGGGGGCCCAAGCCTCTCTGGCTCGCTTCCCGATCTGGGGGTCTGGACTTTGCAATTGTCCCTCACTGCATTAGTATATCAGCTGAGGGTGATAACAAAGCCTCCTGGGAGGTGAGACTTCCCATATGAGGCGTAACACTGGGATGTCTCATCATACCATATAAGCAGACGTCCTTCTCCCTCGTCGTGGCGCTGTATTTTGTTTTACCCTGAAATCACACGGCTACCGATCAGCTTCATTAGTCTTCTTCCCTTGTCATTGCGGGGCAGCCTATACTATAGGAGAGACTAAACAGATACCTTGCCACCGGCTACGCAAACAGTTGTATCATACCGAGGGCGCCGCCGGTCTGCGAACCTTCAGGAACCCAACCTTCTAGAAGGACCCCTAATTCTGCTCATTTTATATATTGCCTAAGCCGACCTCAACTCTTTCCCCCCTATCACCACCGCCAACTACATTACCACACAATCTACTCAACTCACCTATACAACCCCATTATGGAACCAGCACTATCTACAATCACGGCTCTGGTCCAAATGTTACCGTCTTTTCCCAAGTTCAATGAGCTCCCACCCGAGCTACGTATCAAAATATGGCAGGCAGCTATTCCTGAGGCCAGAACCATTATTGTCAATTCACCCCATGCTCACAAGAAAAACGCCTCCCAATCGCTGGAAGATGCTCTGGTGCAAAACGACGATGTCACCGAGACATGGACGTCACAAACGCAAATTCCTGTACTCCTTCACGTCAACGCAGAAGCTCGCCACGAGGCACTGAAGCATTATCAGCTCTCTTTAGGCGTTGGACAACATCAACCGAGGATCTACATCGATTTCTCACGGGACACGCTATTCCTTGGCAGCGCAGAGCTCCAGCCGCAATGCTCCTCGTTGTGGTCCAAGACGAGAGATATGGAGAAAATCGAGAGGCTCGCAGTCGTACCTGAGGGCGCTTGGAGGGTGCTGCGCTACCAAAAGGTGGATTTCAACCGTCTGCAAAAGCTCACTTTCGTCCATGGCACGGACAAGCTGAAGTTGAATTCCACATCACATCTTGTTGAAGACGAGGCGCAAGAAGACGAAGAAGTCGAGGAACTAGTGGAGCGTATTGAGCAGGCGCAACGACTCACGACAGTCAGCGCAGCGCAACCAGAGGATGAGATTAAGCAGCGCATGCAAGCGGCGCGCGAGGAGCTGGATACTTTGATGATGGTTCTACCAGCAACCTGGCAGAAGGAGCCGGTGATTTCGACAGCAGTGTTCAACTAGCATTGCAACCAGCAGTTTCTGAGGACTTTCTTTTCAAGGCGGGATGCTTGGATTACGATTTACATGATTTCACACATTTTCAGAAGATACCCATGTTATATTAGCACTCTATTCAGAGGAAGGGGACGAAATGGACGAGCGTTGAAATTCAAACCGATTATCTTTACTATGTCACTTGTGCCTCCTGATCGTCACGCAGCGATGTGAGCATCCCAAGGCCCATTGAACAATTTCTCGCATCTCATAGTGGGGGAGGAATGACTCGGGTGTCATTTAGATAGCTCAAACTTTATGTTGTTGATATTGCCCTGTGCCCCGCCAAGCATCATGAAGATCCCTACGTCTGCGGTTGTTTCTTTGCCGTGCGCCGCACTGCCGATCCAGCCCTACCCAGCCTCAGTTACATCAGTTACGAGCCTATCAACTACCTTGGTTAGCTGGTGAACCCATGCACATAGCAGATCATCGACGGACGTGTGACTAGTCGCACGGTTCGGCAGAGTCGGTGCTTCGACGGGGGGAAGCCCCGAGGTTCCACGGGCAGATGAAAAAGAAGGTATACCGCGCAAACAACAACAACGCAAAGAGTTTGTGTGAAGGTGAAACAGTCACCTGGTCGAGTTTCACAAATCCAGATTCGCGTCTCCTGTAGGTCATAGGGTTGAAATAGCCCTCCCGCGTACAGCATAAGTGCAGAAGCATACGTAGTTGTGAGGCGCCTCTTTGTCCCACGTTTTCTCCAAACTGGTCCGCGCGTCGCGTAGGACCCAAGGGCGGTAGTAACTCAAGCCATCCTGAGGTAGGTATGAGCTTTCACATACGCAGTCTGACGTCGTCTGGCCACCCCGGGTCCCTGATGTTGGGACCGGCACCTTGGAAGTTCTGAACTCTCTTCATCCGATTGTATACGTACTTGTAAACTAACCTGTACACCCACCCCCTGCATCCATCACTGCAAGATGGGACCGGAATGATGCTGCTCTCACGTACGGGACGAGTGCCGATCCCCCATGCCCTCGAAACAAACCGTTTGAAGCCACTTGACTTTCTGCCGGCGAGACCGACACCCAATGCCAAGAAATGATGCGTAGTCAATCTATGACCGACACACTGATGCTGTTTTGAAAATCCCAACGCTGGTGTCTTGTCGGCCAGTCGGCCTCTGTTCTCGCCGGTCATTCTATAACTGGCTCGGTTCCTCTGTCATCCTACCGGCCCGTCCCTGCAGCACGGCCGTGCCCGCTGATTGCGGACTAATGTACAATCCACCATTGGGGCTATTCTAAATGACTGTGGATGATAACTAGATCCGAGCGCTTTACAACCGGCTCCTCCCCTCCGGTGTCAAGTAGTCTCGACCAGCTTTAAGCATCTCGACGGCCTCCTGCACCATCTCGTGCACGATCTCGCCTGCAGGCTGGATCTTCGTGATGGCGCCGGCAACTTGTCCCATCAGGTGCGGCGGATCGACCTCATTGCCCTGATCAAAATCCCACTCGATAGGTACGATTCCTTGATCGCAGAGCTCCTTGACCTTGCTCGGCTGAGCGTGCCACTTGGCAATATAGTCATTAGTGCGCATTCTCAGCGGGCGGCCCGAGAGGACCAGTGTCCGCTCCGTCTCGTCGAATTTGCAGTCCACCACGGACTGCTTGTGCTCCTCCGAACAGCCTGCCTCGACGGAGGCCACGAAGCGTGTCCCTACCCAGACGCCCACTGCACCTTGCATCAGACTGGATGCCAGGCTCCGTCCGTTGGATATACCGCCCGCAGCAACCACCAGCGCCGGACTCCCTTTGAGCGCCGCAGGTTTGTATCGTCTTGCAACATCCACGACGGCAGGGATCAGAACCGAGTTGGAAATATCACCTGTGTGTCCGCCTCCCTCGCCGCCTTGGGGACATACCATGTCGACGCCCAGCTCTAGTGCCTTAACCGCATGCTTTGGGTGTCCGACCATGTTCATGATCAGAATCCCATTGTCGTGCAGCCTATCAATGACGTATTTGGGGGGAACCCCCACGGCAGAGATAAACAGCTTGGCACCGCTCTCAATGGTGATATCGATCAACTCGTCCAGCTTTCCCGAAGTGTAGTCATGGTTCGTCTTGCGAGCGTTGCCGCCAATCTGTGGCAACGCTAGGTCGACACCAAACGGCAGGTCGGGGGATTTGAGTAGCGTCTTCATTTCCTTGACGATAGACCGTAACTGGTCAGGCGTGTACATGAAACCACCGATCACTCCGAGACCGCCCGCGTTGGAGACGGCGGCGGCGAGGGCTGCGCCTGAGGTGCGCGCCATACCTGCTAGCACGATGGGGTGCTGGATCCCAAGCAGCTTGGTCAAAGGGGTTGTGATGGGCCCCGTGGGTGTGAGTTTGGGGTTTGCGGACGTCATGTTGAAGGCTCCTTGTACGTAGAAAAAGAGCAGAGCTTCGGTATTGCAGGCAGTCGCAATTAGTAGAATTATTGTGCTCCGCCGGCTCGGAATGGACTATGTAGATATTGTCAAGCCACGGCTATAGGGCAGCGAGTTCCAAGGTCAGCCGGTATATTTGGCAGAATGGCGTGAAAGATAGAGCTCCAAAAAGCTCTCAGTTGATTCGCGTACTCAATATCTTAAAAATAGCAAGTGAAGTCAAAAGTAAACGCATGACATTTGGTGGTGGGCTCCACGAAATAATGTACTGACGTTGTGAGACCCCTGTTGACAGCCGCATGGCATACCCAGAATAGAGAGCTCTGGTGGGGTGTCCGGGGTAGTTCATGCGGGGGAAATAAGGGTACCGAGGCATTTTGGATGCAGGCAATACATAGGACTTGCGCTGGTGTAATTACAGGAGATCACTCTCGGCTACATAACAGCACGGTTTACCGAAACGAGATGGCTACATTGTCGATCTTTCCCCATACAGAATCACCATCCAGGCACGTACAGATTTGAACGCTCAAATTACAACGGTCACGCGAAAGTCAGACCTAGGCTCGTTGAACATCATCATAGCTTCCTCGCATCAATTGCCTAAATGCTATACAATGTGTATCGGTCTGTAAAGTGCTGCTATTCCAAGTTTACATCTACGTCTGTCAGCAAGACTGGTCTAAAAAGCCTTTGCTTAAATGAATTCATGGATATGCAAAGTCGTTAAAGGCATGCAATTCGTGGCTCTTGAGTCGTACATATCTTCGTGGTTCCCCACGTTCTATCATTTGAAGTAAGGTAATCGAGCCGGCACAAATTCACCAGCAGGTGGATCGAGCTTTTGTGACGGCGATATCGAGGGTTCCTCTACTGTCGTCTCCGATGAGGTGGCTGGGCTTTCGATGACATCCAGCTCGGCCTGTTTCGGCACTGGTATATCCTCGACCGTCACAAGCTCGGGTTTGGCCTCTGGCACAAAGCCAAAGTCCATACTCTCGCGATGTAGTCCACGCTCCAATGCTAGTTGTGCCGCTGCTTGCCGTTTTCGTTCCACTTCTTCGTCCTCCTCGCGTTGTACACGCTCTTCCTCATGCTGGAGATCCCTCAGCGAGGTGGTTGACAATGTTATAGCTTCTTCCGTGTCTGGTATGGGGCTGGGCGCCTGCCGTAACGAAGTCGGACGTGAATGTGATATCGAGTCCATGGTAGTCCGTGATGCGCTCCTTGGTATTGTATAGCTTGCCGTCTTCTTTCCCTTGCTGCTCTTCGTCTTATTACTTGCCCTGTCGTCGACTCGGTCCAATGCCACTGCAAACTCATCGTCAAGGGGTACTGCATCCTCTTCTCCTTCCCCGTCGCTTGGAAACAGGTCTCCTCTTGATCTGTACGAATCACTGGTAGCTCCGCTGCCCGTAGTACTGCTTCGTTTCCTAGTCTGCGGCATCGGATCTTGCGGATGATACCCATCGTCACTGTGCCCTAGTAACGGCTGCTGTTCGCCTTCAAGATATCTCGAGGTACCAGGGTGTTCTTGTAGGTTAGCTGCGCTAGGCTTGTATCTCAACGTGCCTCCAATCTTGAAGGGGAGTTTTCCGAGAAAGCCAATAGGCTGTGTACTGGGAATAATGGTTGGATCTTCAACCACTCCACTGGATTTCCGTCTGGCCCCTCTAGTTCCATAGCTCATGCCTCGTTTCCTTCCACGGGGTTGTTCCTGAACCTCGCCAACGACAGCTCTCTTATTCCTACCGGTTCCGCCTATGAGGCGCTCCCAATCCTCGTTGCGCCATCCTCCCATGAAGCCTCCTTGGCCCTCGCCGCCCAAATCTTCGTCCCAGTCATCGTAGAAGTCGAAGCTGTATTCTGCTGTCCGATCGCGATCCCGTTTCCTTCGCGCTCGTTCTTCGCGATCGCCAAAGCAGGGCGCGGTGCAGCCTTCCAGGGCAGCGCCTATAGATGCGAAGCACGGATTGATGTATTGATGACCGAAGCTCCATATCCCCGCCGCTGCATTCTCGGTCACAGCCTCGGTGGTATGCGAGATCTGATTCCAGCGCTGGCGCAGGCGCGGGTCTTCCAAGAAAGCCATTGTGGGTGGATCTGGATTGGGCACAAGCAACAGGATGGACAACTCAGTTCCCTATGACGTTGAGATGCACGCGGTGGGGGTGTGTAAACGATGCTCGGTGTTCAATCGCCGCAAATGGTTGTGAGATTGATTGAGTAAGTTTGCGCAGAGCCGCCCAAGTGTGCTCACATTTGTCCGACAGCCGGCTGTTCTAAGGTGCACGATCGCAGCATCAGCAAGGGTGCTCATTCGAGGTGAAGCGGTCGGTCGATCCCCATCGGCTGGTAGTGGGCAGCTTGAGAGAAACAATGCACCGTAAAGGCTGGCAGAAAGGACAATTGTTCCGGGTTAGCATCGAGGACCGATACCCGCGGCTCCGTGGTCTTGTCGAGGGTGAGACATCCAATGGTGGTTTGTGAGTTTGCGAAATTCAGTTGGGTTGAGGTTGCGACTGGCACTGACGTGCAATGGCATGCATGCTTTGGCGCTGAACTCAACGCAATTTGGGCGACTGGAGCTGCCGTCAACCCACCCACCCTGAGCCACGGGCTGCTTTAAGTCCGAGCTTGACCGGGGTTTGGCCTGAGCTCGGCCTGAACCATGCATAAAAAGAACGATTTATGAACGCATAATTTCGACGTAATAGACTTGCTGCAGAGTAAGATGCTAGCAGGCTGATATCAGACAGCACCGCCTTGCAAGCCAATTCTAAACATACATCAGCTCAATAAGCTTGCAGCGATTCAATAAGGAGCAGGCTGCAGTTCGCATTACAACGTAGTATATCGTGTGATTGCGCATCATTCAAATCTGTCTTGCTATAGGAATCTCTGATGCCCACTTCCAAATGCTGATCTTGAAGGCACTCAAGTTCCAGTTCCAATCTTTGGTGGGCAACCTGGACGATGAGAAGTTTATTGTAGAGCTCCCAGCCACTTTGATCTCCGCATTCGAGAAGCAGGCGGACACATTTGGCTTCTTCTCTTGGGTTTCTGGTTCTGACCTACTACAATATAGGTGTGTGTGTGTGTGGAGTATTAACCTGCAACACGAGACGCGGCAGTCCACTATCTAGAAGTATTCTTCAATCAAATCTAGAGAGACGAGAGTGAGACAAGAGAGGAAGAAGAAAAAAATTGATGAACGTGCAAATGTCCGAGGCGGATAAGATGACTGTTTCTTGTAAACTCAAAGATTTGCGATGTTGGATGCTGGAAATGATGGAGATGACACAGAGCATAAGTTAGAAAAGATAACAACCAGCGAATCGCCGACGGACAGTTTTTATGTCAGTGGAAAGACCAAGCTCTGATGTAGTGTGAATTCTGCTATATGAGGAACTAGTATCATAAAGTGAATGGATGTGTCCTTAATTCTGTTAGTGCTAGACAGTCAAGAGACAAGTAAGTCGAAGCATCAACAAGCATGGAGCTTCCTTAGAATCTCCTCCGCCGCAGCTACTCGCGCTTTTTCAGCATCGCAGATTTGCGCTAAACGACGAGCCTTGATCTGGAACTCTTCAGCTCTGGGTCCCAGGATGACCTCCCTCAGTCTCGAACCTAGCTCTTCTGCATCGAACCAGTCCTTGGAATTCTGGGCTCCAGCACGACCAATGCCGAGATACTCGACTCGCCGGGCGAACTCAAATGTGTCCTGCCATAACGGAATTGTGATCCGTGGAACTCCAGAGCTGATTTTTTTCAGCGTTCATCTTACAAGAAACAGCGGATCTAACCCACCAGACAGCATCGTTGAATGCCCCTGCTCCACCGTGGTTGACGTAGCAAATCACGTCTGGATGTTCCAGAATGGCAATCGGCTCGGGAGAAATCCACTCGGTGATACGGACATGATCACAGTCAATCTCTTTGCCAATGATGGAGTGTACAGCAGAGCCTTGGCCGAGGCTGTAGCTGCCATCGCGCCGCAGCTTCCAGAGAACTTGGAGTCATCTCATCCTGCCACCCACTGACACGCCGTGCTCAAGCAAAATCCGCAAAGCCTTGGCTAGTTCCACAGCCGGGGCCTCGAACCATAAGGCCAACTGCCCCAAAACGATCAGGATCGTTGGCCCCGTTTCCAGCCACTCGTTTAGCTCCGGGTTCGTGTCGTTGGTGGGAGGTGCGGACCTGATCAGAGGACATCACGGCAGAACATGCGACGGGATGAGTTCTATGGGCAAGTCCACCTCACGGCCACCACCCATGATAACCCGTTCCTGAACGGCGCTACGCATGAGGTCTGGAGGCATGAGAGGAGCAGTTCCCGCCTTAGACTGTATCTCTTTGGTTAAACGGCGATGGCGGTTGTTGGCCATGAATCCGAGCAAGGAGAGGAGCATGACGCAGAAGTTATATGGGATGTAAAACCACGGAAGCGGGAAGGAAAGCCTTGTCATAATTCTACTACACGACGGTGATAACTCTAGATCTGTACTTTGGGATACATCAAACACAACTTACGCCGGATACTTCCACAACATTGCTGCGCGGGATTGAAGGTCCACCACATATGTTAAGAGCACGTTGGGCATGACATGAACTAGTGGCAGACCCGTCGCTCGGATCGCTGTCCATCCCGGGCTTAACAGATGATCTACTAGCACAAGGTCTGGTTGCAAGCTCTTCGCCTTGTGCCGGGTCTGTTGAAGTAAATCCACATATTCTGCTGTCTCCCAAGGCTGCGACAAGGTGCTGGCGGCTCGTCCGATCTGGAATGCATTGGTTATCCCGCCGGGATGGCTATACACCTCCCAGGCTTCATTTCGAATTCATCTTGAGGTTTTGGAGAACATCTCAGCCCGCTCTAAGTGATGAAAGGTGGGCTTTTTGGGCGGCTTTGGCCGCTGTTGGTCCAGGCAGATTCCAGGCTGGCGGCAAAGGGGGCAAAGGAAAGGAAGTGGAATTATACTTCTGGATCCTGACAAAGTATGGTAGGAAAGAAGGCGAGAAAGACATTCGAGAAGCCTGGCTCGCTGTTACAGACGACGAGAATGCGTTTGGGGACCATTTTCGTTGTCGCGTGATCTGTCCGATAAGGGTTCTTTCAGTAGGAGAGAAAGGGTTATAGTAGGAGGAGCCACATTTATGCTACGCGTAGTTAGGAGGGCAGCTTCTTAAATACCCAAGCATGTAAGACGATCCTGCACAGAACCTATGTGTTTGAAGGAATCAGCTCGCTTACAGCAGTACGACTTCGAAGCGTTCAATTACTGCCATGACTCCACTCCCGGGGGAATTAGCTTGGTCTTTTTTTATCATATCATAAATATATAGCTGATCGCCAGTCATGGGCCAAATTACCCCGAGCGGCCCGAGTGGAAGGCGCATGATTGGAGCCACAAATCCGAGATACCCATCATGCCCATATCCTCAATCGATCCCGCAGTTGGGACGTCGTCTTGGTTCAGTAGTCCACAACTGTTGCCCGTTTTGGAGATCACAAAATCAATAGCCCCATGTCTTCTTTTTGTAGTACTGCCCGTCTCAGTTTCGTGCTGCGTAGTTGTCTGGATTTTGTGTCTTGGAGCAGTGACCGGCCTCACCAGACTGCGGAGGAGACTCTATCCGAAGCCGTATCCGCAAATCCCCTTCAACCATGCTGCAGCGCAAAGCATATTTGGAGACGGCCTGGCCGTTGCCAAAGAGCAAAAGCAATGTGGTGAGACGATCATGTCACTACTCGCGGTGACGCATTCCCTTGCCACGCCTCTCGTTCAAATCATAATGCCCCCTTTCACGCGGCGTCCGCCTCTCCTATTCTAACCTGATAAACCGTGACAACCATTTTTGTTCGGTATTGAGTGTACACTGCTGTTACGCTTTAATAGAAATAAGATCAAACAAGTCTGAATTATTACTTGTTATTAAATATATTTCCATTGTGGACATTTCTGTTATTACTGTTTTCGCTGCTCCTTCTACGGAATCTCGGTTCAGTCAGCACTTTATTCATAGTGTGCAAGAAGTAGAAGTCGAGTCGCGCTCAACACCCAAAATCTGACCAGCCACCGTCAGAACGTATGAAACTATGGTTGGGCGGTCAAAGCCGCAGCGAGGCCAACCTAAATCCGGTACAAAAGGTGGGGCACGCGGGCCTGCTCAACGGCAGAATCGACTTGGATTGGTCGTAGCTTCCGCAACCAGCTTGCGATCGAACCTCAATGGTTTCTCACCTCGTGGACCACGTCAACGCCGCCAAGAGTTACTCAACTTTCGACACCTCAATCTCAGGGCGACACCCCGAGTCACCATCGCCAGATACGAGAGCCCCGCGCTCGCACGTTTTCTGCGCGTTAGTGCCCACGGAATCTCTACGGTCGCGCTCGGTTCTGACTTTGTTGGCCATCGACAACTGCACCTTCGGCTACCTCGAGCTATCGGTCTCTTCGATATTTGCCATCTGGCTCCCGAAACCTTTCCCTACGTCAACCCTTCTATGCGAAAAGAACAAACGCTCGGCCCTGATACCAGCCCGGCTTCGCGTTCTGCTGTACCATCAATGACCGCGCGCATAGCTGTTCGACATCCTTGACCCGCAGCCCTGCTGCTGGTGTCGAGCCGAAGCAATGGCTACCAACAATCGTGAGTGCAACGCCTCTCCTACCACCCAGCATGACTTCAATGTCACTGTTCGATCACGACGACATCGCGCTCTCTGAAGCGCGTCTCCGGCGGTATCACGGAACTATCTTAGCAGCCCACAGAAGCTCCGACCATGGCAGAGATACGGAGGGTTTCCTTGGCTGTCAAATGACCTGGCTGTGGATATATCGACAACTGTTAGGATGGATACGAATCTCAGGCATGAAGTCTTATCGTCACGACGTAAAACTCGACGCATCTCCTGCCGCTGGACCAACGAGTACCACGTTGCAATAAGGCCGTTACCCGTTGGTCGGAAGAACTACCGGGTGTCAGGTCATGTCATGGCGCCATCACCACCATCCCGCTCTCTTGAGAATGCGCGTTGTCTACTCTGATTGTTTTGTGATCTGGAGTCTACAGGTATGCTGAATGTCCATGCTAAACTAACCTCTTCTCTTCAATATAGCTTTTGCTCCAACAGGGCAGTCGCAAACACCGTTCAATCCTTTTGCGGCCATGACAGCTTCTGCCCCAAATGCCGGTAGCAATTTCTTCAAACCACCTCCGAGCACCACGGGCCAGCCGCCTGCGGCCAACCCATTCGCATCTGCGCAGCCAGCGAAGCCGAACCCGTTCCAAAGCAACGCCTCGAACGAGTCAAAGAGCGCATTCGGCACGGCATCGCTTCAGGGTCTCAATCAAGGGAACAACCACATAACCCCTGGAGGCTTCAACTCTCCTGTAGGCCCCAAGCATACGGACTCGTCGCCACCTAAACCGTTTGGCGCTCAGTCTGGCATCAAGCAAGCCAATGGCAACCATGGGCGCAAGCTTGAACAATATTCCAAAAGTCGGCCAGCAATACAGAATGGAGCGCATGCTGGCATAGCTCGAACTGGGCCAAAATCCCAGACCAAAGGTCCGCAAAGTGAACTCGCAACCAAGATAAATAAACAGCTTGCGAAAGATGGCATAAAAAAACCGGAATGGCCTGCCGATCCAAATGCTCTGCAACAAAAGGGAGTAATGGATGAACTCCGCCAGGCGCATCGTGCATATCGCGAAAAAGTCCGGAAGTCATTAACCAAAGCAGATCTCATTGACGATCCTGACAAGCGGCGGCGCCTCGACGAAGCATTGCCGTTCAAAGGCATTTGCGAGGATATGTGCCCGGAATGGGAACAGATACAAAGAATTGTCGAAAATGGCCTCTGGGGCCCCGAAGGATACGAGGAGAACGGAGCTCGTGTGCCAATCCCCAACAAAATGATCAAGCGCTTAGCACGGTCTGCTGCTGGCCAAGAAGCGGCACTGCCCATGGATGTCCGGTCACCAGCAGCCTGTAGAAGAACTCTCGATTATCTGATCGATGAGCTCATTGCATTTGATGACCGCCTACCAACCTATCATCACTTCGCTTGGGATCGGACGAGGGCCATTCGTATAGACCTATCCATGCAGACGCCTTCAATGACACCAGACGAGATGAAAGATGAAATTTACTGCCTGGAGACCATTGTGCGTTTCCACGCAACTTCTGCCCACCTTCTCGCGCGTTCTTGGTTCATGTACAAGGACTATTCCGAGCAGCAAGAAGTCGAGCAGCTGAGCAAGTCGTTGATGACTTTGAAGCAACGATACAAGGATTGTGCCGATATGGGTATCGTATGTGACAACGAGGCCGAGTTTTTGGCATACTATATTGTCTTCTTCGGGTGGGACTCATCATTGAAGGAAACCGTTGAGAGTTGGGGCGAAGAGATATATGGCTCTGAAGCCATTCAGACGGCCATGTGTGTCGTGGAAGCTATGCAGAACACATACATGTTGCATGGCCCACTCAGACCTGAGACTCCTACGGAACTCGCATTGAACGCCGCGTCGATTTTTTTCAGCATTGTCGCATCACCACAAATCTCATATACTATGGCATGTATCGCGGAAATACATTTTGGCCAAGTCCGCCAATCAATCCTAAGAACCATTATCGGAGCGTATTCACGTCCGAAGGGCGCGCCTAAGGATATAACCCCGGCCTTCCTCCGGCGGCAACTGCGATTTGACACAGAGGACGATGCCGTGGCTTTCGTCGAGCTACACGAGCTTGAATTCAAGGTGGACAATGGGATACGGTACCTGTTCGTTGAGCCTCGTCAACAACTGAAACGACCACGTATAAAACAGGCATTTTCTCACGACATTGTCGAACGCAAGCGCAACGAACGACCGTTCTCGGATGTTATCCACGAAACTCTCTACGAGATTTCTACCGCTGGCGTGGGTGGCGACCGGGACGACGATAGCTTGTTTGTCGACGTTCCGAAGGAGGCGTCGGTTTTAGCTGAGGATACTGTTGCCGCGGATTCAGACTTGGAAGATACAGAGACCTCAGCAACGCCCAACTTGGGGAACAATGCCGTATCAAACCCCTTCGCGCCTGTGGATAATTCCCAGCCCTCGACATTCGACGTTTCGCCAAAATCTTCAATCTTTTCGGCGGCCGGCACTAGTAGCGAGCAAACCAAACCTTCTCCGCCGGCACCGGGAACTAGTGCTAGCACCATCGCTACAACATCGCCGTTCACCACGAAACCTCAACCAAATCCATTTGGAGGTTTTGCGACTGCTTCGAGTGCTGCCAAACTGCCGGAGGCTGCGGGTGCAGGAAAGCGTGTCACATTCGGGGAGACTTCTGTGAAGTACATAGAATCTCATGGGGACAACTATGTCAACTCTGACAATACTAGTGCGTCTCCAGGATTGTTCAGCTTCCTCAGCAACGATGCTGGTAAGACCACTTCGGCGATTGGAGCGCCCAGGGCGGGCGAGTCGTCTTGGTTTCCCTCGAACTTGGCCGAACCTTCCACCGCAGCCGGAAACAAAGAAGGACAATCAGTTTTGTTCGCACCATTACCCACGCCAGGCACCACCTTCAACTACACCAAACCTGACAAAGCTACCGCTGAGGACTCTGCTAGATCAGCAGCCCCAAGTCTCTCCTCACAACCAACGAACACAGATATCAGTAGCCCTTTCAATATCGGACAAGCTTCCACGCCATTCCCAACGAAGTCCACACCTCAAACTATCACCAGTCCGAATTTCTTCGCTGGTAATAAAGGCTCACCGACTCCTGCGCCTATCTCGACACCAAGTCCTTCATCAGCAGGGCACTCAGCTCAGAAGCCGGCAGCGACAGGGCTATTTCCGCCGGCTGTCGGGCTACCTGCTGTTCCCAGGCAGCAATCGAAAAAGGATACATTGAACAACTTCGCCAAATGGTTCGTATGTGCTGATCGCGGTTTATTGGAGGATCTTGAGGAATGGGCGGTTGAAACAATTTTAAGGGACGTCTGGACCAATTTTGTGGACATGGAGGAAGAACGTAAAAGAAAAGAGGAGGATGAGAAGTCGTGGGCGGAAGCTCGGAAGTTCCGAACTTACAGTTTATCGGTCACATATTTCTACCGCTGGCTTGAGATTTTCAGAAAGCGTCGAGTCGTCAGCCGTATTCGGACAGAGAAGGAGAAGTTCCGTCAGTGGAACACACCGGCAAGTGTGGCGAAGCGTGAAACAGCAGATATGGATGCTAAGAGGAGGAATCATGAGACTGTGGTTGGTCTGTTACAGGAGAAGGCAAGGCGAGCAGGAGAAGACAACAAGCTACGGCACTCGACCGGATCCCGAGACAGCGTCGAGCATGCACTACTGGCTAGCGGCATATTCAAAGGAGTGCGGGATCCCAAAGCGGTAGCCCGAGAAGTCGCGATGGATGGCGCGGATAATACCAGCGACAGTCCATTGCCTTCAGAAGCACTGTACAGGCAGGAGAGCAAGCGTCGCGAAAAGCATGGGCTACCACCACTCAGTCGACTACACCAACCTCGGGTCTACAAGGAGGGTAGCAAAACGGCCATGCTCAAGGCTCAGCTTACTGGTAAGGACACGTTTTCGGTATCGACCGGGAGCTTCCGAAACTCGACCTTGAGCTCCAGCTTTAGGTCCAGTCTGGGCTTCAACACTAGCCGGGTCACAAAAGTCAGGAGGAGCAGAGTGTCTGATCCTTATTGGCGCCTCAAAGCCAACGGACTGATACAGATGCCGAATGGGGAATACCTCCATGAGTCACTTGCCCTACCAATGCTGCGGGAAGGCAAACGCTTCCCTGGTCTCGGAGACTATGGTTTGCCGCCATCAACCTCAGGATCACCGTCGGCGTCTGGCGCAGGCGATGACTTATTTGAAGACAGCCCACCTTTGATGCTGGAACAAGCCGGGAGAAGTCGCGTCAGTCCGTCTCCGTCTATCACGTCAAACATGTCGTCGAAGAGGAAGCGCTCCTCGTATCATGCTGGTGATATTGAGGACGAAGATCTTGCCGCCTACAGAAGTGAAGCATCGGCGAGCATTCGAAAAAGAGTAAGAAGCAACGGGTCCATTAGCAACGAACCGGATCTGCTTGCTCAGATGCAAGGCCTGTTGAACGACGTACAGGCAGAGGGCAAAAAGCTGGAGAGGTAGTGACAATTTGGCAGAGAAATTCGGACAATGATATAAGCAACGGGTTTACGCTGGGTTCTGTACATCACTCAGCCATGAAGCTGGGAACATTGCATTGGGCGGCGTTTGATTTGCAGAAATGAGGAGCATGATACGGAGTCAGGGCGAAAAACATGGTCACTGATACCCATTCACAGATGACTTGGACATTGAATACTATAGCCTCAAGCGACGTTACTATTCCTGCTCACGCCTACATGATCATTTCCCGTGTTGAGTAAAAATAATGTGCAAACAATGTCCACGCAAGAGGCATGGCAGTATGCATACTGGAATCTACTGTGTTTCAAATAGCTTCCCTCATCAATATCTAGATTTTATCTGTACGAGGAATGGACGATTATCAGCTGCTTGCTCCTGCTCCAACAATGGCCCATGAGTTAATTGTTGTCTCTTATGCTGATATATACATTGCCCATTTTTCAATTGGGTTTTGACCACAAGGCGAACGAAGATATTTTAAGCCTCACCTGTGGCGTGCTGGAATGGATGAGAATGATATGGAGAAGCAAACTTGCCATTGTGTCTAAAACTCTTTCTTTTCGTTTGTCACCGTCGTAGTTCAGGGAATACTATCTGTCTTTAGGCGTCTCACCTCTTGATAGCTATCGGGCGAGCATTAATGGGACATGAGCACTAACCACTCCTCAAAGAGTAAACTGGTTCAGAACTAGCACAGAGAAACTTGAAAGTTAATGCCGCCTTATCTTTAAAATAAACAGGCTTCAATAAAACTCACACACCGTGTTCTAGTGACCGCCTTGTAATCCTGCAGGTTTACAGATGTGATGGACTTGCGAGTCCTTTATGGCACCCACGATCATTGGGTGAGCAATGCAACGATATTTCTACGATCTGTAGATAAAGAGAGCAGATATTCATGTCCAGATGACATGTATATAGGCTAATGGTGAGATAACATCATCTTATGGCAATCACTTCGTAATGCTTTATATGCTAAGCTCTTAAGATCCAAAACGCTGAGCCCACTATTTAAGAAGTGCTATCATGTCTTGTCCTGTGGGAGATGCTGTGATATCAGGAATGTAGACAAACGCCTGACGTGCTCTCGTGAACAGAACATCGTGAGACCGTGACTGTCATTCGTCCACGGCATTCGGAAAGAAATCCTGGGCCACGAGCAAGACCTCTCAAGTATAGGTCCAATTAGTATGTAATGCGAGATTATTCTTAACGTCAATGCGGCCTGATACGTTGAGTGACAGTAAATTCAAACGGAAGCCTGCGGTCTGTGATTTCGACATGGTTTGGCAGGGGCAAGAGGAAGAAAAAAGGTAAAGTCTAAATGGAACTAAGCACTAGTATTCCAAACACGATACATTGATCTCATGGTCGAACATGTCCAAATTCCAAAGAGTTCAGCGAGCTGGCCTGTGGTGGTGGTAGAATATAGAGGGACATTTCAGGGACAGCCAGTGAGTAGTGACATTTTCCCTTGATGGCTATGGCTGGATCTGTGTCCAGTGAACAAGAACAGACACGCAGTAGGTCACGACGACTATAAGTCGCCTCGTAACCCCATTCCCATATCGTCCGGGGGAAAGCACGACACTAGCCCTACTGCCGCATATCTCGACGAGGTTATTCCCGCTTATTCGAATTTGCCGGCCCCACGATTTCTATTCTTGGCTTCTTCCTAACACGGCCTCCGCTTCTGCCTGCGTGGGCAGAAAATTGATTTCCCAGAAGCTTGCTTCCACACTCCCGCTTCATCTCCTCCACCTGAGTTTTCATCACCACTCCTCAGGCTCAGCAACCACCATTGGATTACTGTGCCAACACCCCAGAATACTGTAGACGCAGTATTATCCGTCGTCAGTCAGTCACCATGCCCACCATGAATGATGACGCTATTGGCGGAGAGTGGACGCCCGAGGTGGCCTTCCCTCTCGGCTCCATCGACGACTCTGAGCTGCCGGCGCATCTCCCCTCCGATACTCTTGGCGTCAAGAAAAATACGGAGGCATCGTTGAAGTTCGAGTGCCCGATACCCAGCTGCAGGGCTGTCTTCGTCAGTGAGGAGGAGCTCCAGCATCATCAGTGGCGCAAGTTGCACTATCGATGCGTTTCGTGCGAGATTGACTACCCTGACCAGGAGGGTATTGACAGGCATAACCGCCAGGTGCGTACCTTCCCGTTTGCTAACTGAAGTCAAGATCAAGCGTAGCTTCTCTGCTTGTTTGATCAGCCACCTTCCCTTGACCAACGCTTTTTTTCTTCTTCTTCTTCTTCTCCCTCAATCTTCCACCACCCACAGCCCTACCTTCACATGGTTTTCTCTTGCCCGCCACGAAGCTGAACCTCAACCCCCAGGTCCATAGACAGCCACAAGAACTCATCTGCCCTGGTTGTGGAATAGAGTGTGTGCGTGCGACCGAGTTGATGTCACACGTTGAGCGCAACCACTGCCCTAAGATCGCCCCTTCCATGCTCGATGAGCGCCGCAAGTGGACAATGGAATTCAACGAAGGACTTCGACGGATGAACCCCGCGAACGCAGAACTCACCCTTACCGGTGACATTAGCAACTTGAAGAAGATAAGCGGCCTTGACAACCCGCAGACGAAAGCCGGTATCCACCCACCTCACGCCAAGCCTGACGCCCGCATTCTGAACTTCGGCCTCCTTACCAGACTGTCTGATGAGCCGAGCACAGACCTGAAGGACTACCGCAACGGCTATACCAGTCAGCCCGATTTGCTGACTGGTGACGCTTTGCAGAAACATGTAGTTCATCCCGCCCAGAGTGTCGAGAATCGATGGGAATCGGGACTGCCCCTCTACCCATACGCTGATCCAGTTCCGCGACCTCCGCCCCGTCAGCTTGGAACCTTGACAGCAGTCGCTTCTTCTGCTCGTGACATCCGTCCCAACGACGTGGTGACCAATCCAGACGACCCTCGATTCAAGGCCACTGCCTTCTACGTGCCAATCCTGAACGACTTCAGGTGTCCTTATGCGCCTCGGTGCAAGTATGTTTTCCCACTTCTGATGTGGACTAGGCCATCTTCGAGCTCTTGCTGACTTTTCACAGGAAACGCTCTAAGACTGCTAAGGGTTTGGTAGCTCATCTCAAGTCACCCGCCCATCGGCCGCACGTCGTCTTCAAGTGTCCCAGCTGCTTTCACGAACTCCATAGCATGACTTCAGCTTTGGCCCACGCTGAGGACGCTACCGGCAAGTGCAAACTTCGTGAGACGGAGCAATTCCGCGAGTTTATAAACCACGTCACCGGCGGCATGATCGACGGACTTAACAGCGAGGAGGATTGCCTCAAGTATGGTCTCCCGCGGTTCACTGTCCCCAAAGCATTCTACGAGCGACTTCCACTTCCAGCACACATCAAGAAGAAGCTGGAGAAGACGGAGAAGTTTGGACGTGGCAGAATGGCTGAGTGGGTCGACTCCGAGGACAATGACTGTGATGACGATGAGTAGGATGCGTACGAGGACTCGGCGGTAATGAATGTTATCTGCTGGCAAAGCTTGTACAAAGTGAAGCGAGCTCGATGGCACCGGATAGACAGAACTGCTTTTCGCTCCACGTGAATTGTCGTGGTGATAGACTAGACTAGGTAGATAGGTACCGTTACTCTGAGGGCACAATGAACTCTCTTCCCAAAGCTTGGCAATTTTCATACCGTGTTCGTTCTTGCTGTGGTTAATCCCACAATTCTCGGTTTCGAGATTCTGTTTACAGCAAGTGGCATTGGCAGCACCCGCCCGCAGACGAAAATGGGCATTTATTGCCACAAGAGATATGAAGCTTGGACTGTGCAAATTGCAGATGACCTTGTGAGCAGGAAGACCCTCAGTCGAATTAAGCTCCATAATTACCTCGCAGCCTGCGAGATCGCCAAGTCAGCTACCGCGCAAGGTCGGCATGCTCGTCTATCTACACGACGGACTCAAGCTCAGACGGTGCCTTTTCTCGACATGTTCAACCACATCCTTGGGAGCCAGCATGGCCAACCCCCAGGACCAAGCGGGCTGAGTCGGATTACCAAAATACAAGTGTCATCATTGCGAGGTTCAAGAGAGATGAAAAGAACCTACCTTTTCGGACTCGGCAACATTTCCATCAGGCGCACACAAGTCCGCACATACAGGTGTCAGAGGGCATGGTTCGGAATAGGGAATGTCCAGGTCTTGCTTCAGGTCATCACCGCATCATGGGAAGCGCGCACATGGGGCCCTCGTGATGATGGTTTTAAGCAAGGGCTCCGTAGAGGTCAATCTCGACGCACACATCGGAGTCGTCAGCCGCGTGAAAATCAAAGGGCAGGCTGGCGATGATTTGAGTTGGTGGTCTTTGCATAAGGAGAGAAGAAGAGGGAGGGACTGCGGCTGGCCGAAAACTCTGAAGTTAAAGAGGAGCGGGCGAGGGCCGGAGACAGCCGGATATTAGCCGGCCCGGATGAGGCTAAAGCTAATTGACAGGTCGCTACCTTACAGTTGAAGTTGAGCCTTGAGCCTTGGAAGGCTCGGAAGGAAGCGTGGAAGCACCCAAAGGCGCTAAACCGCTCTGCGCCAAGTGGCCGGACACATGCTGTGCAGCTCGCCGTGGGGCCCAGAGAAACAATGTCCCCTGGAGAGCGTGCACTACAGACGCTGTGTTCGCTGGATGGAGCACGGCCTGGGGCGCATTGCAAAACTTAGCATTTCGTCCCTTGCACTGCATTCACTTGCACATCCATACCCAACCAGAACATCACAACATTCTCACTCTTCCAGCAGCACTCCACCCTCCCGCCTACCAGCACACCTACGACGATATACAATTCCAAACAAGACCTAATTGCACACACCATATCACAAGCAGTCCGCTAGCCCTTGTGACGAATACCCGCTCGACGAACACGAACCCTGACATCACCAGCTTTTGTGCAGAGGTCAACAACACCACACTCGCCACACCTTCAAAGCCCGCCCCAAGCAGTCGGCGCATCACCACCCAACTCCTTGTGGCGCACTCCCCATACCGTCGTCGATTCAGCAGCAAACCATTGAAGAAGTTGTAATACATACGTGTGGGGAAGACAACTGAGAGAAGAAGAAGAAGAAGAAAAAGAGACGTCCCGCACCCTCCTGTCACTCGTTCACCACGGTTATGGATAACAAGAACACCATCTGGAGCCGCCGCCCCAAGTGAGTAGCTCTGCCAGCAAGCTCATGCACCTGTAAACTAGAGGAACATAGTCATTAACGCTTTGCCCGCCAGCACGAGTAATCTGTCTCTGTCGACGAACCAGGAGGGCTCCACCACCCAGGCACGAGACTTCTCGTCTCTGTCTCGCCGCAATGGTGCCACCTCCTCCCATGGCCGAACGAACCCCTTCGCAGCGCCAGCACCCGCCGGTGGTCTAGCATCACCCATCGGCACAGGGGGATCCAATGCCTTTGCGCTGGGCTCCGGCGGTGCCTTTGCGTCCTTTGGGTCTGCCAAGACACCCAAGACGCCTGGCAACCCTTTCGAGATGGCTATGGGCTCTGTCGGGAGTGGCAGCAAGACCCCTTCGATAGAGAAATCTTCGAAAGAGGCGTCCAAGCCCGGCGGTGCTGACGACTCGGCGACTACCGCATCAGACTCTTCAGTGCCTGCCCAGCAAGGGGGATTACACGTCCTGCCAGACAGCTGGGTATTTTGGACACGTCCGCCCATCAGCAAAGCGCACGGCTACATTGCATACGAGAAGACGCTGCATCCAATGGCAAAGTGCTCCACCGTCGAGGAGTTCTTCGCCATATACAAGTGTCTCAAGCCGCCGTCTAGAGTCCAGCTCATGACCGACTACCACCTCTTCAAGAGCGGTATTCGACCAATATGGGAGGACAAGGAGAACAAAGAAGGAGGAAAGTGGGTCCTGCGACTGAAGAAGGGTGTGGCAGATCGATATTGGGACGAAATCCTTTTTGCCTGCATTGGTGGGCAGCTCTGCGACGAGAGCTCTCAGGTGAATGGCGTTGTGCTCAGTGTGCGTAATGGTGAGGACGTCATCTCTATCTGGACCGCCTCTACGGAAGGCAAGGTTCGGAAGATTCGGTAAGCCAGCGGAAACCAGCCACACTGACTCTTTTATACACACGCTTATGCTGCAGCAGGGACTCTATGAAATCCATTCTGAAGTGTCCGCCTAACACGCGTTTCGACTTCAAATCCCATGACGAAAGCCTGTCCCAGCGCGCCACTATTGACGAGCAACGACGTGAGCGTGCCGCCAACAACAATAACAACCACCATGGCGAGAAGCGCCACAATACCAATGAGATTTACAACAACCGACAATCACATGATGAGCAGAGGTCGTAGAAAGATCCCGCTAACGTCCACTGGGTGGTCCAGTTGTGGGCACGAAAATATGGTCCCTTTTGACATCAGGATGGCGGATAGTAGTCCGAGGAGCCACGTGGGCAACCAAGCAAGGCTTGGTAAGCCTGCTTAAGGGTGAAAAACTCTGGTCAGCTCCAGCAAAACTTCGCGAAGAAACCTCGGAAACGGGGATGGCAATCATCAACCCGCCTTGAGTTGTATATTTACGCGTTTGTAACACCACCAGGGCCATTCATAGCGACCGGTTTGGCATTTCAGCGAATGTGGAATATCGGGCAATTAGCTAGTTGTAATTGACTACTGGCTTTATGATAGCGATCATCATGTATCTCTAGTTATGCCTATCCTCTCTACTCGTGAATTTGCTCTGCTGAATGATGCTCTATAAGGATTTCTAGCTTTACGGGTATCGAAGATGGCGTTTCTCGTTGCTCATTAGTAGCTCTGGGTATAAACTAGCTGAATATGGAATCTATGAATTAAAAGTCGTGTATCGTGGTTAATGCCTCTGTTTTTTTGTTGCACCATTTCACCCTATAGCCGCCTACGGCTTTAATTAGAATTTTGCTTCTGGGGCCGACTTTGTCTCTCGTCCTAGAACTATATATATTGGTTTATTTAATAACAAATTTGATAGTTTATGAATTATATTCTGCTCTATATTGTCATTTTTATTCTTATGGATATTCTCTCTCTCTTTTTTAAAAAATTTTATTAGTTAATAACGAAATACCCTATGTTACGCAGGTAGTTTACATTATACGCAACGTTAAATCCATCGCGTTCAATAACAAAGGAAGCTTAAAACGGTAACTTGAGTTCATCGGTTTTTGCGAGGGTTCCCTGATACTCTAGTTAATGTTAAACTAAAGATGAGAGAATTTCCGCGCCGTTCGAGGAAGTCATTATCAATAAGCACGATGAAAGTGAGCCGATATCTCTTTCACGCCTGAGATATTGGAAGATGCCCATTCCTTGATGATCGTCCGAACGCGCTGTGGCTCCGAGAACGGCAACAAGCTGGAGGGTTGAACTAGATTCGATGCCGAAGCCTGTTGATTACAAGATAGTAGCCAGCTGGACGGTACTTTCTCATGGGGTCGTTCGGGTACCCAAAGTTTTGATATTGAGTTCATCTGCTGACAACTCCGACTTTGGAGCGACCATCAATGCCTTCGCAAGCGTTGATCCACGCCACGAGCACCAGGGAAACCTTCTCCAATGGCAGAGGGACGGTGGCCCACCAACGTTCCGTGAGAGGCTTACGAAATACCGCCGGCGGGAAAGACGGGTGCTGCGGTTGTTTGGTTCGATGATTTTGGTCGACAATATGGTGTCATCCTACAAGCTTTTCTTGTAGAAGGGAAAGCACAAGGCACACTTTGGGAAATTGGTATATTTGTAATAGAAGGCAAAATGGAGGTACCCAGAAGTATTGAAGTAAACTGGAGAGTCTTATATAGATAATGGAGATCGTTCAAGTTACGGCAGTGCATATCTAGAAACCAAAAAGTTTCGGTCGCCTTGGCTATTCCTGCTGAGAACTGGTTCGCAACGAGTTTCTGTTCTTGAGCCCCCTTTAACTCCTGGAGTGGCTAATTGTTTCCTCACAAGGAAGGGGTTTTCAACGAAAATATGGATTACTAGGTTTTCCCAGTCAGCTTTTTTAGTCTTGACCTTCTTAGTCCAGCTCGACTTCAAATGAAAGACTCAGATACTTGGGGTCGCATTGGGGCGACACCTAAACAACTCATCTTCTCATTCCTTGTACAGGTGCTTGGGGAAAGTCATAATTAGACTCCATATCCGAAGGTTCCAAGCCCTGAAAGTTCCGCCCGGCGGACCATCCCAATCCAATGAGCTCGTGCAAGCTCTCTGCCGTATACTGCTTGAGTCGTTCGTCCTCCTTGCCGTTGAGTCCAGCGCCTCCAGGCTCGCTTTGCCTCCAGAGACCAAGATAGGTCAAGGCGAGCAGACTGGCGACTGGTGGCAGAAGCAGCCAAAGTATCCAGCCGCTATCCGTCCCGAGGCGAGTGACTTCGACGTATGCGGTGGATTGGTCGCTGACCGCCGTCGCCAGGGTCCCATTTCCCATCTGCATCTTAGAGACGGCGAGCGCTGACACGACGCCAAGGACGTTCTCGAGGTAGTTACTGCTGTCGGGGAAGGCGAAGGAAGAGTTGCGTCCGTAGCCAGCAAGGCGGGAAATAGTAGCGAAGTAGCCATCTATTCCCATGTTTTCGTTCACCAGGAAGTGGCTCGCCGTGTCCGCCGTCGCAAAGAGCTTGTCGCCGATAGTAGGATTGACCGGAGTACAAGCACCTGTACCCGAGAGGTATTGCGCCATATTGGAGGCCTTGTTATCGCCCAGAGCGTGAAGATTTAGGGTGACTGATCGATAATCGAACACGTTTCGGGGATCTACGACGCAGTTTACCGTATAGGATGACCCGCCGGCTACGCCTGATTCTTTGTCGGGATCACCGACGATGCTAGCCAAATAAGAAGCGAATGGGGTCTGACCCTTCGGATTAGTTACAGCTCTGAAAGTAATGTAGGCCTTTCCAACGCCATTTAGAGTGCCGTTGGACACGGGCCTAAAATAGTTCGCCACGGTGCTGTCGGTTGTGAGGTTTCGGCTGCCATACCTCAGATAGAATTTGTTCTGTTCCAATCCTCTGAGCCAGATCAGGCTGAATACCGTCAACTTCATGCCCTCTACATTTAAAACGATGGCACCTTCGGTCTTGATCTGGCCTCCCGTGCGGCAGCGGACCGGATTTGAGGTCGTCACGGGCATACTTGACGAAATAACGGCAATCACGCTTCCAATATTGTCTTTTGGTACTAGTAAGATGATACCACCTAGAGTTGATGATTGAAATTTACCACTGAAAGCACCAAGGTACCATTGTATGAGCTTACTCTGTCGCGAAAATGGTAGACGGCTTTCTTTTGAAGTACGGCAAGGAGACTTGTCGAATCTGCCATATTTGATGACTGTCACGGGACCATTTCCGGTATGTAGGTATTCATTCGAAACATGAAGTCTAGGAACATGATATTACTAAGCTGTGTATATACAAAGGTTTGTGGTATCTACTTTGGGCTGGATATTCTTTTCGAATTGTTAAAGACCTTGATCCGTACAATGTGCCTGGCATCCTTCAAGTCTCGAGACGCCCTTTCTTTCCTTCTTTCCCTTGCGTGCAAATTGGTCCAGGTCTCGTGAATATCCTGGCCACATGCTCTCGGATCTCAAGATGGGCGGCCATGTGCCCGGGCTCAATAAAGTGAACCCCAGACAAGCAAGCCATAGACACAAGCACCATCATGCCCAGACTTTTACTAGTGGTATGTAACAAGTACAGTGTGGTTACGTGTTCTCCCAAAATTGATCACAGGCTAGACTACCCCCATGCCGAATCGTCAAGCTCTTTGCGTACACGTCTCCAAAAGGAAGGGGGCCGAAGGAGAGGGAGGGAAGAAGAAGGGAAAAAAAAAAAAAAAGGAGGACCGGGGTTGGGATTGAACCAACATACTTCTTATATACAGAACGCTTTAGGCCAATTAAGCTACCCGGCCTTATTCTTTATTGCTGTTGTCAAAAGTCTTGCAATTAGGCTTGAAATGACTTGCGCTCTTGCCTGTTTGGACGAATGTTTTCTAGTGAAACTGGCAGCCACGGCTTGACAGGGTCGCACCTGCTCTGGTTGACTCGGAAATTCGTGGTTCGGTCCTAGCGGCTCTGTTTGAAAGAGGTTCTGGTATCTTTCCTCTTTGAATTCATGTACGTACGTATGGAAGTTATGGCTTGGGAAGAGTGGTCTGGTCAGGTAACGATGCGGTCCTGCATTCATGTTACTAATATTGGAGCAGAACCAAAAGACCCGATGTATATATTTCCAGATGGTCAGATAGACCAAACCCATCGAGGAGGTCCGAAGACATGGCGATCTTGAAACCAGACATCGTATGAGAAATATAATGGTCAGACTTGTTTCATTGTCAAAGGCGAAGGCCATCTACTGATTACCAGCTCCATGTCTGTCCACTTCGGATTTCTCACACATTCGGACGACTAACGCCGCGATACGATTCCCCTGTTACTCTTCAGATCATACATCTTCATGCCCGTCAATTCTTAGCAAAGCTCTATCGAGGTAGTATGCACAACAGAGTTCCGGAACGCCTTGCCCAATCCCTTTCCGGTTACGCCCCTTTTCCGTGGGCACACAGCGAGGTCATTACTGATTCCTTTAGCCGTGGCTGATTGCCAAAAACATTTCTGGCGTGTTTATCTTCCCACTCGCATGCTGGCGAGGTAGCGACAAGTCCCACCTCTGTTCTGCAAGCGGTCATCTAGATATCGTAGATGGAATCCCGGCATGGGACATGAATGTTCCGACAAGCAAATTGCGTGCCAGCTAATCCTCCCGACATTCTCTAGTCCTTATCCAGAGCATGCTCGGGACGCAAAACCCAGACCTTGGCAGACTTCTTAGCTCCCGGAAGAGCTGAGCGCTCAGCAACAAAATCTAACGTCGCTTTGACCTGGTTCTTTGTGACGGTGGAAAATCGTTTCGAAAGCATGTCTACTATGCCAACTTTCGTAAGGAAGTTTATGTCCGTGCTCACGACCGCGCGCTTGAAGTCCGGTAGTAGAGACTTAGGTACCAGCGTACTCCAATCGGGCTGCACCGATGTTGTCGCTGATGATGAGCCTGGTGGCGGAGGAGGCGCCATTCCAGTCTTTGGTGGTTTGTTGGTGGGCTTAATGACCGACGTAATTTTAGCCTTCGCGCACGATGTAGTGGCCGGCGCGACCTTTGGTTGCCAATACTCCGTGGAGAATGGGTTGATCGAATGGTGATGCTCTAATGACTCTGTGGCATTGTTAGTATTGTATTTGCTCGCGGCAGTAAGCAAAACTCACCTAACAAGAACTCCATCCTGTACTTGTATACTGTTGCGCAGTCTTCGCCGTTGACATTGTGAGACGACCGCTTGCGATCCTCAAAGCAGATTCCTGTGCTCACAGGCTCAGCATCACCCAAGAATGCCGGACGGGCAGCGGCAACATCCTCGGCGTCATCCAAAAAGTCACCCATCTCCTCCTCAACCTCATTGTCTTCATCTTCAATCTCTTCGTCATCTAGATCTTCGCCTTCTTCTTCTTCCCACTCGGCTTCCGAATCATATTCATAATTCAGTTTGAGCAGACGTCCGGTAGGGCGTCTTGCCAGTTTCTGGAGTTTGATGTTGGGAGTCGACGTGACTGTGCCAACATAAGGTGGTCTCACGTCCTCCCAAAATGCGAGCACCTTGACTGGAATGGCGTTTAATTGCCCTTGTACACTAGTAAGTCGGACCTGTTGCGATTCGGTCCTGTTGTTTGCAGCGCTGTCCAGAGGGTCTCCGAAGATTTCGGCCATGATCTTCTTTACGGGTAGCGGCTGCTTACCCCGAGACGACGGGATGCCACTGAATTGGAACACCGAAACCGGATCGAAGGGCTTTGGGTCGATGTTACCTCGTTCACCTCGGATATACTCATCGAGTATTTTCGACTTCGCAAGCATGGTCTGGCCATCCATCTGAAAAGGCGTGGGCGCCATCTTGACGTCGGACTTGATGTAGAAGTCTTGAAATAGCTTCTCATATGCGGACTTCTCCGGCTGGACTTCCTTCGACGTCGAAGGACTAGCAATAGCAGATGTCGAGAGAGGGACCTTAGGACGGATGGGTGAGCTATCAACAGCCTTCATCGTAGAGGGCTGCTTGTTTGGTGAAGTATCCCCAAGAACAGCCGGCTTCGTCTTGAGAAAGCCGAAGATGCTTGGCTGAGCACGACGCTTCTTGTCTTCCTCTTCTTTTCGTTTACGTTCCTTCTCTTCTTTCTCAGCAGCTGCCTTTGCCTTTTCGGCAGTCTTGGCGGCTTTAGCAGCCTCCTTCTCCTCCTTTTCTTTGGCTTTGGTGGCCTCCCTCTCCTCCCTCTCCTTAGCCTTGGCCGCCAATTCCTCTTCCTTCTTCGCCTTCCTCAGAGCTCGTTCCTGCTCCTCGGCTTCCTTTTCTGCTGCCGTTTTCCGCTTCTTCTTGGCGGGAGCAGAGCTCGAAGGGGCTGTTGATGAAGGCATGGTGGCCGATTGTGGTGGGTTGGCAGTTGATGGTGTGAGGCTTGAAGAGGCCCCTGTGGAGGTGTTCGGGACCTTGGAAGGGGAATTGGCGTGACCGGGCCCCATTGGTGAGGTAGAGGGGGTCAAGTCCATTTGCATTGGCGATGGGGATGTTCTTGCGGAAGAGAGCTCCGAGCCAGAAGATACAGTCGGGCTACTACTCCTTTCTCGCTTGACGTGGTGGTCTGTGATGGAAACAGAAGGAATATCTGGGTTGAGAACATGTCAGAACAACAGAAGGTTACAATAGCGTCCGGGTGAATTTACCTCGCAGAGAACCATTTATGGCTGCGGCATCCTCTGCCTTGATAGCGGAGGGGTTCTCAACTGAGGCAGCTTCTACATTCGATGTACCTTCGGCAAATTGATCGTGACTTCGCTTCCTTGATGCTGAATCTGATTCTTGAATATTGGCGAACATCTCAAACAGAGGCATTGGAATGCTGTTTTTAGAGCTCTGGGCTCTCGCGATCAATGCCTCGTCGTCTTGGTGGGAACGTGTGATGCAGTCCAATAAACAGCGGCAATGGGGAAATCCGACTCGTACAAAAGAACAAGACACGAGAGGTAGTGACAATGGTATCAATAGTAACCCATGAATGGCAATTGTCGCATGCAGTTGGGACAACTCATTCAGGGTCACGTTTTGGCAATGGAGTCGAGTTGAATGGAGCTAGGAAACGCGATTTCCACGCGTCAAGAGAAGAAGGGTCGCGTTCAGGCCTAAAGTGGTCTGTGCACCAAATGGGGGGAATTAAGCTGTGGCCAAGGGTCTTGCGATTTGGCCATGGCTAAGCATCTTGCCTGCACACACCAAGAACCACTCGACGCATAGGCACTGTGCAGTGGCATTGAATAACTGAAACCAGTAACCTCCATGATT
Source organism: Seiridium unicorne (assembly GCA_039778275.1). NCBI lineage: Eukaryota > Fungi > Ascomycota > Sordariomycetes > Amphisphaeriales > Sporocadaceae > Seiridium > Seiridium unicorne. Next base: position 314,641 of record JARVKF010000135.1, read on the forward strand.
CCATATGCCTCATTCGGCACACAATTCATAGTCCTACAGTATGATTCGGATTTTGTACAACATTCTCCTCGAAGACCACCTGTGCTTATTGGGCAATAAGAGTGGGCCCCACTACTATGGTACGTCACTTCGAGCTCCAGATTGTCACGTGATGTTCAGCGGCTATGATTGGCCGACATCCCTGCAAGCGCCGTGCGCTCAATGCCTAGTATAACATTATAGGCGATACTATACTCCCTTAGAAAAAAAGAATGGGACTCTACGGACGGTCTCATCTATGCCATACTTTAGTTATCCTGCAGAGTTTGGTGTAGAACGTCTGGAAAAGAGTGCGCGTTTTGGCGAGAGCATGTTGATTGGCTGAGCACTAGTGTATGGTCCGTGAGCTTCCATCTTGATTCTAAGGGAAAACAGTAAGTCAACGTACTCGTTCATTTTCAAAAGCCCTCTTTGCATTTATAATTCTTATTTGGAATGTTGTCCGCATGTAGCCTAGCTTTTATGTTTTTTATCGCCACGTGTAAGAAATGTGCTCGTTCTCATGAGGTTTGGTGCGCATGTTCAAGATAGTGCAGTGTATCGTCGCTTAGCAACACCGACACGGCACTTTGCCATATGGAGCTTGATGCCTCTCCTGCTTTTGAAAGTTGGAATACCTGTTCTTGATAAAGGTCGACATGTGTTTGACTATCTCCTGCAAGCAAAATGGGCCAAATCAGACGTCAGTCCGGTCGGCTGTGTGCGGGATTGTAATTGTATAGTGTCCTGCCTCAGGCACACATTTGCGATCTCCAGCCAATGAAGTAATGCCAAGGCATTCGATAGACGCACAGATCATCCGCTAGGCCCAAAATGCTCAAATCTCATCTTATAGTCGATGCCTGAGGCTGGAATTCCCACCATTCTGCCAAATCCCACCGCTTCTGCGCCTTTCCGAATCTCTATAAAGAGGACTTTCCTCCCAGGACTTGATTGATTTCCCTTTCCTCTTCATACTTACCTTGGGCAAAGAGTAACGCGCTCAAGCATGCGTTCTCTTAATTTAGATCTTCTCCATTGCACATCGGGGCAAGATCTTTTTTCTGCTATCCTTCGGGGTCGCAGGGCCCGGAATTTTTGATCTCACTCATTTATCTTTTCATCATAGCAACGCCTTGAGCATTGCCATGAAGAAGAGTCATTCATCGCTGCATCTCGCGGTTCAGCTTCTAGGGGTCTACTGGAAGCTTCTCAAGGCAGAGGTCACTTTTAGTTCAATTCATCTTCCCTTTGTTTTGCCCCGCGAGTGCTGTGATCAGAGTGCCTTCAGTAAGGCTGGCACCTATGCGTAGCATTCTGTCCAGCTTTGTTCGGCTAGCTGTGGGAGCTATGCTGCGACGGTCTTCATGGTTAACCACTCTAGCTTGGATGAATTTTCCGTTGCAAAACCTGGCCTGTCGCTCGGTTGCTGCTTAGGATATCCGTTCTGTTCTCAGCCATGCCGTGTCGTGCTAGCCGTCATGTAACGCGCCTGTGGACTGGCATCTAACATGACAGGGCTTACGAATCCTCCATCGATTGCACACAGGGCGTTGCTCCAAGAGACTGTCAATATTGTCGACTTCTCGTCCTCAAGTCCTCGAATCCCCGCCACGATACCGATACCGATCCGATCCGATTTGCAAACCATCGACTCGTACAGTTGCAAGGAACGAACCGCTACGACCCTCAGTGCCTAAGCAAGCACGATATTCGCCTTGAACTACTGAAGAAAAGAAAGACAAGACCAAAAATCCAAGGGCAGAAAGAACAAGGTAGTCCCACTTGAAGGCAATCGAGAGTCCTGCTCCTTGAGCCGTTCCACAGGCAACTCCGAGTTGGCTCACTACTGGGACGAAGGCAACACCAGCGCAGATTGGTACCAGCTTGTTCACGCATCCGGACAAGTGAAGATGACAAGGATATACAGAGGGAGACGGCATCTATCATCCTCGAAGGATATCGATCGATACTGGCTACGGCGCCAATGACATTGTTCGAACGAGAGCGAGTTTGTGTACAACTGCAAAACCAGCGCTACGTTTCCAGACCCCGAGTGCTTCCTTACTTGGTTGACCTTGCTTGTCTCGCAGTCGTCATGGAACTAAACATCCATGCCGTAACAGACGTATGCTTATTGATTGCGCGGCTACAGTGTCTTTTGAAGTTATAAACCGTCCTTGACACTCGAAATTGGCAAGACCATACCTCAACCTTCGCTGCCTGCATACCCCCTCTCTACCCCGTTATCCTGGTCAGGTAGACAGTTTCACCAGCAACATATCACCAGTCAGCAACGACGATTCTTCTCCGTTTAGGGTCGGCAACAAGATGTATGCCAGTGTAGAGGGGCCGACTGGCACGATCCAACATTTGCCTCGACTCATGATCAAGCCTGATTCCTATCCCCGATCCTACAACCTCCCAAGCTACATGAACACAGGTAACCCGCCGTCCCCAAAAGTAGCAATGTATATGATCCAACACTTCCGAGCTCGATGTGCGTTCAGCAATATTGGTAGCGCTGTGATCTTGTAAACCCAATTGAGGACGATCGGCTTACTTGTCGCTCAGCGCAAGCTTGTGCCAAAGTTTTCAAGGCTATTTCGCCCACAAAGACTTGCTCGAGTCTATCCGTTAAACGTCTCCAGAGTCCTCGTAAGGGTCAGTCAGTATCGTCTCAGAGATAATTAATCATGTACCTATGTAATTCATCCACTCAACAACTAGGATCACATTCTCGAAAGTATGCCAACAAGCTTCTGTGGACGATATGTGCGTCTTACTAGATCTCGCCGCCTGCTACAAGGCCAGCTGTGACGGACCGGAACAGTAGGCTCAGAAAGTGTTGCATGAACTAGGAGTCGAACGTACTTGGCCCGGGTGAACCTTTAAGACTTCCACCATATCCATTGTAGATGCATGCTATGGTCATTTCCAAAGTTTAGTGCTCATATAAACTATCTATTGTGACCAGCGATTCTGCGATAACCCCAACGGTGCGCGTCATTTTATTTATGCGACTGTGTTACGCAAAATCATTCAGGTACTTGATCTAGATTATCTGTAGCAACCCCAGTCTAGATGAGCCGCAGCTTCCCCTTCGCCACCTTGAGTCTTTATATTTAATCATACACGAACTGTGTCACACATGGGCTACAGCTCTCTACCAGAAGCCTTCTCAACTTCTGGTTTCTCCTCGATCACCTTGCCAGTAGGCACCCAGTCGAGTGCCTTTAATCTCTCGGATAAGATTGGGTGGGAGAAGTGGTAGCTTGCATACATCCAATCAGCATCCATGGTGCTGAGGTTCTGGACCTGAAGCTTGATGAGAGAGGCTGCCAATTCAGCCTTGTAACCGAGGTTGCGGGCAAACTCATCTGCTTGGAACTCGAAACGACGGCTGATGATGTTCATTCCCAGCTTGATAATAAGGTCCATAGGTGCAAGAGCGTCAGAGAAGAGGAGGAAACCAATAATAATCGGGTGTTCTTTCGTGAAGCCAAAATCTGCGTAGAGGGAGCGGTTGTTGATGAATATCGAGAAAAGAAGGAATATGTAGAAGACGTGGACCTGTAGAGTGTCAAAACGCGTACCTTTCCCATCATTTGAAATCAAACATACCTGAGAAATGCCAAAAAGTCTAGTAGTGTGACCGAGACTCCAGTGACCCAACTCGTGCGCCAGGACGGCGGTGACTTCCTCCTCCTTGCTCTTCTCGATCAAAGTGTCGTAAATCACGATGTGCTTCTTCCAGGGAAGGCCAAAGAAGTACGCGTTGCTATGCGCGCTACGCTTGCTGCCATCAATGACGAATAGTTCATGCAGGGGGAACTTGAGCTTTTTTGCCAGGTCTTCGACATTGTTCTTGAGTTTGCCTTCTTCCAAAGGAGAGAGCTTGTTGAACAAGGGAAGGATGGCGATGGGATAGACGGTGATCATAAAGACTTGCAGACCAGCAACAAATAGCCAGAGGTAGTAGAAGAACTGGTTGCCAGTCTTCTTGACAATACCGAGGAATCCAGCCAGAATGGGAGGCGCAAGCACGAAAGCCAGTACATTAGACTTGATCATGTCTGTGATGAACAGCTTGGGAGTCTGTTTGTTGAAGCCAAACTTCTCTTCCAGGACGAATGTGTGGTATATCGAGGTTGGCAGGGACAGGACTTGTTGGATCATGATGAAGGACAGGATAAAGACAATCGAATGCGATATCTCGCCAGTAAACCGAGCAGGAGCGATGTTGAGGAGAAGTTGACCAGTCCATGACCAAAGCTTAGGGAGGACGTCGAAGTGGATGAAAGCGATATTCTGAATCTGACCGTAGAGACCTTTGATGAAGCCGAACTTGGCCTTGGCACGGCCATACTCCTGGCTCTTGTCATAGGTCTCTTGGGAAATTTCGGCCTCGAGAACCTTCGGCGGCTTCGTCTTTTTCAGGACTTGGTATTGACGATACGAGAGGAACTCCTCGAAGAGATATTGGCCTATGGAGAAGCCAATGATGACCCTCTTCCACGGGAAGAGAGGTCGGTCGATGAACCGAGCGAGACGCTGCAAGAGTAGCCATGTTAGTGAATATCCAGGTCGTTTTCCGGCCTGATTAGCTACACATACCTGAAGGAAATCCATCTTGTTGGATGGCGCTGCTCAATGGTGATGAAAGAGCGTCGAGCAACGCGCTTATGGTGCTAGTGGATGCTTTTCTAGCTCGCCGCAGCTCATTTAGAAACCGTGTCATCGCGGGGCTGCGGACTGTGGGGGCCTCATGGTAACACGGGGCTGACAGTAACACGACTCTAACTTTAGGTACAGCACAGCTGAAAGCCCCCACTTGGCTGCTACCTGTCTGAGGACCCCTGATCGGCATAAAGTATTCCGTATGCTGGACTTTATCTTCATAGCAATATCTAAATAGCATATTGACAGCTCACAGCTAAACATGACCATGGCCACTCTCCTTTGCCCTCCAATTGTAAGGCTTCACTGCACGAGCCAGGTAGCTCTCTGACATCTAGTATTCCACCCAGTGCAGCGTGCTACATAGCAGAGCTTGAAAAAAATGTGCTGCTATAACAAAAGGATGCATTGTAGTCTTGCCATGTCTTGCCCTCGGTTCGCCTGCAGTCTCGATATAATGAACATGCCGATACAAGAGATATACTTTGAATTTGCTCGACGAAAAACCTCGGGCTTAGAAATAATGCAATCGTTTTAAAAGCTAGTATCACTTAGCAGTTGCGCAGTACTGACAGAGAATACTGGCGCAATATATATCAGTTTAGTCTCGTCATAAACTGACCTTTGGGCCAAATCGCTTGCTTGTTCTACAGAAACAAGAGTGTAGTCTCTCGAACTCGGAAAGTAGCACTATTAGACATTGCAAGCTCATCATCATTCACAATAACCTAGACCGATTTTAATAAATCTCCCTGTTGCTCACTTATCCGATATTTGTATGCCTAATCATCATGTCGTACACCTTGGTTGTCTTATTTATACTATTTTTAAGCCAGATTACACTATATAAGCATTCTCCATAATCAATCGTACCCCGAAGGAATCGATTAACTTGATGAAAGGTAGTCCCGCTCATTGGACCAGCCAATAGTCAATGGCGAAGGACGACTTATGATATGTGGTGTTAGCTACTTATTCTTTCTTCCACTCATCAAACTCCTGCATCAGATGCTCTTTCAATTGCTTGAACTTGTTGCCAAAATGCTGTCCACATCGCCAGCATTTGAAGTCCTGATTCAAATACCCGGCATGTCCGGGGTGCCTCCTCGGATCATCTTCTGCCAGCGGGAAATCCGTTACGTCAATCAGAAACGGTGTGTTGAATGAGTTGTAGTGCTTCCGGTGTCTCATGCACTCCGAAGACATGTCACGCGATATCACATGGACATGAAGATCGTTCATACTGGGATGGGCATGAATGCCCACCTTGACTTCGCGCTCCCAATCCCGCCCCTGTGGCAGTTCCTCATCCTCCCACTCCACGCCACCGCTCAGCACTGCTTCGCGCAGTTTTTCGGACTCGCTGTATTTACCGAATCGCCGCTGGAGTTCTTTAGCAACTAGTTTCTTGAGTTTGAGTGACTCAGCCTGGACTCTTGCGAGGAACTCTGGGTCCTCGAAAGCATCGAAAGGGTGAAGACGCTTGCGTGGTGATCTGGGTAATAGAAGGGTGTGAACTGCTGACTTAGGGTACAGATCGTTGATGACGACGAAGTCATCGTCGAAATAGATCACCCTACTAGATGGGAAGGATGCCGGGTCATTGGTGTATGCTCCCAGTCCGTCTCGGCCCGCGAACGTATTTGTCGGGGGATGCTCCATTGACGATGAAGCCCGTGTTGATTGTGCAGGTTTTTTGGGCTTTGGCCCCATGAGCTCTGCAACTAGACTTGGAATTAGCCTGAGGGATCGATATACACGAGAAAGAACTTACAAGCATTGCGCTTTGCGGTGGTCTTGGTGACGCCGGCGTTTGTAGCTGGAGGTGCTGGGGCTTCACCTGCAATCTCCTCTTTCGTGATCGCATCTTCGCGATCTGAACCAGCCGCTGACATGTATCCGGTGATGAAGAGATGGATTGACTGAAAAGTAGTATATAGGAGAATCAGAGCAATTGTTGCTCGAATCTTTAAGGTGGAAGATGTGGTCACTTTTCATGACTTGGGCAGGTGCATCACCAGGAGGGCGTGGCGGGTGCTGATGCATCAGGCACTGTGAGGGAGTCGCAGTGGCGTCGTAAATCGATCACTGAAGCTGCACTGTAACCAGCCTGTCACGGCGTGTGGCACTCATCATTTGACACTGTCTTAGCCGGTGTGGGGAATTTGCGACTTAAGGGATTTTTACGATCTCATCGATCGCACCTCGACCTCGCAGCTGACTTTCTTTGTTGCTGTCTCGCCTGTAGCTGGTATCATGCCCCAAGTACCAGAGGTGTCATTTAGAAGCAACCGATAATTGGTGATCATGGTCAAGAAGGGGAAGGAGAAGGCTTCTACCTCGACACCTGCCGCCGCTGCGGGGGGCACGTCTAAGAAGCCGCCCAAGCAGAATGCGCCACCGAAGGAGGACGACTTCATCGTTTTCACAAACTCCACCAAGGATCCGAAGCCCAAGAGGAACCAAAATGGAGGCCCCCCAGGCAAAGCAGGAAATGCCGAGACCGAGCCGCCAGGTCCTCCCAAGCCAACCGTAAAACAAATCGTTGGTGGAGCTAGCTGGACAGGTAAGCTGCCAGTGAATCTACTGTCTGAACATTGCCAGAGACAGAAGTGGGAGAAGCCCAGCTATGACAACGTGAGCGGATCTTGGATGCAGTGGGAAGTACCTAGTTAATAAAATACAGATGCACAAAAACGCCGAGGGTTACTCATGCTTTGTAACACTGAGTGCCAAGCATCCGAAGACGCAGGAGATGCAGACACTGCCTTCTTTCAAAATACCTGCCACTCATAAACACCTGGTCACTAAGCCCACAGCTTTGGAAGCAAGGCATGCAGCGGCGACCTACGCTCTGTTCAGAGTTTCTAGTATGAAGAACATACACACCACCCTGCCTCCTGACTACAAAGCGCTCTGGAAGGAGTTTGAGGCTTTGAAAAAGGAAGATGTCAAGAATGGTCTTGGGTGGATGTATGCCGCTGAACCCTTTATAACAATGAAAGAGCGTGAGGATGCAAAAGTTGCAGCCGAGAAGAAGCGCAAAGAGCAAGAAGCCATCAAAGAGAAGGCCAAGAATATGCCCGGTGCGGCTGGCTTGGTCTTGCGAAGTAACGCGGCAGCTAGCTCTGGAGGAGGTGGATCGAACCCGATGAAGGGCTGGACTACAGTGCCGAAAATCGAGATGGGAAGGAAGACACGCTCTCAGCTCGAAGATCTTCTCCGGCGAGAGGTCGTATGGAACCCGCATGGTGTCAAGATGTCCGCGTCTCAAAAAGATGCCATCATCAAGGAATTCACAAATGCAGGGTTTAGGAGAAGCCATGTCGAGGAGGCAGTTGAGGACTGTAAAGACCGAGAGGAATCCCTGGAATGGCTCTTGATTCACGTTCCTGAGGACGATCTGCCAAAGTGGGCGCTGCCCGAAACGTACAGCGCCGGTGTGTCGGTCGCTGCAACATCAGACCTCAAGAGGGAAGCTGCAATCAAGCGCCTTTCGCAATCAGGTTACTCCGTCGAACTTTGCAGAAAGGTCTATGATGAAAAGGGAGGCGACGAGGGACAGACTGCGGTCGCCCTACAACAAATCCTCCTCGCCAGCGGTGATGGCACAACAGCAGTCGACGCTGCAGAAGAGCCACTGATACTGGGCACGCCTGAGGAGTGCTGGAACGACGAAATGGAAAGCTTGGAATCTGTCTACGGTGAATATTACAAGCGAATTTCTGATACTATCTGCCAAATTCGCATAGAATCTGTTGCAAACGGCCCAAAGAAGGACGTCGAAACTTTTGTGCAATTCCTCAGGTCTCCGGAATATCCTACAGATGTAATTGTCTCGATGGTGTCCGACCTACCTTCATACATCAAATTGAGCGTCGTCAAGAAGACGCTCGCCTATATGAAAGAGTCATTAGGAGGAGAGCCCATGAAGATTTACTTTTTAGTAGATTGGGTCCAACAAAACGTCAACGATCTCATTCAGCGACCTGGAAAACTTCGGGATATCTCAGGCGTCACATCTACAGCGTCAGAGGTCCGCAACGTTATTGGGAAGATGAAGAAGTCGAACAGACATCCGCCTCCCCTGAAGTGGATTGTCGATACTCGCAACAGAGAAGAATGGCAAGCAAGACAAGAGGAGCCATCTTTGAAGCAGATGATAGCACAGCGCCAAAAATTGCCAGCATGGCAAGTTAGGGATAAGGTAGTACAAACCGTCTCGCAGAATCAGGTGACCATTATCGCTGGAGAAACAGGCAGTGGAAAATCGACACAGTCAGTCCAGTTTATCCTGGACGATCTCTACAGCAAAGGGTTCGGTAGAGCCGCGAATATCATATGCACACAGCCTCGTCGTATCTCGGCGCTTGGTCTAGCCGACCGGGTCAGCGAAGAGCGCTGCATTCAGGTTGGTAGTGAGGTTGGATATTCCATCCGAGGAGAGAACAAAGTCAGCAAGCAGACGAAGATAACCTTTGTGACCACTGGTGTCCTTCTCCGGCGGTTGCAAACATCTGGTGGCCGTACCGAAGATGTTGTAGCGTCGCTAGCCGATGTCAGCCATGTCGTCATTGACGAGGTTCACGAGCGCAGCTTAGACACGGATTTCCTGCTGAGTATCATTCGCGATGTTCTTCGGCGGAGAAAGGACTTGAAGCTGGTTTTGATGAGTGCGACTCTGGATGCTGCAACATTCAAAAACTACTTCACATCCGAGGGACTCCAAGTTGGCCTGGTAGAGATTGCAGGCAGGACTTATCCCGTTGAGGACTACTACCTAGACGACATCATCCGCATGACTAATTTCACAGTCAGCAGAGACCGATACTACGATGACCATGAGGATGACACCAAGCCTTCAGCTCAAGATCCTATTAACAAAATCATCCAGAAACTTGGATCCAGGATCAATTACCCTCTACTAGTGGAGACCACGAAAGCCATCGATGGCCAGCTGTACCAGAACGAAAAGAAAGGAGGAATCCTCATATTTCTACCTGGTGTTGCAGAAATCAGTCGAACAGTCAAGGAGCTTCAGACCGTGTCGTCCCTCCACGTGCTACCCTTGCATGCATCTTTGGATACACGGGATCAAAAGAGAGTTTTTGCGAAAGCGCCCCCGGGTAAACGTAAAGTCGTAGTTGCAACTAATGTAGCAGAAACATCTATCACCATCGATGACATCGTGGCTGTTATTGATACAGGCAAAGTCAAGGAGACCAGCTTCGATCCTCAGACCAACATGCGCAAGCTCGAGGAGACATTTGCTTCGCGTGCTGCATGTAAGCAGCGCAGAGGACGTGCTGGTAGAGTCCAGGCCGGTAACTGCTACAAGCTCTACACACGGAATCTCGAGGATCAGATGGCGGAGCGTCCTGACCCCGAGATCCGCCGTGTACCACTGGAGCAGCTCTGTCTGTCGGTTCGCGCGATGGGTACCCGCGATGTGGCCGGCTTCCTAGGAAGAACTCCGACGCCTCCGGAGTCCACTGCCGTGGAAGGAGCCATGAAGCTATTGCAGAGGATGGGTGCTCTCGACGGAGATGAGTTGACTGCGCTGGGACAACAGCTGGCGATGATCCCGGCTGACCTGCGGTGCGGAAAGCTCATGGTCTACGGTGCCATCTTCGGCTGTCTGGAAGAGTCAACCATTATTGCCGCGATCCTCAGCACCAAAAGTCCTTTCCTATCCCCGCCGGACAGGAGAGATGCGGCCAGGGACGCGCGCAAGAGATTTTCAAACGGGGACGGTGATCTACTGACAGACCTTCGCGCGGTTCAGCAATGGATTTCGATGATGGAGGACAGGGTCCCACAGCGGCAAGTGCGCAACTACTGTGATGACAACTTCCTTTCGTACAATACCCTTTCAGACATTGCTACCACACGGACCCAATACTACTCAGCATTGGCAGAGATCGGCGTCGTATCTCCTTCCGTCGTCAACGATGCACGCCGCTCGAGCCAGAGCACCGCATCTACGTCGATCGTACGAGCCCTAACTGCCTCGGCCTTCGCACCTCAGATTGCACGTATCCAATTCCCAGACAAGAAATTCGCTGCATCAGTGACGGGTGCAGTGGAGCTTGATCCCGAGGCCAAGACCATCAAGTACTTCACGCAAGAGAATGGAAGAGTGTTCATACACCCGAGCAGTATGTTGTTCGATAGCCAGGGATTTTCTGGCAACGCGACCTTTGTTTCTTACTTTACGATGATGGCGACAAGCAAGATTTTCGTACGAGATCTAACTCGTAAGTCCTCCTACGTGACCTGTGTAATGAATAACATTGCTGATGGGTGTTTTTCAGCCTTCAACGCTTTCACGTTGCTCTTGTTCTCTGGTGCTATCGAATTGGATACTCTCGGGAGAGGCCTTGTCGTGGATGGGTGGCTACGGTGAGTCTTTTGCTCTGCTCATATTCTTGATTGTAACACTAATGTCCGAGACAGTTTGCGCGGGTGGGCACGTATTGGGGTCTTGGTCTCCAGACTCAGAGGCATGGTTGACAACGTCATTGCCATGAAGGTTAACAACCCACAGGCGGACGTACAGGAGAGCGAAGTTATCAGGATGGTCACAAAGCTCATAGAATTAGACGGTTTGGATGCATAGACGGGGGGTCGATCCATAGAGCACAGGTGATATCCGGCAAAGACTCCACGATGCCGGCACCTCATATAAGTCGTATGACATATCCTGATGCCAATCTGTCAATATATGCTTGCAATCATGACAGTATTTGGATTATGGCCATCCTGTAATGCCGCCGTCTGTTGCCAGCTCCCAAAATCTCGATCTGGTGTATCGCATCATCTTCTGAATACATTTTGCGAGCCATGAACTTGGACGGTATTGATATGCCGTCTCGGTGGAGGTGAAAAATTCGAGAAAAAGCTCGGCCTACATGAGTGAGGTAGCAAGGGATTCAATTCAATGATCTTGGAGGAAGGCATCGAACGGCTCTCTCATCTTGGTTGCACTCGGAAAAGCCTAGCGCCAGAATTGATGCGCCTAGTGTCCAAGGTAAATGCTTCAACTTCCATCGATAAGCTGCTTGTAGTCTGCTATACATTTCCTTGTTCTACTTCTTCAGCTAATTTCCACAATACTATTGCTTTGAGACTTGCGCTTCCATTGTTTGAAGTTGGAGTATAGAAACTCCGCGGCCTTACTTGCGATTTTCAAGCAGGCATATATAACAGGAGTGCTAAGAATGAGCGCCGGCAAACTGTTCTTAGACTTGATAGAGTTTTAGCATTTGCCTCTTCCAACTCAAACTCGAACCTGTCAGTGAGAACTCTCAGACTGGTGGGCATGATGCTGCTTTATTCAGACGAATCGACATCATGCAGGCTTTCTTATAATTAGCAATACCACTTCCATTAAGCTGCCGGGACGAAGAGGTAGAATCGATTGACACCACGAAGCATTGCGAAGACTTCAGAACGGGAAACAGTCCAGATATACATACACCCAGCATGAAAAGCGAGGCACCTATAAAAATTCATGAGAGACCTAATACACACATTCGAACCAAACACCATGTCTTGGTTGATACCATTCCACAAATAGGAACTCCAACAACTGAGCGGACCTGACAAGTTTCCATTTACACACCTCCCGTGCTTTTGATGACATAAGCACTGTATGCTTAGGAACGCATCGTCGAGAATGGTTAGACAAGGCTGTCATGGTACCCTATTGACGCCACTGATCCTCCTAAAAGCATTGACGAATAGACCTGACAGGTATCCCGGCGAGGTAATACCCTAATCGTCCTGTAGAGGACCTCGGTTAGAGCACGTCAAAGCAGGTGGGAAGCATGGACATTACCTCGGCAGCTGCATCTTCATCCTCCACATCTTCATCGTCATCTGCAGCGGGAACCTCTTCACCATCTAAAGCAGCACCAGCCTCAACATCAGCTTCGGCTCCCATATCAACCTCACCATCTAAGGGTGATGTGAGCGGTCACGTTGGGGTGACGCGTCGCGCACGCACGCACGGGCGCGCGACTGGATGCATTGCACCAGTTCATTGCTTACCTTCGTCTTCCGGAGCAGCATCCTCGGCACCGTCTAGGATCTCCTCAGCGCCGCTGTCCTCGACGTCCTCCTCAACCGCATCGCTCTTGCGTTTCCTGCCAGCTCGGGACTTGGCACTGCCAGTGGCCTTTGGTGTCGCCGCCTTGTTGGGTGTGGCTGCTGTCTCAGACTTCGGGGGTCGGCCGCGACGACCAGTGCCAGTGCTGGCAGGCTTGGCCTTGGGCATGGGTGTCTTCCTCTCCGAGGGATCCTTGGGCGGGCGTCCTCGAGGCTTGCCGGACGGGACGTAGGGGGCCTTCTTCACACCGTTCTTTGGGGGCCTGCCACGACCTCTCTTGGGCTTGTCGCCATCGACGCCAGATTCAGCTGCGGTGATGGGCTCGTCCTTCTTAGCCGCAGTGCGCGGTTCACGGTCCGCTGGGCGGCCGCGCGTACGTGAAGGGGCCATTCCCGGGATGGAATTGGATCGAGTAGTATTAGCTTACTCCGTTGTTACGAAGCTACAATCTCAGCAAGAGATTCGGGAAAAATTGAGATGGGATCAGACGTGTCGGCGTGTGGGTGGAAATCCGTGACAATGCTGAAGTGTAAAGTCGAGGTGCGCGGAGCTGTAGCAGTACTGTAGCTCCGGGCGCAGAGAACGCGCCTTCCATTAGCTCAAGGGGTCCGTATCGCGTTGTTGTGCGTGGCCCGTGCAGTTGCTTCTGGGGTCGTTGCAGCGTCATGTCGAAATCACAAACGCCAAAATCGAGTATCCTGCCTATTGATTGGCTCGCCGAAGAACGCTAATCAACAGAGTGGTGTCGGGAGGTCCCAAACAGCCTGAAATGGAACGGCGTTGTACATGGTAAGACATTGCTTCAGCTCTGTGATGCTGGGGACAGGTGAATTTCTTTTGACTGTGTTAGTGTTGCCCTTTCAGTTTCGGATAAGAAGTCTTGCTGTACGATGCGACGCTGGGTTCGCAGTGGCTTTCACGGGAACTGGCTACCGTTTGTCGCCCGGTCCCTTGTCCCTCCTCTCTCCAACGGTACAATGTAGACAGCAATTACTATAGCTGTTCTATAGCTGAGCCCACTACCGATCCCTATACCCAATTAGTTTGGCACAATAGAGCTGCCTGAGCCATTGAGCATCAAGAACACTTGGCAGCGCAATCATCCAGAACTCAACTCAAGCTGTATTCGAACACATGTATTAGAGTTAGACAGGCTCTAAGGGATATTTTCGTGTGGCTTACCGGCTCCAATCCAATCGCACCTTGCACAGATTAGTTAGGCATTTGAAGATACTGCTGACTGCTGCGGTCCTTCTAACCGAGCACTACAAAAGCAAAGCTCTCTCCAAACTCTATTGTGCAATCATATCGGGCAGTGTTGCCGCTGCGCGAACGACATGGGAATTGATCGGGCATGATCTACCGATATTCGATCGATATGCGCATCATCTCTTCCAACATACCTAGACCTATAGGCTATAGGCAACAGGCCACTGACAAGACTGAAGGATGATCTCACCCACATGAGAGAGAAAAAACCACCCGGCAGGCCAGGCGGTCGCCTCCGCCACTGATAAGATTCGGCGTGTTCGTGCCAAAAGATAGGTCCTTCCCCACCCGCGGAGCAGGCCGAGCAGAGCCGGGCAATCTTGTCTCAATCAACCAGTTCGACACTGGATGGTGACTCCCGAAGGCGATCAAAAAGCGAGCCCGCGGTTGATAGTAAGAGCTTCGGCCGAACCAATCTTGTACGTGGACGCTGGGCTCGTACCACTCGAATATATCTTACAGACTGGCCTCCGATTTCCATTCTTACAAGTGTAAGTGAAGCAAATCAATTCTACGATATCGTTGTTCGACGAGCGCCTTACTATAGCCATCGAGCCGTTGCAACACCTTGACCCTTGAACATATCCAGTTGATTTCTCACAATGGCGGAAACCAAGTATTCAAACCGCGGTATTCCCAAGATATCCCTCCATGACTTTGAACAGCGAATCGAGGAGATCACGACTCAGCTCGTCCAAGCCTCGGAAACTGACGGCTTCTTCGCAATCGTGGACCACGGTATCTCAGTCGAGGAGATCGAGGCACAGTTTGAGGCCGCAGAGCGCTTCTTCTCTCTGCCTGATGAAGTGAAAGCCACAGTCCCCTTCTCCCACCGGAACACGGGCTGGGAGAAGGGCGCCCAGATTCGCCCAAGCACCGGCGTGGCTGACCAGAAGGAGTCGTACCAGATGCAGTTCGGCGAGCTGATGGACGGCATGTGGCTGCCAGAGGAGACAATCCCAGGCTTCAAGGACCAGAGCCTGGGTTTCATGCGCAAGGTGCAGAAGCTGTCGGAGAAGCTCATGGTATGCTTCGCACGGGGCTTGGGTTTCCCGGATGACTATTTTATCAAAGTGCACGACATCTCCAAACCGAACATCCAGACAGTCCTCAGGGCGCTGCATTATTTTGCCGTTGACCCAGCGGTGCCAACGCCCAAGGGATACTGTCGTGCTGGAGCACACGCGGATTGGGATTTCCTGACTTTGTTGTTCCAGAGGCCCGGCCAGAGCGGACTGGAGATCTGCCCAGGAAGAGAAGCCTTCACAGCGTTTGGCCTGGGCGATACCTGGACCAAGGTGGAGCCCACTGCTGGTGAGATTGTATGCAATATGTGAGTCTTTATTGCTCTAGGTGAGCTGCTTGAGTACTGACACACTGGAAGCGGTGACCTACTCATGTCATGGAGCGACGACCGATTCAAGTCGACTTTCCACCGCGTCAAGACCCCCACCGACCCAGCAGTCGACTACTACGGCCCGAGATACAGCTTGGCATACTTCAACCAGCCAAACACCGATTGCCAGATCCAGGGTCCCATGAAGAAGTACCCCATGATTACTGGCTCACAGTTTACTCAAGCTGCCATGAAGCGAAACTTTGCAGCCCTAGAAGCGAAGAAGGCAGCCAATAAGCTAGAAGAAATGAAGGGTGGTTTGGTCCAGACTGCTTAGTGAAGAAGTTGTGCAGATTATTGGATATTATGATGAGATGACTTTACGAAAACAGTTGTATTCCGGCCAAAAAATGATAGGAAACCATGGAGCATCATATAAGGTTGCTACTGTGCATGCCCTTGAGAGTTACGTATGTGTGAATAGCTGGGGAGCACTCAGACATTGATGTGATGTGCACATTTATGTTCCTGTTTTTGCTCATAAACCATCCAGTAAAGACCGCAAGTAAGCTCAAAGATTTTCACGAGTGCCTTCCAACACCTACGTAAAGGCATTGTTAGGCTACTCCCACAAACTTCCATTTCGAAGTTATCCTAGGACCAACAGCATTGACACCAAGCTAGTAGGCGACTCGCATCTGGACTCAAGCCTTACTCTCTCAGCCTTGGTAAGTGACTATATGATGTATGGTCGAGGCCATGCTTGCCGGGCTTTCAACACCCGGAATCACAAGCCCAATTCGGCGGTCATGATCTCGATCTTCGATTAAGGTTATTTTACGATCCACAAGTTTGCTAAAGGCGTAAAACAATGCCCCTTTTGAAAATTCGATGAAACGAGAGTCCGAAGTTGTTGCAAAATAGACATCCTAAACCAATTGGTGGATATCTTGCAACTGAGGCTCTGGCAACCTCAAAATCCTCCAGAACTTCATCGTCAACTCCCATTGTCAGACAGCATCGTTGAGCGTCCATAAATAGAAATCTGCACCACTGCGACCCGCTAGCGCCCGTTAGTGTCTCACCCAGCGATGCTGTCTTACATCGTGTCCGAAAATCCACGTTGCGCCTTGGCTACCACTCAGCACTTTATGTGAGACTCGTATGGACCACGGAAACCGGACACCTATAGGACGCGTCCACAGCTCGAAAAGCACCGCCCACTTTCCCATCTCTTCTCCTGAAAAGGCCTTCTTCTGGCCCAAACAAAACAAGCGGCCGGTGGGCGCCAACCCTCCAATCTGCGCCTTGGTGGCAGCTAATGATTAGGTGCCAGCGGGCCTGGATCGCTTACTTTACCCGCCCACGCCTGTCGTCATGGAGAGAGGTGGGCGAGCGTTCCTGCAGCCGAGTCTGGCTGGACTAAAGTTCAGCTCTTGGATGGGCTTTTGGCTTTAAACTTGGAAGATCTGGGGAAAAACAAAACATACTTGGTATACACACTCGTTTTATCAATTGCTGTCTCAATCTCGTATCCATTTCCTCGTATCAGTAATACCATTGCTCCCCTATTGTTCTATATTGTTCTAGTCAATGTATGACATGTCGTACGGGCAAATCGTTCCTGCATAGAACAGCTTCGTACCCACTCCACATCCATCTGCATCATCGTCGACCAACAATGAGAACCCTCCCACCACCCCTACAAGCCCTCCTGCTCGTCCTCCTCACCACCTTCCCGCCAACAGCGTACGCCATCGAGAATGACTTCAGCGCCTATCCCTCGGGCTCGCAGGCCTGCCTCACATCGTCCGCCGACTCGAGCGGGTGCACGGGCGACACGGGCACTGAGATGAACGAGTGTCTTTGCAAGAACGGCGGGAACTTCATCTACAACACGGCGTCGTGCGTCGCAAAGGACAGCCCGAGCGACCTGGAGACCGTATATGCCACACTGCAGAACAACTGCGAGGGGACGGGCGTCACCATCAGCGTCAGCGAGGCGGCCTTCTTAGCGCAGGCGTCGGCGGCGACCAGTACGACGACGCCAACGGCTACGAATACGGGCACGACGAGCAGCACGGGCACAGCCACGACGACGAAGAGCTCCACGAGCAGTCCGACGAGCACAGCGACCTCGGAAGGCCTGTCGACGGGAGTAAAGGTCGGCATAGGGGCCGGTATAGCCATCGGCTCGATCGGGCTGGTTCTGGCTGGCGTTTTCATATGGCTGTACAGCCGGCGGAGACGGCCCGTTCCCAAGGGCGGATACACGCAGACAGGCTCGCCGCCGGGCGAATACAACAGCACCTTCGGGCAGCCAAGTCCGCATCCCGACAGTGCGATTCCGCTGTCTGCGACTTCGGGCTGGACGTCGCCGGCAACGGCGGGCATGTTCTACAAGCCGCAGGACATCCAGCAGACGTCGGGCGCGGGGCAGCCGTTGCTCGCAGAACTGGGGACCGACAGTGCCCAGCAAGTGGCGCCCGCCGAACTGTATACACCCCATCCATCCGAGTCGCTCACTCCCGGAACACAACAATACGGCCACGGCGGGTTCCATGCAGAGTTGCCAGCGGATTCGGATCCGGCTAGATACCAGAGTCCGCCGGGAAGTCATTCGCCATACTCGCCGCCCTATGAGAGAAGTCACTTTTGAAACAAAGGAGCTCTGCAATGATGAGATGAAACAGTAGTGTCTAAAACCCATTGTGCCCTCCCCAAGAAGATCGCGTAGGACGGGTTATGCTACGATCGGGAGGGTCGAGCCGAGAGAAGGGAGGACTTGAACTCAAATCCAACCACGGCTGTTATCGATCGTGCCTCGCGCGTGTTATTGACGTGGACCAATAGTGCTGGATGCCACTGGAACTAATGCAGTGCAGGTTTCTAAGGCAAGCAAGGAAATACAGTCAAAGCTTGTCACAATGGATCTGGTCCGACCAGGCCTGACGAGGAAGTGGCTCCATGAGCGTGACGTCGCACGAAGCTTTGAAGTGTACATAATTGGTATTGTATGACATTGGGATAGAAACCAGGCCACACATTTACATAACGGCAACGATACCATTGGGAGAAGGCGTTTTGGTCTTTATGGTTATTTTGGGCTCTTCTATCATAATGTTGTACACAAATACAATTCGGCCCTGAGCCATGACCAAGCCGTTATGCTTTTTTGGTTTCCCCGTCCGATCCCCGTATAGAATGAATTGCACGGCTCAATGCACTCATTTGAACTTTTTGGTCCTCTTCTTCACTCTCACGCTCTTCCTATCCTGTCTTTCCGAGACAGCAGGTGTTTGAGTAGGTGCTGTGCTATCCGTGTCCTCAGGCTTCTTGCTCTACTCGACATTCTTGGACTTCTTGTAGCTGGCACCACTCTTGACACGCTTTGCGGTGGGACGGTTGATGTGGTCGCTGGGGATCCAGCTGGCATCGTAGCCCTTGTCAGTACCAGTAGCAGCACCCTCACCTCCGGAAAGAGGCTCCTTCTCAACAATCTTGGCCTTCTTGGGGGCACGAGTCTTCTTGGCCTGGGGGAAGAAGGCCTCAATGTAGGTCTTGTAAACGAAGTAAGAGGCACCAGCGAAAGCGGAACCAAGGACAAGGTACAAGAAGATGCTGCAGGTTCTCATTAGCTGTATTTCTAGGATCGTGATGTTCGTCTGAAAGGCTTACATTTGAGGGTCGAAGATGCTAGTAGGGGCCTCGACAATGCTGACAGTCTGGTTAGAGATGCCAACCTGGAAGATGTCACCGCCCTGGGTAGTAACAACAGCGCCCAATTGGAGACGGAGGTCCTGGGGGTTCATGTCCAGAACAAAGGAGTAGGGCAACGACTGAGTCTCGCCAGCAGGGATGATGGCATCGTAGCGAACGGTGCTCAGGTTGCGGACAATGCCGGCCGAAGGGTGGGCATTCTCAGGGATGGGCTGGAGGGTGTAGAGCGAGCCACCAACGAAAGCGAACTGGATTGGCTCCTCCTCGTGGTTCGCAATCTCAATCACGGCCTTGGTGGGGTGGCCGTTGACCAGCTTGACCCCAAAGATATCGGCATCAGGGAAGGTAGCGGTGATGTCGGCGTGGAGGTCAGGAGTAGAACCAGGGCTACCAGCGTCGGCATCGAGAGGCTATACGGTGACGTAAGTTAGTTTCGGTGCGCACATGAACTGCTCCCAAGGGGGAGAGCTTCAGCAAGGGTGACTTACAGACTGATCCTGAGCAAAGACGGAGGCAACGCGGAGCGCCAAGGCGGCGAGAACCGAGTACTGGAGGGCGACCATTGTGAATGTAGGATACCGATGGAGTTGGGACGAGGAATGGAGGAAGTGGGAGAGAGTCAACAGCGTCAATTGACTCGAGATGGAAATGCGGAGAGTAGCAATGGCTGTAGCAGTAGAGCTCCCCCAAAAAGTTATTGTGTGAACGTGGCCATTGATTGACCCCTGGAGGAGAGGTTGACCGGCCTGGCCAATGATGCGACTAGTTGAGCCACAAAGTGGGACCACTAAGGTAGCCGCACCCGGGACCCGACATTTGTCAAGCTTCTAGAATCCGGGTCCATCTCCATTCAACAACCATCATGGGCTCAAGGAGCCTCATTTTAACTCAATCTATAAAAGACACATTCGGGTGTATGTAAGTGACCGAGTACGAATGATCGAGTCTCAGGTTCCCGATAAAGTTTGAGATGCTCTATTTGTGACGTCAACATTGCAGCAAGCAAATCCAAGCAGTTTCTCTATGCCAAAGTAGCCAATCACTCATATTGGCTTTGCAGGAGTTATGAGACCAGTGCATTCACCAAAGCCAACGCCATCGCCGCAATATGCCGTCATTCTCACGCCGTCTCCATCCTGTAGACACGATCTTTTCGTTCCGTCTGCTAATGCAAACTCAACTTTACCACCCTTGGTCATCTCCAAAAGGCAACCGTGCTCATCGTCGCCGGCACCAGACACCGTCCCTGTGGCCAGTATGTCCCCTGTGTTGAGGTTACAGCCATTGACGGTCTTTTGCACGACGAGATCGCGGAAGGTCCAATACATCCAGGATACGTTCGAGCTACATAACTTGGTCGATTGGCTGTCTCGGATGAGTTCCGCTTCCAACTGGATGTTATAACTTGCTTTCTCCTTCTTTTCGTGAAGGAAGGCGGCTACCGGGAGTTCTTTGGTCGGCGCTGCGGTCGCGAATGGTTCCAGAGCATCTAGGGTTACGACCCATGGGGACATGGAAGTCGAAAAGCTCTTGCCGTTCATCGGGCCAAGAGGGCTCATCTCGAAGCCTTGGATGTCGCGGGCTATAGAACTGAATCAGCGGAAGGCTCGTCTCAGCAAGCTGCTCGTCCATGATACTTACAACTCCAGTCATTTAGCAGGACTATCCCAAAGATGTGATCATCCGCGTCTTCTAATTTCACACTTTCGCCCATCCTAGTCGGCTTTCCTATAATGGCAGCGAGCTCGAGTTCATAGTCCATGCCCCTGCTGGCACCGAACTCAATGGTCTCGCCTGCCCGATACATTCCATTCGGTCTTTGTACCGGCGTGCCCGATACCACAATAGTCGATGATGTCCCCGAATACCCAACTGGATAGTACAAAAACGCCGGTGGCATTGAACGTTTTCCCATCACGGCCTCTCCCGCATTTAACACATGTTCTTTGGAGCACGAGTAGTCCGTAAACCCAGCCACGGTGACTGGCAGATGTAACACAACTTCTTCCAACTTGAACCCGTACTTTTCTACGACCGATTCATCCGAAAAAACTGATTTCAGCTGTTGTCTGATCTGTCCCAGCTCGGATTGACTGAGACTAGCCAAGTCGTTCAGTGTGGGCTATTGCGGAATCAGTATCTTTGACGCCAAAAACTCATAATCTGTGCAAACTAACTCGTTTCAGAGCTGCTCTGGCTTGATCGGTAACGTCTAGACTGAGATCCGCCAGGAAGATGACTTTGTCTGCCACCCGAGTGGCTACTGCCTTCTCTGAGTGGACGTCGCTGAGAGTACTCGCTATCCCATAAGGGAGGTTGGCGACAGAGAAATGGTCCGAATAAGCCATGCTGATCTGGAACTGACTTGTTTGTTTTGAGATCGACACCTTTCACCCACGAAAATGCTGCGCTTTCAGATGTCTCTGAGAATATACATTAGCAAGTCCACTGGGGGCAAGAAAGTCAGCGGATAGAGTGTGCCCCGCCCCCGCTGTTCCGTTCCACCTACCTGCTATAGCGACTATCCATATCCCGAGGTGTAGGTAGCACCATACTTTCAGTTCGGTAGGAAGCACCGGAGTAGCGTCGGGGAATGATTTCCGGCAGAATTCTACTGGTAATGACGGGTGGAGCATGGCTTACAACATTGCATCGGCTGGTGCTTTCTACTTATGGCAAGTGGTGTCTACTGATTAGGCCATTTTCTTTTCTTGACAGTACTGGTTCTCATGGCAATGCAATCATGACCAGATCTGTGTGCTAGATGCGGCAGCGTTATTATTTCGACTGTAAATAACATTCTACGGATAGCACCAGACTCTTTACTTTATCTCCTATTCAATCCAGGGACCTCGAATTTCTATAGCACGACACTGTTCTCTATTTGGCAGGAATTACCGGAAGAGTAATATAATTCTCCAGACCCTCCCCAAAGTGAATGTGGTTCTGTCCGGCAAATTTCGAAGCGGGCCTGTCAATGTCAGCTGTATATTCTGCGTTCAAAGTTTCAGTAAGATCGTACCTATCTGTCTCGGAGCAATGTTGGAAAATTCCAGAACCTTGCGTGTCACCGCTGGCGATCTCAAAAACTAGCTTGCTGCCCTTTTCAACCACCACATTAGACGGCCAGATCTCAACCTCGACGGGGTAGACCTCGTCTGCTTGGACAGGGAGCACATCGGTCGAGAAGTACTCGCGGTGGGGCAAGTAGGGTCGATTCCTGGGATTCTCGGTGTGAACCTTGCGGAAGCTGACTCTGAGCCATCCCTTGGTCAACGGCACTGGATCACCAGCCGTTCCTGTGTAGTGTATCTCCTTGTCGCTCGCGTCAAGGTGCCTCAGGGACACGAAAAGGTCAATGTCCTTTTCGCCGGCAGCCTCATCAGGGGTCAAGGAAACGTTCAGGTGCGCTGTGATATGACCTGTGAATTCTGTCTCCTCCTCAAAAGGCGCCGTGGTGAATGAGACGACCTCAGGCTTGTCCAGGGAACCTAACGCCTTGTACGAGACTTTCTTTAACTCCTTGGTTGAGGGCTTGTCTTTTGACAGACTCTGGTCAGGTGAAAGATAGAACTTGGTGTACTGGGTTCTGGGGATTGGCCAAGCCTCTTCCTCCCTCCTGGGATAGGCCTTTTCCTTTTCGGCATCGTTGAATCCGACGTCACCCTTTCGCAGCGTAACAGTCACAGGAGCGACCTTGCCGGGTTCCGACCAACCCACACGATCCTCTCCCTTCAGGAAAGCGTCCAAGAAACTCTTTTGGAGTTCGACTTCTTCCTTGTAGTAGAATGGCAAATCGTGGCGGCCGGTGATGAAGCGGAGATACTTGAACTTGGAACCGGCGTGGGTGTAACCTTCGACGTTGCCACGCAGATGGAGCAGGATGCCGCCCCAGTTCGCAACACTCAGCAAAGGGACCTCGATGTCTCCCAGGTCGAATTCCTTGCTTGCGTAGTAGTCATCGTCCCGGTACTTGAACTTGGCGTTGTCGATAGTCTGATCTTGCCTGTTCTTGGCCAAGACGTCCTCGGCAAGATCACCCTCTATTGTGTCTTCCTGACCACGCGCGCCAGGGCCATCCGGGGGAAATTGAAGCTTAGATCTCCCAGGCTTTCCATACTGGTTCACCAACACCTGGCGGTTCCACCAAAAGCCAATGAACTTGTTTGACAAGATGCCTCCATGCTGACAACGGTCCCGGTAGTAATCGGACATGCCCTCCCTGCAAACCGTTAGAAACCAGCCTCTTTGGTCTGATGGTGTTTTCAACGCGAGTCTTACCAAGGAATGATGGCGGCCAGACCCTTTGGTTTCCTGGCCGCAACGCGCCATTGTGTGCCGGCGTAGTATGAGATGCCCAAAAGCCCAACCTTACCAGTGCTCCATGACTGCTCAGCGGCCCACTCAACGACATCAAAGAAACACTCGCTCGTGCCCTTGCTCATGGTGTCCAGGAAGCCCGGACTCTGGCCCAAGCCTCTCTCGTCGGCTCTCACGATGGCATAACCATGCTTGGTCCAGAATACCGGGTCTGGGGTTTCCCAGGCACTGTACTTGGAGCGGTGTTCCGGGTTCACCTGATTGAAGGAGCCATTGAAGAATGTCTCATAGGGAATGTCTTTTCCATAAGGCCCGTAAGTAACTAGGACGGGGAACTTGTCCCCAGACTTGGCAGACAGTGGCAAGTATACATTGGCTCGAATGGGGAGAGGAGATGCCTTCAAGGGGACGGAGACGTTCTTGTGGAAGATGAGCTTGTTTTCCGTGTCCTCGACGGTAGAGGAGATGTCACAGATTGGTGGTGTTTGGACGTCCATTTTGGTGGCTTGTAAGCGATCCTGGTGAGTCCTGCTGGTTTGGGTGACAGGAGCGATCTCAGGCCGTGACTTGAAGGATAATGAAGATGAGCAATATCTTCAATCGAAAATCTCCATGAAAGTCTCATAGTATTGCTCATTGTGCATCCGGAGGTTGCAAGTCCCCTCACTGAGGCGTCCCGGAAGGCAAGTGGGGGAGGGGCATATGCAGCCGGCATATAGACACTTGGTGCTTCGGTGTCCTAGACGCCCGGACTTACGAGTACCGATAGGATCTTATTTTAAAGTTGCCTCGTGTTCGAGTTGAGAGTTTGTGCGATACTGGCGTTCAATAGGTGGTGCCGGTAAGTAAAATAGAAAAGGTTCAATTCACGTATTCTGCGTCAGAGATCAGGAAAGCCCGATATATCTTATAGCCGATATCATTCATGTATATTCACTCCATCTGCACGTATGCGACTCAAGGCCGAAGACTCAACAAGGCATGGCATGAATAACGAATTTGTTGTTTGGTGATGTGGTAGTACAAGAAAGTGATATTCCATATTGCCAGTCCGCGATTTGCACCACACTGTTCGAATCCTAACCTCATCAATCTCGTGGCCTATCCCAACTAGAATTCCCCTCCAACCTTCCACCTCCAAAACGTCGTATTGAACCGCCCGCCAGTGGTCCTCCATAGCCAATTTGTGGCCTATTTTCAATCAAATGTCAACACGTATTCTTTCCCTCAAATTGGGATTTCGCATTGGGCAATGCAGGAATGGTCTTACCCCAGTCAGCCAGACTCCATTCAACATCAGAAACACAAAGCCGGTCTCAGCCGCGTTCGAACCCCATGGCCGCGAAGCGCGATCAAGCTCAGTGTTCACAGGGCGGTAGTTGGGCACGCCGCGAAATGAATCCTCCCAGCCTTCGGGGTTGTCGACGGGCGGTGCGCTGTGGTCGGTAAGGGGGACCCAGACATGCCGCGGTGGCAGGTCTTGTTCACCGGTGAGGTGGATCTCGTAGTCTTGCAGCGTCTCAGAGATGGTGCTAGTCACCGGGTTGTCTGTCGTCGTTACCGACATCTTTGGGCTGCGGACTGCTCAAGGACGAGCACGTGTAAGCGAAGAAAGTGGTGATAGGTAAGATTTGGTGTTGAGACTTTCTGTAGTCTGGATAGCGGAAATCTAGGCAGTTTCAATCGACGGTCTCACGGCACATGACAAGCAATCCAGGAACTCGTTCGACGGGCCCAGTTTGAAAGAATAGCGCGACCGTCCCGAAGACGCCTCGGTTTCGACCCGTGGCAAGGATGGGAAGGGAGTCTCCTAGTTCTACTCCACACCCCACTTACCGAAGCGCATACCCCAGCTTCTAGTGTTTGGGGTAAGCTGCCGCGTCGACCGCATTGAGAGGCGGATTTCCCGGTAGCTATCGTTGATGAAAAGCAATTTCTAAAGGTACTGCGGATAACAAATTGTCTAGAGAACCAGTTTTGAGGAATCTCGCTTCGTCTTTGTCTGCCGCTGCATACCTCGTTAAGTATATTTCAAGACCTAAGAGCTATAGTCGAGTCCAAGATGTCATCTCAGGAGTCAGCCGTCGAAAGGCTGCAACTGGCTGTGATCGACGGCCGCACAGAAAACATTCGGTATCGCCAAAACCAGCTTCAAGGTCTCCATGCCGCTTTGCGCAACGATGCTGGAACAATATGCAGTGCTTTGGCAAGAGACTCGCAGGCGTCAGCCGCCGAAGTCGAGACGGAATACTATCTTGCGACAGACGCTGTCAGGCATTGGTACGACTCTCTGGACTTTGCAGAGGAGCACAAGCAAGAATATGCCGTGACCGAGGGAAAGGACAACTCGACGCGCAGACTGGGAGTTGGGCTGGTCATTATCCGGCCGACAAGTCATACTAGACTGTATTCCATCATCTCACCACTTGCCGCTGCCATAAGTGCTGGAAACTGTGTTATATTGGAGGCAAGTATTTTGAAATGGAACTTTTTGACTGAGACTAATCTTGGGTATAGCTCGAAGACACGCTGCTCCAAGTCGATGCAGTCCTCCGCAAGATCCTTGTGGCCGCATTGGACATAAACACTTTCTGCTTGAGCAAGACTATCAAGGACTCATCCATCCTCGAGACTGCAGTATTGGTGGATCAGACGAGCAGTGCGACGCCAACTAGCCTTACGAACCAGCTCCTTTCGTCCTCATCGACTCGAACAGTTGCCATTGTAGACCGTACGGCGGACATACAATTGGCTGCCAAGGCTATCACGAACGCAAGGTTTAGTTTCGGCGGTACATCACCATACGCGCCCGACTTGGTACTGGTGAATGAGTTCATCAAACAGGATTTCTTCGAAGCATGTTCCAAGTACGCGACATTGGCATTTGCCAAAGAGTCGAGCATCAAGAAGGTCAGCGGTAACCGGAGTGAAGAAACTCGCAAAGCCGTCAAGGAGGCAGAAGAGAAGAAGCAGGTAGCAAGTTTTGGCTCGAATGACTTCAAGCTCGTGGACGTTCTGGACAGGTACGAAAGCCACAGATCTCATGATAGACTGGGGATTTAACACTTACACGCTCCACAGAACATCACCGCTCACGCAACTCAAGATCAGTGGGCGTTACCTACCAATTGCCAGTGTTTCCGGCTTGGTCGACGCAATATTCACTGAGCAATTCGAGTAAGTTCTATCGATACATGATGCCAATAGTCCGACACTGACACACAATAGAAAACCCCTCCTGGCAGGCTACTTCTTTGCTGACCCTGCGTCTGCCAAATATCTGGCACAACATCTACCTTGCCATGTCTCATGCATTAACCAGATCCCTGTCCAACTTTTGGTTGGTCCCGCTGCACCCGTAGCACATGATGCGGACTTCTACTATCGGTACAACAAGGACATGTTCTCGGTGGCGCGGCCACAATTCATCGAGCCTCCCCCAGAGACTTTCGCTAAAGCAGAGGAGCTGCTCTTAGGGTCCAAGAAGATCACCACCTCCACAATCAGGGCCCTGGCTGTCAAGCCACTCAAGCCTACAGGACAACCTGGGAATGCCCAGCTTGGCTTCTTCGAGGCCGGGTTCGTGACAATGGCCAGCATCACTTTCGCTGGTCTTCTACCCGTTCTTGGTTATGGCGCTTGGATTGCGGGGAGGAAAGGATTTGAGTCGGCTTTGCGTTGGAGGCATTAATAGATATAGCAGTATATCAGAATCAGGACCAGGTTATGTTGTACATTATCTAGCTCGCAATGAATGCTTTGATTGAATGTCCAATTCACCATCTATAATGCGGCGACTTAGATATTTCACAGCAGCCTATAAAATGCGATGTGCGCTCAAAGCTCTATCTCGTATGTAACACGTAGTAGACCGTGCGTAGAGTCTCTGACATGAAAACGTTTCTCGACTGTCAGGCTTTCTGACCACCCCACTAAGAGCACTCGACTTTCCGGATGGCGGATAGAATGTACTATTCGCTACGGAATCAATTAAATCACAACTTATGATATAAGCCCACGAACACCCCATGATCAGCCCAGTGCTCATTTCGAATGACAAAGTCTAAAATCTGTCTTCCGCTCCAACTGTCAGCTGCCTAGCAGCAAGCTCGGGGCGTGCGGGGCCCGGGCCGGAGTGGGGGAGCGGCCACCATGGGGCTTTCACCCACCGTGCCGAGAAGATGCCTGCAATGGGATAGTGGACCGCGTTCGAGATGGCGATCTCGCCTCCAGTTCTAGATATGCAGAGCTGGAAACATCCCTCGATATCTTTTCCGCCGTTTCGTACCTGTTGGCTCAGCCTCGTGTCTCACAAATCTATATTCAACTGAGTCGGACATAGGTCTGCCTTTATTAACACCAAGTCCTTACTTGAGTACACGATTGGATATACCCTCTACCATCCACAATTATCTTCAGCGGTGCTAGAGTTCTATAGTGCGCCATGGCCGTAGGAAGAAAAGAGGAGCCTATGGCTCCAGTACACCTCTTCTCTCACGGCTCGACCATGATGCTGGGCGAGGAGCACGCCTCGGCCAACTACTGGGAGCAATGTGGTAACGAGGCGTTGGCGAACGGCATAGAGCATGTCGTGATGATGGTGAGTACTTGAAACCCCAAAACCATTGCTAAAACCCCCTCCTCGCTGCGTGGAAAGCGGCACGACAACTAACACAATCCCCCGTCATCCAGGGCGCACACTGGGCAACTTCCCTCCCTGGGATCCTGATCTCGGCGAACCCCCACCCGGAGAAGTCGCCTGTGGCCTACGTGCACCCGTCCAAGTACAAGAACTACGCGCTGAACGCGGACGTCGGCTACGTGGCGACGATCCAGTCGCACCTGAGCGCGGCGGGCATCCCGTGCGAGGCGGACCCCAAGTTCGACTGGATCCACGACACGTACCTGGTGCTGATCCGCATGTTCCCGCGCGGGTGCCCGCCGACGACGCTGGTCAGCATGAACCAGCGCTACGACCCGCACTTCCACATGTCGGTGGGCGCGGCGCTGCGGCCGCTGAGGGCGCGCCGGCACAAGACGCTGTTCATCGGCTCCGGCGGCTCCGTGCACAACCTGTACCGCAACGTCTGGGGCCCCATGCTGCACCACCGCGACAACTTTGCCCAGCCGACGCCGCCCGAGCCGTGGGCGCTGGACTTCCGCCAGGAGGTCATCAGCACCCTGTGCCCGGGCCACGAGGAAGTAGTGCCCGCGCACGAGGCGACTTTTGGGAGAAAGATCCGGAGTACGAAGGGGGCGGGTGGCCCGTTGTTGAGGAGGAAGGCGACGAGCTTGATGAAGCACCCTAGGTATCGCGATGCGCATGCTACTGATGATCATTTTATGGCGACCATGTTCATTGCGGGATTGTGTGGTGGGAAAGGAGACGAGAATATGGTGGGTGAGATGGGGGCTGAGGACTGGGAGTTGACGAACATGTGCAATTCACAATTCACTCTCGGCTCTTGGGTGGAAGCAAAGGCATGAATGGAGCATTGTGACTTTTCTCAAGTATGCTTGTAGTATAAGTACTTATTTATTGGCGTATATCCTGGGCTCCTCATATGCCAGCTTTATACAAACCCATAGCATAATGTGAAATGGCGGTATCTACAAAGCTTCAGTTCTCAGGGGATAATGCCAATTCATAATCACATCATTGCATCCCACCCATCGAGTAGATCATCTCCGCCTCCAACAGGGCCCAATGATCCAAAAATGTCATCGTCTCCCAACCCAAGTCCACCATCGGCACCTCCCATGTCAAGGCCCATATCCGTAGGATCAGGTCCGAGATCCAAATCCATGCCAGTATCGTCGGGCACCATGACATCGCCCTGAGCAGCAGCAAGGGCATTGTCCAGGGAGGCGGCTGCCGTTTCGTCCAAGCCAAGACCTAGGTCGTTCTGCATCATAGCTGGAGCCTGCGGAATCAGCACGTGTAATTGCGCCTCAACTCTTCGATGGAGGCGAACGACATGTTCCGCCATGACGGGATCGATCTTTTGTATTTTCTTGCAATCCTCGGCCTCCCATCTCAGCATCTGCCGCAAACTTACGCGCATCTGTGCACCTGACGCTTGTTGGTTGGGGTCGTGTAACATGGTTGGCAGTGGGACAGGAGGTACGTTTGTCACATCAGGCGCGCACACCAGAGCCGTTGCAATGTCATAGATATAGCTCGCACTTCCGGCGTCACTTGTTTGCTTGACCTCTTCCAGAATGAGGCGTAATAGCGTTTTAGGCCCGAGCATTTTGAGCGCGGCAATCATTTGGCGATGTGTGTAAGAGGTGGGCATGATGTTCACACCTGGATGTAGGCCCCATTGGACCAACCCCTGAATGGTATGGCGGACGGATGCAGCCAAGCCACCATTAGAAGTACTTGTCCACGACTCAAGCTCCTTTTGGTCTGCCCCCGCTGTCCTAGGGGGAACTTGGGTATTGTCCCTGATCGCCTTAAGCAGAGGCTCGATCTCTTGGTTTTTGGGATCTTGACGCTGATGGGATCTAAGCGCATGCTCTAGTGGCCTTGCTACTATGGTGACAACGGCTGAGAGCATTGTCTGGGCCTCGATGGACCCCTGTTTAGTCAGAAGAATGAGTTGCAGTATCCTAATTACGGCCTTTGGCTCTGGTGCCTTGCTGGTCCCTAGATGGTTGGCAAGGAATGTGATCGCCATCACCAGCGACGGCAGAAGGAAGGTGTCAACAAGATCTGCATAAGGTTAGCCCCAGTAACTAACAAATTGAAGGCGATGACCTACATTCAACGCCGCTCTTCAGACTCTCTTCGGTAAGCCGATCCGTGCTGAAGGCCAGGACGGTCTGATAAAATAGCGACGAAATTAGAAGATGGAAGTCCTGTGGTGTACAAGAAGACATCAACTCGTCGCCAAGGCCTCCACTTTCGGGATCAAAGAGCCCCTGTATCCAACCCCCAAGATGGCCCTTTTCTTGTTCGGACAAATCTTCATATTGCCTAGGAAGATGTCCGCTGTTCAGTAGCTTGGCGGTAAAAGAGTCCGGGGGTCTTGTGCCCAGGTCTGCGACACTCAGATTGTATCGATGAACAAAGGCTAGAACAAGCAACAGGATTGAACCAAACTCTTCATAGACAGGTTGGTATTCGCCTTGCTCTTCGTCATATCTCCAGTGGTCGAGCAACTCGCAGAGTGGATGCAAAATCGTGACGGGCTTTTCGAACAGTAGCAGCACATCCAGGGAGAGAGGCTTCTTGGCCAGTTGGCTGCAAAGCTGCTTGAGTGTGATGGTCTCCTTGCTGGTGCACAATCGAGTGATGACCTGACGAATGTGAGTTCAAGACTCAAGATTCCGTGACTAGTATAAACTTACCTCGGTCAAAGCTTGGCAAACAGCACCCACATTACCGTCCATCTTGTCGAGCTCGGCAACGAGGCCATGAATCCTTTCAGGATCTGACATGCATTGATTCACTAACGTCTCCTTAACCCATCGTCCTCCTTCGGGTAGTGATTGATATGTTATCTCTCCAAGAAGCACTTCAATCGCTGACTCGGGAATGAGCCCGTGTAAGCAGCAAGCCCAGCAGAACTCCTGCCGAACACTGTCCGTGAAAGTATTGTTACTGCTTGAGACATCAAACATAGCTGAGAGGGTCGGAAACGCGTTAGTGTCAACCTGACTCAACGCTGCCGTGATGCAGTACTGGGGCGTTACGGGGGGGTATAGCGTCGTGAGTGATTGTGCCAAATTGGCAAGAAGTATGGGAAGTTTGTTTATCAGATATGAGCGTAGAAGATGAGCTGTTCTCTGTCCTTCGTTGCGAAAAACGGCGTTAGCAAGAACATCGAAGGACGCTAGAATTAAATCTATGAAGCATGTCTGGTAATCGGCCTACACATGTCAGCCAAAGTCAATCCGTCCCATGTCGATGAACCTACATTGTACCGGTTTTGTAGATAGCTGTAGAGGAAGGCATCTTCAATAAGCGGCCGCCCAACAAGCTATGCGAGGTCAGCTACAGCCAAAATACGACAAGTTCAGCAACATACCGAAGCATTGAGGTAAAGATAAAGACCAGCACGAGTGTTGACAACCGGCAGCTCAGCAACTGGAAAATTGTCCAGTCCCAAGGTCGAGTCAATCAGATCATCGAACTCAGCTTTGGCAGCCTCATTCTTCTTATCCACAGGCTCGAAGCTTGCAAGTATACCAGTACGAAATGACTCGAGTCGATCTGCTATTTGAGAAGCACCGCTCTGCATGATGGAGGGAATAAAACTAGCAAGGCTTTCCGACAATGCCTTTCGTGCCTCTGGTAAAGTGTTAGCTGCTGGCTATAAGACATGGCTCGGCGGCTTCCTCTTACCCTTGGCCGACGCGCTGCTGAGGGCTTGTAGAACAGTCGGGTTCTCGCAAACCCCTAGGAGCAACATAACAAACGCCGCACGAGAAGTTTCCATGTCTTCTTTCGACTGCGTACTATGCATTTGACCCATGATGTCCTGGGTGAATGCTGCTGCAGCCGACGTGAACAGTGCCATCCATTTGGCCACGATCTTGCACACGGCTATGGCATCGCCGAAGGATTTGATACCGGTACCAAGCGCAACGGCCTTGGTGAGGCGGTAGAAGATGGTCTCTTCCTGTCCATAGGAGTTCTTCCACCTGAGCTCCGGGCTCGCGTGGGCGACCTCGGCATCGGCATGTCCAACCGCCTGCGCTTGCGTATGCGATGTCGAGTGTTTGTACAAGGCCTTCAGTATCGACGGGGTATCAATGAGCTTCTTCTCACTCAGCACATGGACGTATCGGGGCACGCGCGGGTCGAGGCTCTCGCGATTAGCGAGCTGCGGCTTCAGGAAAATATCGGCAACGGCGACTGGTGGCAGGGGATGTCTCGAATATAGGACGGACACGTAGGTCTCAAATGGTTCGGGGTCGAGGCGCTTCAGTACACATTGCGCCAGGAACTTGTCCCATTCGTCCACTGCTTGTTTGTGATCGCGGGCCCGCCCAGCCGCCTCCAGACCATTGCTCGTTTCGGCGTCAATGTCCATCTCCATCATGGGCTCCGTCGCAAGGCCTTGGATCCTCGCTACATCGGGCTGCGCTACTATGAAATCATCTCTGTGCGCGACTGTTTCCAGGGCACTCGGCAGGAAAGGCGACGGCGGCGATGACGGTTCTCAATGCGTGCTCAACGGCAAACAGCTGGAGCCGCGTGAGGCTGAGGCGCAAAAAATGGCCTGAACCCAAAAACTATGACCATCCAATGCAATGCGGTCCCAGCCGTGCCACCACACTAATCACCCTGCTAGCCCAGGGCGCCTAGAGCGCTGGAGGCCGATATCCGATCAGAGCTTAGCGGCTTGAAACCCTGTCCCTGTGGCATCCTTTAGGGTCCAAGTTTATCGAACGACCTGAACCTGCAAGTTCCTGCGAATTAAAATGCTAAGATTCGAGACCGCATATCGATGTACCGATGTGCAGGCGCGTCATGGGTCCGAACGTGCTCATGTCGAATTTGGAATTCTCTAGGTGGACATTGCACTTGCACCGTCACGACCGACATTTTATTGGCGGGCGCATTCGTGTTCTCCGAGTCCGGCATTTTCTACAGATACTGTACAGTCTTGCTTGTCGATTCTAAGAGCAAAGGTACGATACGTGGAACCTATAGACATGATAGACATTCAAGAGGCTCTTGCATAGCCTCATCACCATGCTCGGAGATTCTTGTCATTGTTATGTTCAAATGATATGTATGGAGGGCACTGATGGTGATTCTAACACGTAGGGAAGTGGAAGTTTATTGCAGGCTACCCTTCATTCCCGTCCACCAGAATGGTTTCTTCAAGTCCGGGGCGTATAACTGTACAACAAATCATTAGTCTCGTACCGGTCTTCCTACCAAAACGTCAGTTGTTGAACATATCCCTAGTCCGTCACATATAACCACTTGCGCCTTGAATCCATATTGAGAGTTGCAAATCTCGTGGTCCATACATCTATTTTGTGCTCTTATATCCTCTCCTGATCGTACATTCTACTCTGGGCCAGCAAGGTAGAAGTGTTGCGGCATCAGCCAACATTGTAATAACGGGGTCGTTTACCATCTGTTGCTTCCCGTTTGAGACCAGCTGGAGGCTCTTCTGCTACCACACTGATGTTATCGATAGACCTCGGACCTATCAGCCAATCCTGCATCGACAGCCATTCACTCCAGTGCGAATCAGCACTAGCGATTTCCTCCTCCGTAGCGTGCTGAAGTGGACGAAGGAAAGGGATGGTCTGCCCCTCTGCCTCGTCGTAATGGCGCTTGACATCTAACCAACAGGCGCTCTTCGTGGCAAATAAATAATTTCTGCGTTCGACTTCGTGAAGTCGGCCTACACCAGCCACCCAATCATCGCCAAAGAAACCATGTAGAACTCCGGGAAAGTCGAATCCTGTCGCTATGAGACGCCTGACGTAAGGCGTCAGGGAGATGCTACTCCCTGATGGGCCCGATAGTGGTACGTTACCACCTACCCGCGCCGAGGCTGATGGTATAGCAGACGGGGATCCCCCGGACCGGGACGACAGGACGGGTTGGTGAGATCTCTGGTAGGGCAACTGTATATTCACAAAGGCCGCAACGGCTTGGACGGGTCCGCTATATTGTGCGTGATCTAAGAAGTACCTTAGACATGACTGAAACTGGGGGTACCACTCGAAGATGTCGAATTGACTGTCTTGCGAACCAAATATGGGGTTTGACTGGAACTGGCGAAAGTCGGGCATTGCTCCGCGCCCATGCGCCGTGGATGAAGACGGCTGGGGTGAGGACTGGGACCTGGCCTGTTGAAATGGCAAGGGCAAGGAGGAGGAGGAGGAGGGCCCACCGCCGCCAACATGGTGAGGAAAGGCCATGTTGGGAGGGCGATCGTCGGCGAGGCGTTTCTAGTTGTGTCTTTTCCTATTTGTATCGTTCTTGAGTTATTTAGAAGATAGTTCCAGGTATTCTTTCCTGTTTTCTCTTCTTTGCTTTGTGCCGCATAGGGGGGATCTAGTAAGCCCCGTAGTGTCTAATAACACTTGAGGAGGGCTGTCATACGAACAAATCAGTCGTTGTGGTTGATGGTAGATGAGTGGAGCGCGAATATTTGAGAAACCAGCATACCAGGTCGTTAGTTCTGAGAGCCGCATGAGAGCAGCATCCGGTCTTTACTGCCGTTACCGTGCCGAAGACATGGTGGGTAGTGGAGCTTTGGGTGAGGATGGACGGACATGTCGTGCTTTAATATATATGGCGTTAATTAGCAGGGTGGGATGGGGTCCCGTAGGTTGTAATGCCCGTTTAGTCTAGATCAGCCTACACCAGGGAGAATTGATGCACTCAACCCAACAAAGAATCACAGGTGAGCATCGGTCATTGGACGTGAGCCAAGGCTAGGCCGGGACTAGGCAGCTGAACGCAGAAGAGCCGCTGTCTGGCTTGGGCCCGCATCCACCACTGAGGGACTGTCGTTCAACGACGACAGCTATTGTGGAGAAAGATTTATACTTTGGTGTCAGATGCAGTTCGACGAAGCAGGCGATGTGGTTCAGCGAGCGTCCCGAGACCAGCTCGCCGTGGCTTCGCCGTGGTCGATAGTTCCCTGCACACTCCATCAGCTTGGCGGCCGACCGGAGTACTGGGAGACTCGAGGATTTGGGGAATTTCTTATTTCCGCGTCATTCCGCTCGGCGATGCCAACTTTCCAAAATACCTAGTCAGCCGTCCATGAAGACCTACGAGGCTACGTCCGAGTCATGGGCGAGCCCGGCGACCATTTGCAACTCATAGCGGGAGGCGTGCTCGCTCTAGGGAACGAGCGCCATGGCTTCGCAAAAGAGTGGCTCCACGCGGAATTACGAACCATGGCCGAATCCTACATATCTTTTTGCCGTGTCCACAACGCAGAACCCGCGCTTCAACGGCCTATGGATTGTGCGACAGGACTCGCGCGTGCCCTGTCCAGATGTCTCTCATGGAAGGCCAGCCTCGAGTCGCTAGACGGGGGTTTGCAGAAGCCCTGGGCATGGGCGGCGGAAGGCAGAGCGGGGAGGGAGCTACAGCGACGAGCCGTGGGATTTCCAGGGTCCAACGCCGCTACCCGTTACTGGATAGAGCTGCATGCCACTACTTTGCATCCCGTCCTGCCGGTCCCCTCCTACATTAGCTGTAGACACCAACTTCCTCGGAAATACGGAGACAAGCGAGCGCTAATCTTACACGGTCGACTGGCGGCCTCATCCCGTCCAGCATGGCTCGTGTCAGTGGCTAGATCTCGTTGGACAATCCGGGGTCAAATACCATTGCACTCCAGCAGGAGGCAACGTTATGATCATCCATTCGACGAACCAGTTCATCTCTCGGCCCTACTTGGCTAATAGTACGTCGCCGATCTAGGCCTCCGGTACCTGACATCTGGGACATGCAGATAACAAAAATTTTAACCGTGCCTTTCTTTGTACAGTATCCCATCGGCCGAGTCTACAGCGACCTGTCACAAAGATTACTACAGCGCTTCCTCTGGATCCTTCCGCGGTTTGCTTTGGGCCGCTGCGTTGAATTCCACGTACAACGTGCTCGCTGCTGGGTGTACATCATGCTGGGCCCATGCTGAGGTCGAACCCTGTCCCTGTACTCGGACGCTCCAAGAAAGGTAGCAGGAGCCATGAAAATGTCCGAGGCGGCAAGCAATCTGAATGTCTCTGGAGTCTGGGCTTTCGAGCCCAATCGACCGTTGCCTTACACGAACATCATCAACCCTGTATCCCGGCTCTTGGGCGTTCCGCTCTTGCATGCGACAGCAGGCAAACCCCTATGCTCATCCCACACATGCTGGGGGGCATGGACGATCTAGAATCACGAACGTCCCCGTGGTCGAGTTTCTTAATAATTGCTTTCTATTCGCGGCCAATAGCCAATGATTCCAACAAGCGATGTCCGTCCAACCCCCGTAGGCACAGGCATCCACTTATGAACGCGTGATTTGGATATTCGCTTTGGCTGCGGGGGACGCGGCAGGCCTGGCTAGATGCATCTTCTCTCCCGTATTGAGGAGATATGATGACTTCGGCGGTGAGCGCGATTGTTTTGCTCGTCCCTGCTTTCCCCTCAAACAGAGCCGCCAGCACCGCATAGGACTGTTCGAGTGAAGGTCTCGGCAATCTCGGGCCAGTCGACAAGGTTCTTGTCAACAAACGACTCATCAAAGTCACATCAACAGTTCTCATTAGGCCTTGGGAATCAATAAATGCCCAAGTGATATTCTGGCCCGACAAGGAACACATTGGACGGGTACCGAACTAGGCAAAGTTGCACGGCTCAACCAAAACCATCGCCTCGGTGTCGTCTGTGTTGCCATCAATGAAATGTGATTAATACCACCTTAAATGAAATGAAACCGGCGGTGCCCATAATCGTATTGCCAATAGCAAGCTCGAAGGCCTGCGAAGTCGCCATTCACTCACTTCTACTGCGAGACAATATGTACTCTTGATAAATCCCGGGTCCATCTAACAGGGTCAACACCAGATCACCCTGTTTTCAAGATTGTGCATCAACACTGCAATGGGGACGTATGCCCGTTGCCCCTTGTTGGAGTAATATCATGCAGCTTGGCCCCTGGGATGCAACCAGTCGCAAGACTATTTGGCACCCTCATCGATGTCAGCAGCGAGCCATTGCCTTTGGGATCTGCGCCCTTGAATGAAAATTTTCGCCAGGAAGCACTGCTACTTGCTTAGTTCTTGCATGTCAGCACGGTTAATTTGTGGAAACTGCTTGCAAGAGTATTATGACCAAGTCGCCACTCAATAGGCCATGGACTTCCAGGGTATACGTACTGGTCCCCAGTATTAAATGAAACGAAACACATCTATGTGACATCATACTATGTCAGTCCTGGTTCTCTCCCCAATGGCACTTCGAGAGTCCTGTCTTCCTTAGGTCATAAACACATTGACTTTACTTCCTTGTGGCAAACAAATAAAGTGAGGCCTCACAGCGAACTCTCTTATTCCAAAACGGCGAAGCAATTGGATACCCTGCTGATTTGCCCTGTAACCAAGACATGTTCAATCATGTCCCCATGAGTTTTGACCAGCAGAAGTGGCAGTGCTCAGATTTTGTGCCCACTATGAGACGTCCCTTCCCTAGTCTTGCATATTTCATCGACCAAAACTTTTAACCGAGTAGCCCATCTCTTCCAGCTTTAAAGATCTGAGGTATGAGACTGTTTTGTTCATCCCAGTAAATAGGATACTCTATGACGAGGACCGCCGTCCGTTCAATTGTACCGCCCATCCCGGCCTTCAATGACAGGAAGTCACCTGCCAAGCCAGCCGTTAGATGGTAGCCCGGAACAAAACACAGCCTGTGCTATGGCTCACATGTCTTAATGATGCTATAGTACGTATCGGAAATTTCTATGGACGACATGCCTTCACTCAATCGCTTACAGGACTGAGACATGCAACAATTGTGAGGCCTCTTGATGGAAGCTGCGTCGAAGTTCAGACAAATGCTTACACAAAATTAGTCGTATTGCACGTAGACTGTGGGCTGTACATCTTACCGGTTACATCTTCAAATTACATATTCAGATGGTAGCCCCGAGGAACATGGATCTGTCCCTAGAGAGGGGTTGCATGATATGCAGTGACCCGTCCCGCTGCTTCTTGACTGGAGCGATTGGGATCTCAGACAGGGGACACAATTTATCGAAACCCGAGAACCGGGTTCCTAGGTAAAGGCAATTTATGACGCTGGACAATAGCTGATCTGGTAAGATAATTCGAGTATCACCATCGCGTGAGGGGCAATTGTGTACCTGGCTGCCAATAGACAGCAATGGCCCATCATTTTTAACTTGGCGCGTGAGCCTGGAATAATAATCCCATTGCTCCAAAGATCAAGAGCCGGATCTTGATAGAAACTTAGGATCTGCCGGAGACAGAGCACAAGTTTCCCCCCGTACTCGGCCCTTCTATGCTATCAGGTCTATCGTTTCTTAAAATCCAGTCACTAATGGCAGACGGCAACGTGACGCTAACTGCGCCTCTAGGTATTGCATGCAGACAAAACCAACGGTCGAATATACCAACAACCAATCAGGAGCACATTACCTCGGTGAGCACCCTTGCGTAGCTAGCACGTCCTAGGCGCAGAGATCTATACCCAAAACAGCACTTTGCTGTGAAGGCCAAAGATTGCACATATCCATGTCTCGGGTATCGGTAGATTTCCCCACAAGCCGCTGTCACAACAGACGTGATGGGGGCTGGGGGCTAGATCTATAATGAGTACACATGGGCCGAGGATCGCGAAACGCATGGAGCGTCTGACTATTCGCCTCGTCCACTTTTCAATGACCGAACCTCATTTCTAGGACCTTGTACAATATCGTAAGCATTCCCAGGAGCGGCAGCTGGCAGCAATCTCATTTCCAGGCTCCAGGCGACCGGTAGACGTGCACTGCGTCGGAAGACTGGCGCGTGGGAGTGATGCGGTGATACGCTACCAAGTGATTCCGTTGTGGTATGACCGAAGAAGGTTAAAGGCCGTCTGATCT
Source organism: Seiridium unicorne (assembly GCA_039778275.1). NCBI lineage: Eukaryota > Fungi > Ascomycota > Sordariomycetes > Amphisphaeriales > Sporocadaceae > Seiridium > Seiridium unicorne. The sequence goes on from JARVKF010000135.1 coordinate 353,684, forward strand.
GGACGAGGCTGGGGGATCTATACCTGACGCCGCAATGGTCTGATGATCGTCGTTCCAGAGCTTTTGGATTGCCGGATATGGAAGTTGGTCAACAACCTGTGCAACCACGACAAACGGTCAAGGGATGGTATAAACACTTGTTCCCTCACGTATATAGAAGCATGAGCAGTACTACTGCACAATTCTTTCCGACTGAGATCATCGCACCGTGCCAATTCAAACCCGTATCGCATGCCAGGCCGCACCTAGCTTCAATGTGATCCGAACTACCCCAAAAGTGACAATCCATAGGGAGCGTTCAAGACATCGACCACTTCCAGAGGCTTACACGCAGAGGAGTAATTAGTGAAGAGCCTGCCGTGTAACACAGAAACGGGTTGCCCCGATAGTTTAACCTCAATATCTCGACCGCCGATCATTAAGCTTCTAGCATAACACCCGATAACCGAAGAAGCTGTTCAGGGGGGTCGTAGTCTGGTGCTCACATACCAGGACACTCCTGAACACTTTGACGGCAAGACGATGGGATTATACTCGACAATCACATCAAACACACTGATGTTGCATGTGAGCGTGCAGCAGCGGCCAAATTCCGGGGAGTCACCATTTCAGACACAACCCAAGGCGGGACTTTCCTTCACTTCTCCAACATATCAGCCGCACGGAACCCGGTGAAGGTCATAAGACCTAAGGAGCCCTTGTTGCTAGTTCAACACTGGACCACCCTATCATACATATGGTTCGGCAACTTGGCAGGGTTCCTATTGGCTCACACGTGTACTGTTTGCAAAACGAAGTAGTGCCAAGACCAGCAGTTTTCAGCTCTGGGCATGGCTTATCTCTATGAAGGCTAGCCTCACATAAGGTTAAAGAACATGGTCCCGCCACAGGATTTAGACCCTGTCCGGGCTGATGGGTATCGCGAGAACCTCGTCGACGCGGGATGAAGGGAGATCCTGAGCTGTCCGTTTACGATTTGGTATACCTTCACACGGGACAGCTGCCATGGCTGTTGTTCAGATATGTCACTGGTCACTGCCAATCTGTCAACACCGGCAGAATCGCTAGCGATATGATGGAGCGAACTTTGTACGAGTGTGAGATATGATACGGACATCTACTAGTGTGGAGGTGCATTTCAGCTTAGAAATAGTGTGAGCCTCGCAAGGCTCTAGGCTTATGGGTCCCTCGGACATGGGCTGGTTGATAAGAGCCTTGCGGCCTTCGTTGGGCTGCTACTTGGTTTTCCGTTGCCGTTGGCTCTTTCTGCGGTTGCTACTCGTTCATCACGATCATGCCTTCGCTGTCCAGACTCTCGGCCTTTGGCTGTGCGATCGCGATTGCCGGCGCAAAATGGATCAAAAACATCGATGAGTCTGAGACATGGGAACCTGCACAGGAGACAGAAGGCATAATGAATCTGGACCCCGCAGGATGGACCCCGAAACCAACAGCTGCTCCCGGCGCGAACTTGGTTGAGATGGAGTTGCGGAAGAGAGCAGGGACGAGTACTTGTGGTTACTATGCGGGCTATTCCAGCTGTAAGTATAAGTGCCTGCTCATATCGAATGGCTTACTTATTCTTCGTAAGCCGCCGCCGTGATCTGTCAGGGTTCGGCCTCATGCATCTTAAACTCGGGCGACATGGCAGTCGGATGCTGCGGGTCCACAGACGTTGATGATTGTAGCATCCCAACTGTATGCGTTCCCTCACGATCCGCCTCGGCGTATACGGCATCCAATCTAGACTACACTTTGCTTTGGTAAGCACTCTAAACCTAGGGTCTTCGCGTAGGATAACTTACCACGAAGACAGCACTTCTTCGGCATATCCCAACTGTGTTACATATTCCTATGATAGGTACGATGCGCAGTATGCTGGCTATAGCGCCCTGGGTTGTGGCGCCGACGCTGCAACCTACTCTGTTGAGTTCTACGCTCCGGAACTAGGAAGCGCCCTGAGCAATACCGGGCAATCGTCATCTTCAACTCAAACCTCTACCTCCACAACATCATCGACAACCTCGCCAAGCTCAAGCACGACCTCAACGGGTACTACATCGTCGTCTTCAACAAGAATCCCTGGAGGTCAGACAACTTCGCCCCCGGCAGGCTCCAACTCATCTTCGGGCTCATCTACTGGTGCCATTGTCGGAGGCGTCGTTGGAGGAGTCGGCGGTTTGGCCTTGATAGGCCTTGGTATCTTCTTCTTAGTCCGCCATCTCAAGAAGAACAAGAACAAGGCCGGCAGCACGCCGCCTCCAGCCGCTCCGGCTCAGAACAATGTCTATTACTCGCCGGGCCCAGGTCCTGATCCGTCACTCTACGGCCAGAGCCCACAGATGGGACAGGCACCGCAACAGTTCTCGGGATATCCCCCAGCCGGCTTCGTGACAGCAGACCACCGCACAAGCATGGCGCCTACTTACTTCTCTCAGTCGCCGAAGCCTTCCCATTACGACAGTGTCAGTACCGCTCCTGTTAGCCCGACAGGCAGCCCGCCGCCCGTCGGCTATACGCCACCTCTCGCGGGTGGGATGCAGTCTCAGCACCAGTCCTATAGTCCCCCTCCACCTCAGCAGTATCAGTCTTATAACCCTCAACATGGGCATGCTTCTGAGTTGCCCACTGGCAGGCCTGATGGTGAGTTGCGCGAACTGGCATAATAGCAGATAGGCTGTATGTACTGGGATGGGCCTCGAGAAATTTTGGACTCGTCCATTTACCTAATGGGTTATGGGTCACAGGCGATGTAATTTTGCTCTTTCAGCACTCTTTGGTTCTAGGTCAGCTCAGGGGGATTTTGAACATTAATTTGGCTTAGACGAAACTGTGAGACGGTTTAGACCTCTTACGAGAATGAGAATGTTTGTTTAAGAAGCACTCGTGTGTAATGAATCGACTTCATGGGAAGAAAAAGAAGAAAAGCTTACCGTATTATGTATTAAGTTTATAAGTGATCATGGTAGAAAAAGCTACTTACCTAGGTATACTAGTAAACGCCCCAATCCGTGGTGCGTCACTTAGGGGCGAGATAGCGCTGCCCAATCGGCACGCCGACTTTGTAAGCCCCCACATCCCACTGAGCATCGTGGGCGCTCTAGAATTTGGTCGTCTTCAGTTACTGTTCAAGTATCCAGCGCGTCAATTTCGGGCCCACAAAGTATCCATTGAAACCATTTATTTGCGACGATGCCATCACTCACAGCCTTGCCCGAGAACTACGCGACAGGCTTGAGGCTGATAGATGAGGCCCATGCGCGAGATCCCAAGACCATCACCAGCGCAGATGGAAGCGGCACCATTGGATATGAACTACACTATGCGCAGAAAATGACAAAGTGGCTGGCGGCAAGATGCCCCGACGCATCGCCAACGCTGCAGCTCGCGTGCCGAGCCCAGCACTTCCAGAGGTGGTTTACCATCCCGGGATGACCGTTTCAGTGTAGTCACTTGCTAACGAGGCCCGGTAGATGGGAAATCCCTAGAAGTTCATACCCAATGACTCGCCCGGGCTACCTGACCTGGCGCTCAAAGCAGAAGGCACAGGCGGCAACGCAGGTTGCGGAGCTTCTGACTTCCTCCTCAATCAGTCCAGCTTTACCAAAGGAGGACATAGACCGGGTCGCAGCGCTGATTCGCAAGGAGAACCTCAACAGTGACGAGGAGACGCAAGTCCTGGAGGACACGGCTTGCCTCGTGTTCTTGGATGACCAGTTCGATGATTTCGAGAAGAAGGATGAGCTAGACGAGGATAAGATCATCGGTATCTTGAGGAAGACTTGGGTCAAGATGAGCCCGAAGGGTCAAGAACTGGCGCTGGGTATGCAATTGAGTGATAGGGCAAAGAGTCTCATCGGAAAAGCACTCGGGGCCTGATTAGTGAAGTCGGTAAGGTCAAGCACTTCCTAGATTTTTCAAACTACTCTACACAATGAGAGGCATACCCCGGTAGATCGACATGAACGTGATCGTAGACATAAATCCATTGATAGAATTGTCATGAGCTTTAATACTCTTAGACAAGCTGGTTGTCCAACGGCTCAAAAGTCTTCGATTACGAAGCAATAACGTCTGATCTGTAATGAGTGTACCATAATGGATATGGAACAGATGGGATCATTGTAGCTTGTCAATTGGAATGATGGCTAACACAAATACGAAAAGAGATATCGATCAAAATTGGATCTCGACTGAGTATTTTCAAGTAAACCGTGCACATGTATCATTGTCTTACTCAAGCTGTGATGTCAACTAGTGAAAGCAAGTAAATCCGCTTTGATTAACGTTGTGTAGGTTGACAGTGAAAATACCACGTAAATTTCCCGATTTCATCATGCATGAGTATATTCTCACCTAAACATAGGTCCAGGCTTCAGGTCTTCCTTAATCAATGATGATTATTTAATTCTGTCCACATTCCGTCATATTTGTGAAAGACATGTCCTATTACATAGGGAAAACAAGCCTGGTCAGTCCAAAGAAGGGAACTTTGGAGAAGAAAAGTATATCAAAAAAAGAATGAGGGTCTGATTTGTTCGACTTCCTATTCGTATAGTGGTCGGACTTCATCGAGCTATATCGTTCACCATCAGGGCAATGACGAGGATAGGCTGGTCCATAACTTCACTTCAACTTCAAGCGCAAGTGTTTGCCTTGCCAAGTCACCTTACTACTGAGAAGATGGTTTCCTATCTGACTAGTAGAGTATCGTTACTGTTAATACCTGAAACGTATGTAGTTAAATTGTACGGTTATGAGAGAGGGCCCTATTTGGGTATGGGAGTTGAACTAAATCACAAATATGATTTGGTCATTCCGCCTAATTTACCCCTCAAGCTCGGTATTCTTTGCGCCGAGAACCACTAACATCCGCTAAGATAGCGACTCTTCCGCGCCTGAAGCCCGCGGCAATTGGTACGGGGAGACACAGCACCCGGGTATCACGAAGTTTTTAAGTAGCATGATATTATCTATTAGGGACCCCTTTGTTTCACCTGTATAACAACAAAACAATAAATAGCGTCTAGCACCAAGATGCAACTGCGACTTATCTCCGTCACGGAGATATCAAAGCACTCATCAGTAGATGACTTATGGATAGTCGTCGACAATATAGTCTACGACGTCACGGCATTTGCACCTGAGCATCCAGGCGGCGTCAATATTCTCCTGCAGTATGCCGGTCGAGACGCAACAGCTTCATATTCGGAAGTCCATTCGCCGTCGCTCATCACGACATCCTTGCCCTCTTCGTGCCATGTTGGTAGACTCGATACAAGCACCATCACAGAATCCTGGACGGCACCGCGCCCGGCGAGCGCTTCTCCACAGAAGAAGGGCGAGACGCTCAAGCCTCCTCTGGACAGTCTGATTTCTGCTCATGATTTCGAGTTGGCGGCCGAGAAGAGTTTCACGCCCAAGGCATGGGCATTTGCCTCGTCAGCCGCTACGGACTGTTACACCAAGGACAGAAATCGTGCGGCGTACAAGGACATTATCCTGCGACCTCGGGTTCTGAGAAATGTAAAAGACGTGAGCAGGAGCACGAGCATGCTCGGATATGCAATGCGAAGTCCCATCTTCTGCTCGGCCACGTCCATGGGCAAGATGTTCCATCCGCAGGGTGAAAGGGAGATTGGACGTGCTTGTAGGAGCTTGGGTATCCCACAGATGGTTTCCACGAGCGCTTCATATCCCTTTGCTGAGATTATGGATGCGCACAATGGCCCAGAGCTCGCCGGTAAAGACGAAACGCCCGTCTTCTTCCAGCTCTATATGGATAAGAATCGCGGCAAGTCTGAAAAACAGCTGAGGCAGGTGGCGGAACGTGGGGCAAAGGCAATATTCCTGACTGTCGATGCACCGGTGACTGGAAAACGTGAAGCCGACGAGCGAATCAAGGCCGATGAGAGTGTCGGATCACCTATGACGGGGGTCCAGGCCAAGAACGACAAGAAAGGCGGCGCGCTAGGTCGCATAATGGGCAGCTTCATTGATCCCACAACGGCATGGGATGATATCGCCTGGATCCGCAAATGTGCTCCCGGCATACCAGTGGTGCTGAAGGGCGTGCAGACCGCCGCAGATGCTGTGAAGGCAATGCAAGCAGGTATAGATGGTATTTTGCTCTCAAATCATGGAGGGCGGAGTCTCGATACATCACCTGCCACGATATTGGTTCTACTCGAGCTGCAGAAATGCTGCCCTGAAGTCTTTGACAAGCTGGAAGTATATGTGGACGGCGGAATCTCACGAGGAACTGATGTCTTCAAAGCTTTGTGCCTAGGCGCCAGAGCGGTCGGGGTTGGTCGAGGGATCTTGTATGCCTTGAATTATGGCCAAGAGGGCATAGAGCAGTACATCGACAGTAAGTTGACACGCGGAAACCACTGACCTTTTGCTAACATTTCCAGTCCTGAATGACGAATTAGAGACAACCATGCGCATGTGCGGCGTCACGAGTCTCGATCAAGTCCATCCAGGGCTCCTCCATACCGGTGCCGTCGACCACTTGATTCCATCGGGTGAGCATCATCCATATGCGCGATGGAGCCCGAGAGTTAGGAGCAAGCTTTGAGTTGTTTGTTCTGGCCAGCAAGGGCCTGCAAGTCTTCGAAAACCCCAAGCTTGTGCGACTTTGATGAGAAACGAACGCACGAATACAACTTCACTTCGTTGGAGTTATAGGCACTGTTCCACACCCAGACTCGCAACAGTACACTGGTGTCAATTTTTTCAATCTCAACGTCCCAATGTTGATTAATGGTATGATATGGGATAAACTGGGATAATCCACAATAAAAAAGGTAACCAGCACTTGCGATTGTTCAAGAATGCGTTTGCTAAGAGCAAATAGGTGATATATGCATACTAGAGGGTTGCTGGCTACAGTTTAGGGGCATTGGAGACGACGCAAGGAGATGAAATGTTGCCACCTGCCTCTTTTCCACGCGCAAAGCATTTTTTATAATACGTGATTAGACGGAAAGCTTTTTGTCTGAGAGTCTGTGTGCCTGTTTGAATGTTGGGTTGGTGTTTGATGTTCCCCGGAGCAACCACGGTTTCCCAAAAAGCTAGTCAGCCACTTGGCATCAATATCCTGGCAAACAGCGTGCAACATCTGTCCTTTTCCTCAGATTCTTCAGCTATAGAAGACATCACTGAGATCTGCTCTTGTGCATTTATCGTCTGAGAAGGAGTTCGGGCTTTCCCACCACCAATGTCGATAGAACTGTACCATCATCTCGACCAACAACCATGGCAGGAGACAACGGCGACGGGCCCAAGCGTTGGGACCCGGAAAGTGATATCGCCAGAGACAACAGTCAGTGGAACACTGACCAGGATGGAGCCATCTGCAAGCTGAAGAAGGACGGCATGACCTGGGCCAACATTGGGGAGTCCATCGGCCGCAAGGCATCGCACGTGAAGCGCCGATTCCAGTTCATCAAGGCACAGATCGAAGCGGCTGGCTGGGACACGGACTCGATTGGCGAGAACTGGGCCGAGGACATGCGCCGACAGGGCAAGGAGATCCCATCACCAGACAAGCCATCGCCTGCGAAGGAATCTCCGCCTCCACAGTTGTCTCCGTCGATGCGATCCTCACCCGCCAAGCAATCACCGCCCAGACAGACATCCCCCGAGAAGCGCTCCTCTCCCCCGACGCATGCTTCCCCAGCTAGGCAATCCCCTACCAAGCAGGCGTCACCAATCGTGTTCCCTTCCCCCACCAGGAGGAGCCCACCCCAAGTATTCGACATCCCGGCTACAGAGAACATCACACAAGAGGCAGACCCGTCCAAGCGAACCGTCCACGCTAGAGGCGGAGGGGGTAAGAAGCAGAACAAGAAACGCGCCTCCAACTCAACCCCAGCAGTCGACAACTCGCCCAAGACGGGCAACCTCAAGCTCTCCGGAAAGATCATCGAGAAGAACGGGGTCAAGTTTGCCGAACTGGCTGGGCCTTCGTCCTCCGAAGACAGCAGTTCCAGCAGTGACAAGGACGACGAGGAGTTCGACCACGAAGCCGAGCGCGAAGAACAAAAGCGCTTCATATATCACGAGTACTGGAGCGAGATATATCCGAACCAAAAGACGTATGAGCCGGATCGGTTTTGGAGCGAAGGCGACTGTAAGGTCCTGGCGGTCATTGAGGCGAAGGACGAGGCACTCAAGTACAAGCGTATGCAGGCCGAGTTCTTTAATGCCACGGGTAGGATGATCTCGGCTGAGATTATCCAGTATAAGATGCAGCAGGGAAAATGAGGCAGGAACGACGAGCAAGCAGGAAAGCACTAGTTGTATGTTGGAGTACTTATGCCTTTGAGCAATGTGTTGATAATTTCCTTTCTGATGCGAAAGGTATTGACTAATGCTAATAAAAACACGACGCTGAAGATATATCAATGCACCCTCGAATGCCCTGACGAGAAATGCGGGTATCATCAATTACAGAAAACCGCAAGCCAGTGGTATATTGGCTTTCGACTGATGACCTTTCCCCATAAATTACAAATATTTTACCCATGTGCTCCATGAAACTTCAGCCGGCCGGGCGAACTCCTCAGTAGGTGCTGAGATATGGCACAAGTTTAAGCAGTATATGTCCGCCTAAACCATTAACAGTCGATATTCTTCATATATGTGCAATCCCGTATGAAGTGACTTTGTAGTCATATTATGACATAACTTCGAATTTCGGCACAGGGTGTGGTGGAAACGCAGTAAATAGTGGCGTTGAATAAAGTCGTCCGACTTCATTATCACAGCCCGCCTCGTACACACGAACGCGGAGCCGCTGCCACCACACAGCATTATGTTCATATAGGATTTTGCATGCCCACGGGGGGTACTGCTGTTGCAACGCTGTCGGCTTGCGAGGGGGCCAAGGTTGCTGGGCTTTGACCCCGGCTTCGTGATGGATTACTCGAACCCAGCCCTCGCTTCATCATCTTGCCCAGTACTGTGACAAGCTCGCATGCATCGTTGAACATGTCGTCGTCCATCCCCTCCTGCGCTTCGTATACTTCTGCGATCGTGCTCTTCGCTAACCTCCGGCTCCCCTCCGCGTCATGCACACATTCGTAAAGAAAGGCCGCATATTCCGTTTTGACAGAGAGTCGTAGGGAATGCGACCCCCAAAGACATTGGTCAGCGAGATCGACCGCCTGCTTAAAATAGTTGTGAGCTGTTGGTAGATAATCCACCGATGGAAGCAGAAATGCGGCGATAGCTTCGGGTGGCGGCGGCCCGAAGCCTGGTGGAGGGCCAACTGGGCCTCCCTCTAGAGTATGAGTCGGCTGTAAAGAAGACCTGGCCGTTTCAGGTGCGTCGTCGTCCCTTGCGATACCTTTGCCCTTGTCGAGCCGTGTTGGAGGGGGGCCCGCCATAGTGGCAGCAGCCACAGCCTCGGGAGTCGTTATACCCATCGTCGATACCGGTGGGTTGTTATGGAATAATACAAATATGTGGTAGAAAGACGCACGCAGCTTGTACGCCAGTACTTTCAACTCGACGTGATCTCCGACCATTGGAAGCACATATTGTTCCAACATGACAAGGCCCTCTCGTGAGAGCCATATTATGTGGAAATAGAGCTCAAGGGACTGTGTCATGCGCGTGATGTCTAATCGTCTTTGCTTCCGTGCCTTGACCAGGTGACCTGAAAGATTAATCGAGAGGCCGAGGATTTTGTACAGCATCGAGCCTAGTAGGGCATTGCTTGGTTCGACAGCTCTTGCAAGCTTGCCGAGAAACTTCTGGTCGACCTCAGAGGATGCCATCGAGACCGACCAGGACTATCGGCGCACCAGCTCCCTGGACTACTGTTAGAATTGCTTCATGATCCAGCCACCACTTCGAATTTGCCGAGTTTATGGGGTACGGTATGCTAGACGATCTTGTGGACGTAGCAGAGCTCGGGTTACTTGACCCTTTCTCCACAAATCACCGAAAACAGCAGTCGACGTTCCGCCATGAGGAAGGGAAACCACAGAGAGTAAATTTATTCGCAAGGTTGGAAGGGGGGAAACACACCTTGGACGCCAGTCGGCGCGATGGTCTCTGGAACCCAGCAAGCCTTTGATGTTGCGCGAAGTCTGAGTACGAATACCAGAACGGGGACCGTACTAGACAGTGCTACAGCGTGAAAAGTTGGTTGCTAGACGAAGAGTCCCGTCAAGTCGGAGCAAGAAGCAGCGTTGATGTACCTTCTTGATGTGTAGCCGTAGAGGAGGATTTCGAATGACAGCGGTGACGGGAAATGCCGACCCGAATTGCTGGTTGATCTAACGAGTGACTGCAGTTGGGGGTGAGAATCGACATAAAATATAACAATGCAGCTGGAGACAGGCCGGGGGCTGAAAGAAGTCGTTGCCCGACGTCCTAAGCAAGAGTAATGACAACTCTAGATGACCGATCCAATAAGCCCAGATTTTTGACCACACGAGATCGAGCCCCAGTTAAATTAAGGATTTCAAATTACAATGGGCTGCCGTCGCCAAAGTTAGCCGTGGATCAGCAATAGGTCAATGGCTTCCAGGACATCGGTGAGCCCAACCATTGGAGGATGACTGACCAATATGGTACAGCGAAAAACCACACCACACACGGCCTAATTGGCGGCCAAGCTGAAGACCCAAATGTCGCGTACGAAGGGGCGGGTCAGGACGATACTACACGGCGAAGGAGAGGCTGAGTGAAGGTAGTGGCGGACGGCAGTGCTGATTGTCCTCTATCGTGAAGCATCTCGGCGTCAAGTGTACCCTATGGCGACTATGTGTCGTAGGCGTTGGGCGGGTATATATATGATCGCCGTGTGGCGGGGATTCCCTTGATACCGCAGCAGACGCAGAATGACCCTGAGGCCTTGGAAATGGGAGGCCTGGAATTCCAATGGCGGTGTAAGATCCACCAGCTGCTTGGATCTTGCAAGTTTGAACTGGACTATGTGGAGCAGATCTTCGACGAAGCTCCAGAACGGCAGTTAGTCCGAGGATGGGAGTGCTAGACTCAATTGACCTATGTCGAGTTCATCGAGGCTCGAATTTGGGACAGTGAGTGAAACAGTCAAGCACAGAAGAAAACAACCAAAATCCAGGGTCATTAGGATCTGGAGGTACGTCCGGGGGGGGGTACTCGGGTGGTTATGTACGAGCTAGAGGGCCTGGAGTGTTTTTTTCAAGGAGTGATGCAGGCTGTTGACCTTTTCATGCATGAACGATACATGTAGTGGGTCGTCGAGGGCTCCGTGCAGATGGGACCCAAGGGACTCGCAGCAGCAAAGTGCAGAGTGCAGTCAGTGTGCAGGTAGAGTGCAGGCAGGCGAGCGCAAATGGAAATGAGAGGCGCGAACAATGCTGCGCGGCAGCAGAGCGCAGACAAGCCCCGGCGGACAGACGACAATGACGAGGGACCCGACTAAAGGACAGACACGATCCCAGCAAGATCGGGAGGTCGGGGGGGCCGGGGGGCAAAAGGCAATGAACGGGCAAGCGAGTGAGTGGACGCTGTCGATGGTGCGGATGCGTTTTTTGATGCAAGATGAGTTGTTCAAAAATCCCCAGGAAAGCTTGACACAGTCGAGGGTCGCGAGACCGACGGCTGCCAGGTGGAGCGGCCATTCGCGCCAGCAAGCCGCCAGCTAGCCGCCAACTAGCAGCGTTCATATGACGGACGGACCGGTGCGGACGGGGGGCCCTTGGATATGTTCTGGCTGGAAGAAGATCTTGGACTATCTACAGGGTTCAAGGGCCTCGTGCCATGGCCCATCATGGATCATCAAGCTTGTCAAGCACCTAATATTCGTCCAGCACCCGGCCTGGGCGACCCAAGCCGTGGCTGCGATCGGATATCAAAAACTTATCTGACAGAGCCAGTCCTGTTGCCATGGACGCTGCATATCAAATGCGCTTCCCACGGCTGCACAACAACACGGGGGCAGTCCACCACGATCTGACATTGCAGACGTTGCTCTGTAGTCAAGGTGGTTGCGAACGCGTCCCTGAAAAGCAATGAACTCAATCTTGACGCGCAGAACGCCTCTCCATGGCAACGGTGCACCTGCGCCGGATTAACTTCCTAGCTTCTAGGTCTCTACCTACATTTGAACGCGGCCGTTGCTTTTCTCCACGAGGCCACATGCCCGTGTCTAAGACATGAACCCATCACAGCTGACCGGAAACCCCTTAGACAAGCTGGTGTGCGCAATCCCCTGCCGCGTGGGCGCGCGCTTGAATTGACAGCAGTGGCAGCAGTCGCATCAGCCGTAGCAGCAGTAGTAGCCGGTAGTAGAAATAGCAGTAGTACTTCCGTCATAGCTTTTGATATGCGTTCGTTCGGCACTAGTTAGTATATGGGCAAGGCGATGCGCATGTACAATCTCGCCCTTGAGTGACATCAATTGGTGTACCTGGTGCGACTCGAGCGCATGTGTGTATTCGCCGATGCAGCCACGGAAATCTGTCCAACAAGGATCTGTTTCATCTGGACAGGAGCACCCGAGTCTCAATCTCAAACCCTAGATGGTGTCTCCCCCGTACTTACGGTACATTCGATACAATGTACAGAGTGCGCATCGCGGGCGCACCGAGAGATGCAGACGACTATACACGTACCAGGAGGCTGGGCAGGAGTTGGGAAGGCCGTAGGTACAGCCCCAGAAGTACATATGGCATGGCTACTTGCTCGAGGTCAGGAGTTTGCAGGTCTGCAGTTGTCCACTCGTAAGTACGTAAGTACGGGCTTTGCCAGCCACCCCAATTTTCCACAGCGGGAGCTAAACAAGCTGACAAGAATAGCTGGTTCCCGCTGTCTTTGAGCGCCGCCGCCAGTCAGCGAGCCCGCGCATTATTTCTTTGACAGCTCATCCTCACCTGGACAAGCTTCGATGACCTCACCAAAAGAAACGAAGCATAATGCCTCCCTCGGATTAGTCTTTGCCCGTGGCGGACCCGTACCTGGCCGTCGAGTATGCGGCCATGCCCTCCATCGCCATCATCATCTCACTGCACAATCAGCCGTTCCATGTAACCCGATCCTCTCCTTGGCCCGGTCCGGCTCCACCGCAGCCCGGGGGTCCTGATCTGCCTGAAGCTGCGAAGAAACAGTAGAAACTGGCGGTGAAGACGATTTCTGCATCGGTGCCATGTTGCGACCAGCTCTCACGTAGCAGTTGCGTCGGCAGCTTGCTTATGTGCACCGGTCGCCCTATTTGCGTCTATTTAAAGACGTGCACACAGCAAACGTGTTGGTGCCCCGGGTTCTAGGCCTCGGGGAAGAAGTGCGTGTTGGACAGCATAATCTTACCCAGCTGGCGGCTTGGGCCTACATTACTTTTTGCCCACTGCAGGATGTATTGCTGAAGTGTTACGGCCTTTAAGTGTGTATAGGCCTGAAACCCTGCCACGTGCTCATATTCTTATTGCCCCTGTTTGCTCCATTTGAAGCGCTGCAATCCCAAAGCTCCCGAGGTCCAAGGGAGCTCTACCCGAAGCCGACTACAGCAAACAACGTGCCTATTCATAATTGGCCCACGCGAGATCGGGCTCGACTTTGAAGGCGGCAGACGATGGGCAGCTGCAGGTTTGGTGACATATATCAGTATGGTCTCCCCGGCCAATGCCTCCAAGGACCTGCGTCAAACGCAGCGACTCGGAATCGAAGCCACCCCACCCACGTCTTCCAGGGCGTCGGTAGCGAGATGTTCCTATTGGCCCCACGTCTTGGAAACAGCGGAAAAAGCACATGCCCAGGCGACACACCAAAAACTTCGGTGGCATGGCAGATCTCGAAACTGATTAGAAGGCTGCCTACATTATCTCTTCGGGTCGGGCTTCCTCTCATCTGAGAAGATATGCCCAAGACTGTCTGAAGTATATGGACAAGTGTCGTTTGCCCTTGCCTCTGCAGCGAGATATGATTTGCTCCTCTGCCCAGTCTTCACATGTTGTGGCACTAACACAGCCGGCTGAAACAGGCTACTCGTAACCGGCTGCCGTTACCGAATTATGAACACACCTGTCATCCCAATCGGGCTCGCTCAGACTGATGAATCTCACGACCAGTTGCCGGATTCTGATAGACAAACCCGAATCGATTGGCCTTTTGATTGTCAAATATATACCATGTCGACCACCACTCGCCGTAATTCCAGAGTTGATGCCATCTCAAGCTGCCGTCTCAACATTTCCGATGGACACATTTAAGAATAGCAGCAACTCTTGATACTCCCACTTGAAACGTCCGTGGACCATCTGAATGACTCGTTCTCTGCAGCCTTACCTTTACTTTTCCAATGTGATCAACACCTCGAAAGTTGACGATTGGAGTATTCTGTCTTGCATATATCGAATCCTGGTCGGCCATTACCAGACAATACAACCTTATTCACAACCTTGCTGCCCAAGAAAAAGCAACCCTGGCTCGCCACACACATACGTCTACTCTTTTGGCCCATGAACAGCAGTTGCTTTCTGGTCTACGAGTGTCTATAAAGACCATCCCTTGATACACTACTCTTGGTACGAGAGATTACCAACCCCAGATTCGTTCACTCGCCCACTCCTTCGAGTCTCCGTTCCTTAAGACGCATAGAGACGAATAGCCGAGGATAATTTTTCCCACTCTCTCTCCCCCCGTCTCTCACTTATCCGGAACCAGAATCTTCATTCATTATATTCTGTGCCTCTGTCATTACCATCCCAGATCGAAAAAAGCCCGGGACAGAACCCAAGTCAGATCTCCCACCCCCGTCCAACAATAGAAGACAAAAAGTCTATATATACACAAAACAAATATGTGCAAATACTACGCCCACGCCTTCAGCTGTAAGCACATGTCCTTCAGCTTTGCCCGGTTCTGCAACCCGGCCTCCTTCACCCAGACGCCGTGCGACAAGCGCACCATCTGGCACACCATAGGGCTCGAGGAGGCATGCGACGAGTGCCAGGTCTGGTTCCCAGACAAGTGCGCTCCGCCGGTCGTCAAGACGCGTCGTAGCAATACCAAACGCGTAAAGGCATGATGGGAGTTGTTGTTGTTGTCGGTGTTTATCTTGTGTAATTTTCTATCGTTTGGACTCCAGGCAGAGTCCTTTTTTGTCTCTCTGGTAGAGCATCCCTGCCAAGAAAATGGCGGGCAAGGGATTCACGACCTGGAGGCTGAGCGTGTCGGTGACGGGCCACGACGCTCATGACTTGTATGTTTGGGGGCATTGTGCATTTTGTGAAACAGAGTTTTGCCTCTCGTTTCAGGGCTATCGGCGTATCCTACGTCTTTTGTGATTTTTATACAGGAGTCTTGGCTTTCCGGTCGTACGTTGATCACGACACAGTTGGTTGGGTAGCAGGCTCAAAGAACTTTCACTTTATCACGCACAGTTATTATTAAAGTGGTCTACTGGTAGACCTATTGACAACTTTCTAAAAGGGTCACACTCGGCATACACAAAATTCGCAAGATTCAGTCTCAAAGAGGCATCATGGGTAGCTATATAGATCAGGTTATATGTACTTTCATCGTCACTTCTATCCCGTCACAGCGCGTTTGACTATGAAACGCGGTTGTCATGTCTCTAATCCCGCAAGCGGCTATGCGCTCATGTAAATCGACATTAGCGCCAAGTGCTCGAAATAGACGTAATTGGTATCCAGTCGATCAGACCCCATCTTAGTAGACGCCGATAGTCCCCGTTCCCAAATTTTCCGTATTCCTTCCCGTTGTAAAATAGTCCGTATGTACCGCTGTAGTATGTCAAATCGTATCAGGTGAGCATGGCTGGTTTGCCCTTGAGAGTCGAAGGCTTATTACGCCTCCGGCTCGTCACTGTACCCAGACCATCTTCTAGTGATGAGGTTTCCTCGCCTCCTTCAAATCTTTCATGGCCAACTAGGATGACCTTGATAACATTGCTGAGCCCAATCGCCACACTGCCTCTCCCAACGCGAACCATTGGTCCTGTGGTGTTTACAAAGAGATGGTCGTCATCAGTATCCCGACACAACGGCATAGTGTCCCATGTTTCCATATTACCTGCTTGTGACAACATCCATATCTCCCACATGTCTTCGTTTTTGACATGGGCTACCGCTGCTTGGTTGTGGCTGGGTCTGCGGTGACGGAGCTCTCCATTGCCGTTTGTCTGAGCGTGTCCGTTTTCCAGGCGTACTTTTGGGGGAGACTTCCGTCTTACGCCAAGTAATATCCTCGATGGAAGAGCTTCCCAAGTGCCCGGATCTTTGACGACACTCCTGAGTTCCTTGGTCTCGGGCCACCGACAGCATGTTTTGCTAACTGGTTGGCCGGGTACACGGAAACATATAGACGCCCCTTCATCTTGAGGGGTATATGTCTGAACAATGAGGTCCCGTGTAAACGCGTTCAGGTACGCAAACGTAAGGTACTTGAGTCCGACTGAACCGCATCGCATTGTTCTTCTCTTCGAATGAAAGCATTTCAAGGTCTTCGGCTGTATAGGATCAGTCTTGAACGAATGTATAGAGCAATACGTTGCGGCGTCGACGAGGTCGATCGATTGTACTCGAACAACCAGTATGAAACCGAGCTCAGGTAACGCCACAAGTGACATGAATTCTTTGTCTCTGGGCCTTGGTATGTCAACGGCATTGCAGTTCCAACCTGACGCATCTTGGCTTAGGCAATGAACTTGACCGTCACGGAATGAGGTCATGACTTTCGTGGTTGCTCTTGCTGTGGTCTAGTTAGCACCGGGGAAAGAAGTGGCGTTGTCTTTGTAGAGTATCAAAAAGGGACTCACCTTTCTCGACGAGTGCACCAACAGAGACAAGTGCTCCATCGGAAATCAAGTAGCTCTCGGTTTCCCCTTTTTCCGGTCTAATCTCAGTCATCGTTCCATCGCGCCTTAGTAGTAGAACCGGGTGAACTCCTTCCGACTCCTGCGCAGCGAAAAAGAAGGCTTCGGGTCGATGCCGGAATGGCTCTACAGTGATGGATGGTCCCCATTGGCGCTCATGCAGGTCCCAGAGGAGAACTGTCCGGGTCATGAGCAAGGCCAACAACCGAGAATCGTCGTCGATGCACATGGCTAGAATCGGAAATGCGATCTTGACCTCGTCACTTCCCAGCAAAGGATAACTCCCACCAGCCTTGACGTCCCACACTCGAATAATCCTGTCCAACCCTACAGACACGACATGCCCATCGGAAGATGCCGAGAGAGCTACGACGTCGAGCGAGTGGCCTTTCCCCAGTGTTCGAACGGTCAGGAGAGGCTCCTCTTCGACGGCATTCGTTGGCGTCTCGGCCAGCTCGTCGTATAATAAATAGTTCATGAAAATACGGACCGCTGCTCCAATCACAAGTATCGTTCCCATGAATGGCAAGGTTTGATTGCGTGCGAAATCATAAACGGCAGGCAGAAACGGCCGTTCATTCGTAGACAACATGCGATCTGCACCCTTCTTGACAAAGACAATCGGGTCGAACACCCTGGCAATGTAGCTGTGGGCTTCTGGTTTCACGACCTTGATGACCTCTCGAGCCGTCTCATGATCCTGAAGTCGAAGCCACGATGTTGGACTTCTAGCTTGGTGTATATCCACGAGCAGCGACGACTTTGGAATGGAGTCCTTATATTTTCGGGACAGCATAGTAATTCGCCCGAGTATTCTCAGCAGGCTCTCGTTCTCGAAGAAATGCCATTGCGCAATCAGAACAAAACCAACCATAACGATGGTACCAGCGATGCGCGTTGACATGGCAATCTTCCCCTGTAGCAATGCCTCTAGCCAGGTTTGCCGAGCTTTTGCTTCTGCAGGCGTCCGATGGTTCCGGATATATGCTTTAGCCAAAGCATCGCTGAGCTCAGTTCGCCGCACATCTACACTGAGCACTGACAGGAAGAAGGTTGACAAGTAGAAAAAATCGAATATGATAGCGATTGCCGCAAAGGTGCAGAAGGCTTGAACGCCAGGCGAGACGATATGTGACAGACCCCACAGAATCAACAGATTCTGGCCGACGCTGGCAAGTGCTACATGACCTGTTGTGCCAAAGGCATGGCCTATCCGATTGCTGGTGTTGTCCTCCGGAGGTGTGAGAATGACGGCGTTGATGAGGCGAAATATGTTCTCGAGACTCATGGAAAATATGGCAACCGGGTATGCTAGTTGCGGGATCTTGGATAGATCGATCTTGAATATTGCGCAGAGAGTGAAACTCGATATCATGGAGAGCACGAGCTGTACCATTACGGTTACGACTAATCCGATCTTTGATTTGACGGCGCGTAACTTCGTGAGGCTGACAACGAAGTAGGCACTGGTAAGCAAGTAGGCGGCGCCCAATGCAAGCACGTCTGGAACAGACATTGGTCGAAACTGGAACTCGTAGACCTGGCTGCGTGTGCTGGCCCCATCGGCAGGATACACATCCCACTTATCACTCATCTTACGGGCGAGTTCTTCACATTTTGCTTGCCAGATGCGGCCGACGGGTGAGTTCCGCCGGTGAATTAGTGTAATGACCAGAGAATCAGCGGCGACTAGACGACGGTCCTCAAAGCGCTTCCCACTGAAGACGATGGAATGGCGTAGCGTCACATTTACTGATGTGTGCTGAGTTTTTCGGTGGTTGACGGTTGCGATGATATCCTGGTCGGCTGCGAGTTTGTGCTCGTCGCAAGACCAATAGAGTAGAGGCGAATGGAAGAACCAGGACTCGTCTGTCAGACCATTGATCATGTGGAAGGCGTCTCGCTGTCGCGGGTTCAGATCGAGGGCAGCCTCATGCGAAAAATCCACGGTCTCGAGAGGCTGAGGGAGCTGGCGCGGACTGAAGTCGATGGTCGGGCCAAGGAGTTCGTTTTGCAATTCCAAAGCGCCTAGCAACACGTCTCGGTCCAGAGCTTGCATGTAGTCTCCATGAACCCATATGTATCGCATCATCACGTCGGGTTCCAGGCCACCCTTCTCCTCCAGCGGCTGCGCATCGGTCCACACATGGTGAGGGAGATTGGAGGCGCCATTGGTAAAGTCGTTGGTGTACAGGAACGGGAAGGGATAGATAAGTATCGATGCGACGGTCACGGATATCAGCAATGTGCTGATAACGTGGCGAGCAGCATATCTGCCATATCGCGTGAAGGCATCCCGCAGAGGATGGGTCGGACTGAGTACAGGAGCTTCGGTCGTTCTGATCCACCTGGTCAATAAAGTTCTGTCACATGCGGCAGGACGGGGCAGGGCACACCCTCTGAAAGGATAGAGAAGATACCAAATCATCCTCTCAGCTCATCTGTCTGTCTGTCCGGCAAATCCTGCGGATGGTGCGTGGTTCTGATGGCAGCTCGAGTCTGGTCGCCACATATGGCCGTCCGTCGCGAGGGCAAGAGGGGGCATGATCTTGAGGAGCTGAGGACAAGGATTGCCGCTAGGACTCGCAGCGCAAGTCGAGCTTCATCAATAGGAGGTGGAGGTATAGTTTACAAACTTCGACTTGGTGTACGTAAAAAAAGAAAGAACCAGTGTCATTAGTTCGATGTAGCCCAACAACCACTAATCAGTCGGATCCGAATGTTTTAGACCAGCAGCCCACCACTGGACTTTTGACACCATGGAAGCGATCCTCGGGACTGGTCCGGGCGTCTCGAGTCGCTCACAGGCTGCACGGATGCGGATGACAAAACCTTTGGAGCCCCCTGCCCGGGGCTCGGTCGCCTCCAGGGCTCTGCTAGAGCCTGCCAGGCGCCCCTACTATGTGGATGTCTGGTGTCCCTAGGGCCTGCTAGCCGCTATCAACCTCTGCTGGGGTCGATTCTGCAGGGCGCCTGGCTTGGCGGGGTGTGCCGTTCCCGCGACCATGTCCCGCTTCTCCCGACTGGTTGTCCCTCGCTCCAGGGAACTGCATCCCCCCGGTTGTGCTGCTGCTGACCTTGGCGGCCTTTGGGGGTCACTATCGCAGATATGTATGTATCATCGGTCCGTCACAGCTTGGCGGATGGGACGCGTGGAGAGTCCCGGTGCACCGCAGCACAGGGTTCTATCCGAATGAGGTCGGATACAGTAATTGATGGTCGTGCAACCTGGCTAACCGGCATACCTTGGGGAGGCGGATCCAGCCTGCGCGCCATGTCTCTTGAACGAGTCGCGTAAAGGCCGCAAGGATTAACGACGCTGCGACGTTGCTGCCCAATACTTTTGCGAGATCTGGACGCCGCCAGGTAGAATGCAAACTGTCGGACAGTGAGGGCTGACGTTGTGAGACCCCCAAGTCAGCTTCGATCTTCCCACGACTCGGTCCGCCGGAAGCTCTCACTTCACTGCACCACCAACAAGTATCGTGGGTTGCAGCTTCTGAGGACTGGGGGAAATACATTACTCAAGGTGCATGAAGCTCGATCTTGCAGACACGCCACGTCACATAAGCTGAGGCTCCCGGGTGCTCAGTGCCCCTTTAGAGTTAACCGTGATTCGCGGGCGACGACGACATAGCTAGCATCCGTATACCCTTTTTACTTTCCCATGGACCGAAATGCGCTTTTATAAGAATGGCATGTCGCAAAAGGTAACGTCAGGCCATTGATGGATTATGCATCTGAACTGCGAAATCTCCCATTGGCCGCCAACGAGGTGGGTTCGGAAATAATTGTGAGATTTGATGGTCCCGCTTCAAGTCAATTTTTGCAGTTTTCAGGGTCCAGGCCGGGTTGATGGCCGTCTCATCTCGCGGCCGCAACTCCTCCCGCTGAACCCCACGATCGCATCGTATGACGGACTCGCATCCCTCGCGCCATCTAAAGAGCTGCATTGCTGTAGGGCTGAGGGATCTGCACCCAGCGAGCTGCCTGCTACTGATTGGAAACGAATGAGAAAAGGCTGTTTCTCGATCTTGCCCGAGACTCAGCATATGCTACTCTGCGAAAAATACATGTACTCATCAGTCGATTGCGCCAGTAGAAACTCAGGTCCAGATGGCCGAAACGGACACTATTGAAGAGCTCATCACGAGCTTCAATGAGCTTAACTCTTCGGTTATCGAGGAGCTCGACGAGGAGCCAAGCCCGCTCGAGTTCATGCGCTTTGTAGCGAAGAACATGCCGTTCGTCATTCGCGGTGGTGCCAAGGAGTGGACGGCTACCAAGAAGTGGAATGCTGCATATCTGCGCCAAACTTTGGAGGGACATACTGTGAATGTTGCAGTGACGCCATATGGGTATGCAAGCATCTACGCCCTTCCGGTGTAGAATAGCACTTACACCGGTCCTTAGGAACGCCGATGCGCCGACGCTTGATACTGAGGGGCGTGTCGTGTTTGCAAAACCCCATGAAGAAGATCAGGCCTTCGAAGAACTCATTGACTATCTAACAGAACAAGAGCGGGACCCTTCGTCCAAGCCTCTCGAGGTGAGGTATGCGCAGACGCGTGAGTATCCCCTCTTCTATCCTCCCACTTCTGGGCCCGAATCTTACGTCTCCGGCCAGAAAATGACAACCTACGCCATGAGTATGTCTCATTGTTTTCAGAGACGCTCAAATCCATCGCGTTTGCACGCATAGCATTAGAGCAGGATCCGGATGCCATCAACATGTGGATTGGTAACTCGTTCTCCACGACCGCAATGCACCGAGACAATTACGAGAACATATACGTCCAGATTGCAGGACAAAAGCACTTCGTCTTGCTCCCGGCACTGTGTCAGCCGTGTATCAACGAGCAGGAACTCCGTCCTGCAAGTTATGCCCGGGAAGGAAGCAATCTCGTCCTAAAAATGGACGATGGAGATGGTGTTCCCTTCGCGGTATGGGACCCCGATCGACCACACGCCAATAAGACCAAGTATTCACCCCTCGCACAGCCTATGCGAGTGACCTTGAACCCAGGGGATATGCTCTATCTGCCGGCTATGTGGTACGCCTGTCGGCAAAAGCACGTGCCGGGAGGCTTATTACTAATTTATGATAGGTACCACAAAGTATCCCAGTCTTGCTCAGATGATGGGATCTGTGTGGCTGTCAACTACTGGTGAGCCTATCAAGTCATCTGCCGAGCCGAAAAACTTAGCTCACGACGATGCAGGTACGATATGGATTTCAGTGGACCACTGTATCCTCTGACGTCTTTTGTGCGAGACATGTCAAGACAGATATGAATCACTCAGGATGCTGTGGCTGCTCGTACGTCTGTGGCCTACCATAGGTCCTGACTTTGGTCGTAAGTTTGTTCATTATCTAACTAATACGGTTCTGGCAATCACATAATCCACGCTTGATGAAGGCCAGCCCAGTCGCTGGCTTTCCGTTTCAATGCTCCAAACACCATGCGTTTCCAACACAAATGCCACAATCTTGATCATCCTCTCAGTGTTTTAGAAGTTGACTCGCATTCCCAGCGGGGTCCTCAGGTTCTCCCCACCGAACCGGCCCTTGTCATCGCCGATCTTCCTTTTGAATAGCGAGAGGTCCTTGAGCAGCTCGTGCATGTAATCCTGCATTTCATCTGCCCGTTGCTCATGTACTTCGGGCATATACTCATCCTCGTCCTCGTCCTCGTCCTCGTACGGCTCGTCCATCAGTTCCGGATCAAGGGATTTGTCCCCCGCTTCCTCCGGAGTCGCGTTCTCCTTATCCGCTTCATCCTCCTTGAGAGGGTCCTTGGTGTTAACGACAACCTCTGGGATTGGGTTCTTCAAGCTGTCAAGTGCCAGCTTCAGATGCAGCCTGAGAGCTTCGTTCTCTGTCTGCAGACTGCGAATCTTGCCCTCGGACACGAGACTGCGCTCCTCCATCATGCGCTGCATAGCTGCGACGCGGTTCTGGTATTCCTCAAGCTTCTCCTCACTGTCCTTCTGGTCCTTCTCCCGTCGCCGAGTATCGGCCACTGACTGCTGCAGAAGACGGATCTCCTCTGCCATGGCTGCGATCTGGGCATCCCTCTCAGCGGTGGAGATTTGGTCCTGGTTGACTACAGCACGAGTGCGGATACGCTTGGCTTGATCAGCATATCGCAGTGTTGATAGGGTCTCCTCGTAGTCGGAGGGTGCGATACACGCGATCATGGCGGTCTTGCTGTTACCACCTAGGGAATCCTTGAGCAGCCAAGTCAGGATCGAATCACGGTATGGGACAACATCGCCCTTCCGCTTGCCTCGCCCATGTTTTGGGTCCGCAAGGGCAGCAATGACACGACCAAGCGTTGTCAGCGACTTGTTGATGTTGCTACCCTCCCGAAGTCGCGCGCCGGTAGCCTCGGTCGATTTGGCCCTCTCACTCCCTGCCAGATCAACCAGTCTGATTCGCGAACTGCGCTCCGTTGTTTCGTCCGTCTCCATATCATGGTGAATCTGCTTCAACATAATGGTGAAGACGGCATGGCTTCGACTACTGGTATCGTTCATCTTGGTGCTCGCCACCGTACGGGATGCATCGCCCATCTTCATGTACCGGAGGATCTCATTCAAGTTCCTAACAGGGACCTCGGTCAAGTCTTTCACGTATGGACCTTCGGATGGCGATTCGCGGATCTTCAGATAATATGGCGCTTGGTTCTGCACCACTGGTACCAGAAGGTCGCGCACGTGCTCGTTGTAGACCTCGAAATACGACGCTCGCACATGATACGAAATGTTAGGCGTCTCTTGTTGCGCAGCCGCGATCCGTTGAAATAAGTCCTCACACGTCCGTGGTATCAAGCCCGCCTGATCCGGCGTCCCCATCATGGTGTATGACTTGCCGGAGCCAGTTTGTCCATATGCGAAGATGCAAGTATGGTAACCCTCGAAGTTGTGATCAAGAAATTCCTCGCCTAATACGTTATACACATCCTCCTGGTGCGCGTAGTGGTTATCCTCCCTGTCATGACTCCAAAAGGAATTGTCGAAAGTGAAATTCTTCTCCTCCACCACCTTTCGGGTCCTAGCTTTCGCATTTGCTGGATCGCTCTCGTTGGGGACATGGAGGGTCGTCTCTTGTGTTATAGGGTCCATGCTGATGAGGCATTCTGCTCCCCGTTCAACCTCTGTCGGTGTTGCTTGTTAGTCGCAATCATCTCATTGAACAGAGCGCAGTGGTATCGGCATACCTCTAGGCAAGAAAGCTCGCACTCTCACCACGACCTTGACATTGCCGCCACCATCCATCTTGACATGCGACGGCATGGTGCCATCCCGTGAGCGTAGAGAGGGCGTAGAAGCTGAGGAGCGGATAACGCTCGTTCGCAAGTCAGCTGCCGCCATCAAACCGGATCGAATGACAGTGGAAGTGAAGGCACTCTTCGTGTCGGACGTGGGAGTATTTGAGCCGTTGATGGAGATCTCAGTCAATGCCTTGCAAACATCCTCGATTATGTCCCGGAATCGTTGCGTGTGGCATGTACCATACATCTATGCGACCATTGGTGGGGCCCGAAATGTTGACTTTGGTTGCCGGGCACCACACCTGAGGCTGGGGGAGCTCCAAAGGTGTGGGGAAGGCGCGTGCTGGTAGCTGTGTGACGTGGTAACGATTTTGGGGCTGATCTGCGCTGGGATAGGCTGGTCTATTGGAATTGGATGCTGAAAGCAACGATCAGGAAATGAAAGCCGTGCGACTCGACTTTCGAGTCAGCAGATTCAAATCCAAAGGAAAGAGTCAGGAACTTGGCTGATACTCAAACTCCACGAATGTTGACTCTCTTTCAAATTCTGGCATGAGACGTGTGGGCGCGTTTGTTTCGCCAGAGACAGTCATGCACGCCTCAATCTACCCTAGCTTAGCCAAACCTTGACGGAACCTTACCATTTTGACAAGTAAGGCTGTGACCATCATGGACGCCCATGACACAAGGAATGGATGGAGCCGAAGGCAAAAGCCGCGAACGGAACGTCTGACGTTTTACACTGATAGATTGATCGAATTCTTTTGTTTGTGGCTGTCCATTTTACTGCCAACGAAACGATTGTCGCCATTAAACCCCACGACAGGTAGACTTACCATACATCTTACAATATTGATTGGATAATGATAATGCTGGAAAAGTTCAAGGCTGTTCATAAGCTCCAGGAATTGATTCTTTGGTAATATTCGGGAGGCTTGTATTATTTGTTTACATTACCCAACCATTTTGATGATGCCTCTTACATCCTTTGGCTTAACGCTTCTGTGTAGTGTTGCTTTAGCCCACGAAGCTCAATCTGAATATTGCACGGTCCTGGAAATTCTGTCTTAACCACTGGATAAACATATACTGCTTTTTCGTAGCCCAATCGACCTAATTATCAGAGAAACGGTTATCTATTAGAAGGGTCTGTCCCCTGCTGGGGTTATACCCATGTATGTCCTCGCCGTAAGGAACTCTCACCTCTCAGAAGTAGGGACTAAACAAATCATATTCAAATCTCAAGCCTACTTTGCTTATTAAATATGATCTGATCAGAGCGGCAATAAATTCTTTCAATACATAAGCTGTGATTGTTTCCATAACCCAACAGTAATGGTGAAAGACTTGAAGGCGAGTCTGCAATGGTTTGGCAGCCGCAGGAGAAGACTTGACCTGAGCTCGTTCACATCCTAACTGATTTTATGTTTATCCATGTTAATACGAATCAGTCACTAAAGCACCTCGGCTTCTATTTCAGTTTCTTGTATACTGACTGAACGTTTGTACTGTAGTCAGATTGAGAATGCCGACAGCACGCAAAAGCATTCCAACCTTGGCGTTCTCTTGGGTCTTCCATAACCTTTCTTGAAATCATGCCAGAGATTGGTTAAAATACTTGTAGATAAGCTGCATGCATGGCTACTTCGAGGCCTTTCGATGAAATCCAACAAATCCTAGTCCTTCTTACAGACTTCGAGTCGCACAATCTCATAACCTCACCCTTTGAGGTCGTGATACTGGCTCTCTCCATTCGGACCCAAAAAGGTTCAGGGGAGCAAACAACTTGCTCTCCGCCAAAATGGAAGAAAAAAAATATCTCACTGTGAAGATATACGTGCACAATCACTCTATCAATGCTAAGAGGGGGGGAAGAGATGGATCTCACCCCTCATGATTTAGCTTATTTACCTTGAGCATAGCTTGACAGTATACGAATGCGTGCCCTGTTGCAGCACTACTATGTACATAGTATTGAAGGGAGGGGTTCATGGAGAGCTATCATCCAATCGAAAGGCATTATGTAGCTTAGGACTGGATGTTTCGATTGACCAAGGATCAGGCAAGAAATTTTTCGGTCTTTTAGCCCAACCCGGTGGGCCGTGGCCAGACAAGCCCCCCAGTCTTCGCTCCATTCTCATGCAACATGATCCCTGGAGATGGAGCAATAGGCCCTTCAGCCGCGGATATTGCCGACGGAGTCTTCAGATACCCTCAAATATATCGCCTGACCGACTGAGTGAACCACTCCTCCGCAGTTCAACAATATACCAAAAACAGACGGACCGACGAAATGGATTTAGACTTGAAGGCCTCCGATTTCTCGGTTGCTCAGATCATCCTTTTGATAAGCGACCTGTGGCTAGTCTACCAGGTCATCAGGGCCGTCTATAACATTTCTCCCTTCCATCCACTGCACAATATCCCCGGGCCTAAGCTCGCAGCTGCAACATACCTACCAGAATTCTACCATGATGTTATCTTGGTTGGCCGATATAGCCATGCTATTCAGCGCATGCATGAGGAGTACGGTAAGAACGTGGACACCTCGGTACTGTAGTAATGGGAGCTGATGACTTTTCCAGGCCCCATTGTTCGTATCAATCCCAGGGAGACGCATTGCAATGATGTAGGCTTCTCTGACGAGATCTATGCCCTGGGTGGTAGGAAGAGGGACAAGCCTTTCCATCAGATTAACGGTTCCGCGTGAGTATGATACCTGACAACAACGCGGAGTACTTACTAACTCAAGATGTTCTACTTTCAGCATAGGAACCGGTAATGCTTTTGGTACCAAGGATCATGACTTGCATCGATCTCGGCGTGGACCTGTGGCAAAGTTCTTCTCTTACAGTATGATAGCTCAACTGGAGAGCGAGATCCATGATTTAGTTCATAAGCTCTGCGATAAACTACTAGCACAATCCGGCAAGGAGGAGCCGATCGACATCGCCATGGCCTACAGCTGTTTCACCTCTGATGCTATCTTCGGCTATAGCTTCGGAGAATCACAAGGGCTGCTCGATCAACAGGGTTGGTACCCAAACTACCGAGAGGCGACCTTGGCTGTACTCAAACCTGTGTTTGTTTTACGATTCTTCCCATTCCTGTTGAAGCTGCAAGATCTGGCAATATTGTAAGCTCACAGCCAACTATGTTCTCATAGCATGAGTGTTGGGAATATTGATGTGATACAGATTCATGAATTACCTCCCCGAGGATACGGCCCTCCTCCTTCGATCCCTGAAGATCACGATTCCCGGTCTTGTCTCGAAGGCCAAGGCCGAGTTAAACGCAGGGATCCACCGTGATCGGCCGACTGTGTTCGGCACGCTCCTGGAATCCGACCTTGATATTTATGAGAAGAGATCGGACAGACTCGCTGAAGAAGCTGTCGCTGTTGTCAATGCCGGCACTGAAACCACTAGCTGGGCGCTCGCTGTTATTACCTTTCATCTAATATCGCAGCCCCAGACTCTATCGAAACTGAAAAAGGAACTCGAGGAGACCGTCAAGGATCCGACCAAGCTTCCGCCCTGGACCGTATTGGAGAAGCTACCTTATCTCGGTGCAGTAATTCAGGAGGGTTTACGACTTTCATATGGCGTCTCAGCCCGCACTTCACGGGAACCAACTCAGGAGCACCTCATCTATCGGGGTGAATTCAACAAGAAGCCAGTACAGTACGTATTGCCGAAGGGATACGCCATCGGTATGTCCGCCGCGATCACTCACCACGACGAGAGCGTTTTCCCGGACTCACACTCGTTCATCGCTGAACGCTGGCTCGACGAGAACAGCCAGCGAAGAAAAGACCTAGAACGGGGCTTGCTTGCATTCTCGAAAGGCAGCAGAGCATGTCTGGGGAAGAAGTAAGTTGATCATCTGGTGCACATTTCAAGGCTTTCCAGAACTAATTCGGAACAGCCTCGCTCTCTGTGAGCTTCACTTGAGCCTGACGGCTTTAGTGTTGCGTGTTATCCCCCGCATGACGCTTTTCGAGACAACGCAGAGGGATGTGGCTTACGATCATGACATGTTCATTCCCCGGCCCGTTTCGGAAAGTACTGGCGTGCGGGTAACGATTGAGTAAATGGATAGATTGAAGTGACCATCATTCCCTTTTGAAATTAATTTAGGAAATCTCTATCGATCTATGATAATAATGTAAATGGCTGTATGATTTCAAGCGAGCTGGACCGTGTGGTCTGGTTCCGCGAGTACCCAAGTAGCCTAGCAGCATGACATGCCAACTATGGCCTTTTCAAGCCCTTCCCAAGTAACTCGGCACCAATTGCCTTGACCAGATCCTCTTTGGGAAACTGCTTTGTCTTAGCCATAATGGTATCTTCAGCATCCATCGTCCTCAGAAGGTCTACCAGCTCGCCATCCAAGGGAGCACAGTAGACAAGGTATCCCAGAGCTAGGAGCATGCCATGTAAGGCCTCGGAAGAGGTTGTCTCCTGTGTTATAGCTTCTAGTACCGATGCCGCAAGCTCAACTTGGTCGGTTTCGGGAAGTACATCTTCGGATGAAGCTGCCCTCCTCCTCTGGCTGTTGGTCGAGGCAATGTTAAACAGGAGAGAGGCTGCGGCTACTCGTACATTGTTGTGACTGTCATCTAAAAAGCTTGTTGATACCAGTTGTGTGATCGGATTCCTCAAGACAGATTGTGATAGGATCTGCTCTGGATACAGTGGGCTCGAGAAGAGATTACAGGCCATCTGTAAGGTGACTAGTCGCAATGCATAGGGGCAATCGGTTCCTCGACTATTGGCGTAATCAAGTAAACTAACGACAGTCTTGTGTCCTGATTCTTCTGCAAAGAGCCCGCTGACTCGAGGGTCAATAAGGGCGCATCTAAAGAGGTCTACCACGGTGAACATGACTTCAGTAGGGAGTTCACCGCTGCGCAGCAGAGCAGAAAATTCTTGAAAGTCTGGAATCATCGTCTAAGGAATGTTGATCAGCATATGTCAAGTGAGCCGGGGAGGGGGGTGGCAAATAAGAAGCCTGTGTCACTGACCTGAGCTGGTCCTTCAGCTGCTCGTGCCTCAATGAAATGTTTTACTCCTTGGATGGATGAATTGCTGGAAACAGCCCCCATCTTAGCCACCAGCTTATCGAGTGGAGGGATTTTCGTGTACAGGACCGGCTTGATGTTTGGATCGGCGAATTGCGGCAAGCGAAGTGTCTCGTGGGGATGTTTGGGATTGGCCATCTCTATCAGAAGATGGACAGTACTACGCAGGCGCGCCGCATCGGCTCCTGCCCATCTTTCCTGCTCCTTGCCATGGATAAAGGTAGCAAAAGTCGGAGTTGCGCGAATTCCATACTTTTGGCCAACATCAAAAGCCTGCGAAGTATCGACTTTTATCAAAGTAGCCCGCTCTCCCACCTCAGCTGCTAACCGGTCATATACTGGGTAAAGCACCTTACACGGAGGACATGTGGCCGATGTGAAGAAGATTACGGCGCAGGAGTCCTTCGCAGTGTCTAGCAGACCGTCCAACTCCCGGGAATTTGATGCAATCTTGACCGATCCCGTTTTGGCACTGTGCCCGTTGGCTGGTGCAGATGCAGATGCGGTTGGCTTGCTCCTTGGGTCACTCTGAATACCCAAAAGACCACCTTGTTGTGCTTTCCTCGTCTGCACCATCTGCTCCAACTGGGGCAGCATCATCCTTCCGAAGGGCGAGTCTAGAACAGCCTGGGGCATGTTGCTGATGTGCTCCGGGATGCCCTTGCCCAGGAGGAACATGGCAAAATCGTGGCTAAAGTTGTTACAGTTATGTCTGAACAAATCATAGGCGGCGGGTGTGAACACGCTCCGGAGCGAGTCGACATACTCGACGATGATTTCGATTGGCAGCTCAGTCTTACCCAGAAACAAGCGCTCTAGAGGGTTGCCTAGATGCGAGCTCCCGGGTCGAATAGTGTTGATTCCGCTGTCATATACATACTCGACTCCATCCAATTCAATCGAGGTATGATAGATGGCGTCCAGCTGGAATCCCAAGAGGCTCATGGACATCTGACGGGCTAAGCCGCCAGACAGGTCATAGACGAGGAGGTGGACGTCCATATTGGAGATTACTGATAGTCGCCTGAAGAAAATAACGTGGCTGTGACTTCGAAAGGGTTTCTCTGCTGCCGCTTGACTTGGCAATCCCTCAGGCAAAAAAGCTGAGATCTCTTGCGATAGAGGCCGAAATGTCAGGTCTAGCTCTAGGTCTAGGTGTCTTGTCTGATTTATAAGTCTCGACGCCGCGGCAATGCACGAATGAGGGGTTTCGAAGGAGTCTAAGATTCTAGGAGAAGTCGCTTCTTAAAAGACAGAAACGACTGAGTAAAAAAATACATTTGGTGTGGGAAGGTGTCACGGTGGAAGGCAACGTCCTAAAGTACGTCAGACAGATGGTCTATGATAGAAGGCGATCGACTGGCACATATTCAAGGTGGCGGGATTAGTACGGAATCGGGGCTTGTCAGTTGACACCAAGTAAACCAAAACCGGAGTAGCAGAGCAGCGGCTTTCAGGTTATGGGGATTGTTGTGACAATGAAACAGGAACAAGGCTATCTGATCGGAGCTTCTTCAGAGCAAGAATACTAGACATGCTCCAATCTCAACTGCTCCTACGAAAGTAATTGGTAGCTTTCTTTTTTGACGGCAAAAACCTTGATGAATGATTAATGCGAGGATGCATCGCCTCTCCAGTCTTGACAGCGGACAGCACCAATTGTGGCGCCGGTGTCCATTTTAGAAATGTTCCGGTGGCGGTGCTAGCGCAGTGCAAAAGGAAACCCCACACGCCAGACACATCCTTTTGCTGGTGGACAGCCAGCAGAAAGGGGAAACTTGGCCAGAAGCGACGGGACGCTGGGGCACGGCATACATCGGCCAGGGGCCCCTGGACTCTGTAGGGCGAACTGATTGACCGGTCCTCGATAACGTTGAAATTAGGGGGAAATCTTCGAGATTGAACACATGCACACTCCTTTCCATCTGTTCTAGCGTCCCCCTTCGCTGGAGTCGGCCCTCAATCTTTTTCTGCAACGCGTCTCTTTGCCGTAATAAGGTTTTTTTAATTGCGCCTCTGCTACGAGACATTCGGGTCCCTGCATCTCAGCCGTCTTGTCCTATTCCTCCCCTCCTCACCCGTCACGCTCTCTTCCTGCTTGCTATACGCTACGCTCTGCTTTATCCCATCCTTCTTCCCCCTCGTGCTGTTTTCCCTTCCGTTGGAAAGGGGAATGCGCATGACTGCTCTATGAGGAGAACTTCAGTTTCCCTGCCTACCAAGCACGCAGCTCGCGATCCTCACGAAAAGCCCGCCCGATACGAGTCCGGTCACCATCACCGGGCTGACAACAGAGGCGGCATCCTGGAGAAGCTACAGCAAGCCGCGGGGATGAACCAGGCCCAGAAGACGAGGTGGTTGAAGACCACGGCAATAGTCGTGTTCTTGGTCTTCCTCTTCTACTTCTTGTCGCCCAGAGGCGTCGATATCTACCAAGACAGTATGTTTATTTCTGCTCCAGCACTCGGACCTGGCATTGCGAGCAAGAGCTAATGGACAAACTCCAGCCTCGAGCGCATCGTCTGGCGGTCAGACACCCTCCGATTCGACCTACGGCACCGAGAGGTGTACCAAGTCGTTCTCCAAGGAGAAGCCCATCATCCAGTATGTGCTCATGATCGATGCCGGCAGCACTGGGTCGCGCATCCACGTGTACAAGTTCAACAACTGCGGACCGACGCCCGAGCTCGAGAGGGAAGAGTTCAAGATGACCGAGAAGAGTGTTGGTGGTCTGAGCAAGTATAAGGACGATCCTCTAGCCGCCGCCCAAACTCTCGATGATCTCATGGCTGTCGCTATGCAGCACGTCCCCGACAAGCTGAAGGGCTGCTCCCCGGTCGCTGTCAAGGCCACCGCTGGTCTGCGTATGATCGGTTCTGAGGCTTCGAACAAGATCCTGGAAACCGTCCGTAACCATCTGGAGACCAAGTATCCTTTCCCCGTCGTATCCAAGGAGGAGAACGGCGTTGCGATCATGGATGGCTCAGATGAGGGTGTGTATGCTTGGATCACCACAAACTACCTGCTGGGCAAGATTGGCGGACCCGAGGAAAGTCCCACGGCCGCCATCTTCGACCTCGGTGGTGGCTCGACCCAGATCGTCTTCGAGCCCACTTTCAAGGGCGTTATCGGAAGCGGCATGCCCGAACACATGGCCGAGGGCGACCACAAGTACAAGCTTGCCTTTGGCGGCCGCAGCTTCGAGCTGTACCAGCACTCGCATCTGGGCTACGGTCTCATGGCCGCGCGTAATGCCATCCATCTCGCACTGTTGAACGATATCGCCAAGGAGAAGACAGGCACTGAGTGGCTCAAGAAGCCCATCATCAACCCCTGCATCAATGCTGGCCAGAGCGACTTGATCAAGGTCGATCTGGGCGACAGCTCATCTCTTGGTTCCGGCAAGATCGAGCTCAACATGACCGGCCCCGCGAATCCTGCTCCGGCGCAGTGCCGCCAGCTCGCCGAGCGTATTCTGAACAAGGAAGCTTCCTGTTCTCTGGCCCCCTGCTCTTTCAATGGTATCCACCAGCCCTCGCTCGGTAAGACGTTCGCCAAGGAGGACGTCTATGTCTTTTCTTTCTTCTACGACCGTCTCAAGCCCCTCGGCATGCCTGACTCGTTCACTCTGCGAGAGCTGCACGATCTCACCCACACCGTATGCGGCGGCGAGTCGCAGTGGGATGTTTTCCATAGCATCCCTGGTGCTCTGGATGAGCTCAGGGACCGCGGCGAGAGCTGTCTGGACCTCAGCTTCATGACCGGGCTTCTGCACACGGGATACGATATGCCCATCGACCGTGAGGTCCGTATCGCGAAGAAGATCAAGGACAACGAGTTGGGCTGGTGTTTAGGTGCTAGGTATGTTTTACTCCCTGACTAATTCGGCTCTACCCACGAATAACACTAACCTCCGTTATAGTCTGCCCCTTCTAGCCAAGAACTCCGGATGGCAATGCAAGGTCTCTGAGATCCATTAGAACTTTGCTAAACGTCATGGGTACGCGATCAGCATCGAATGAACGGGTTGAGGATCGGCGTTGTGGCTTCTATAGACATGGAGTGGTAATGAATCGATGTAATGGCTTTGTGTGAATCCCGAGGAAAAGCATACTCGGCTGGCGTTGGTCAATTATTCTGTGTACATATATCTAAAAGGATACGAGGACAGTCTCCATACAATGGACGGCGATAGGATCTTTACTGCGGTGGAAGAGAAGGAAATGCATTTATGACGACATAATTTTGTATCTGTCTTGCTATTTGTCCTGTCTTTTGAATGAAAAGGATACAGCACCGCACTTTAAATGTCCGATGGTCAGGTCGACTTGAATGTGCTGGACAGAGAGAAGATAAGAATAAACTCTTGAACCTCGACCTCTCATGTTGCTCGAAAACATGCATGATGCTGGGCTTATTGGCTACTATTGAGTATAGCTTGCTTTCAGTTGTTTTCGCAATGCCTCTGTGATGCTGATGCTACAAACGCCTCGGATGTAGTTTCTGTTCTTCGAAGTATTGAAGACTGGGTATCACAGCTAATGCGCTTTCACAGTGGTACATCCACCATCTCGATGACATCCTCCATGACATCCTCAGGCCCAACACCCTCGAGCAGCTGCTCCACGGCGGCCACCTCGCTCCCCCACTGCACACTCCGTTCCTTGCTTGGATCCGTCACGATCCGAATTCTATGGAGGTAAATCTTCCGTAGCGCCAGCACTACCAGGGCCGGTGTGACGAAGTCCAGCCCGTGTAACACGGCCATGCTGCGAATCAGGCCGTCAAAGTGCTTCGTGGCGAGCGGTATAATCCCACCGGCTACCGCGTGGTGCATTCGCAGAAAAGAGACCAGGTTCATCTGGTAGCGCAGGATTTCCTCATCCACGTTGACCGCGCGGGAGGCCAGCGAAAGCGTCGTGATGTCGGATTCGGTGATGAGAGGTCCGGAACTTTCGTTCTCGCTCTGAATCTTGGAAAGTCCCCTGCTCGGACTCGAAGGGAACAGCTCGTGGTGCGGCGTGCTTGCTCGGCTAGGGCGGCGGACTACCGAGGCGTCGCTGTCGCTGCCATCCCTCCCGTTCTGCTGCCCCTGTTTCTCATCATCCTCGATCAAGCCTCCATCTCGTTCCTCGAGATGCGCAAAGCCGTCCAGTGGGTCGTGCCAGTGGGCCAGGTAGAAGGCATCATTCAGGTGCTCCGTGACTCTCGCCTCGCCCCCACTGCCTGCACCCAGCACGGCGACGAACAGGAACTGCTTCGGCGCGGTCTGGACACTAGTCCGCGTGAAAATGCGCCTCGTCCGGAGCAGCTCCAACGCTT
Organism: Seiridium unicorne; assembly: GCA_039778275.1. Classification (NCBI taxonomy): domain Eukaryota; kingdom Fungi; phylum Ascomycota; class Sordariomycetes; order Amphisphaeriales; family Sporocadaceae; genus Seiridium; species Seiridium unicorne. Next base: position 388,203 of record JARVKF010000135.1, read on the forward strand.
GTATCTGGACCACCTTTGATGCCTTGTCTAGGTCTCGTGCCAAGATCACGTTCGCGATCTGCGGCGCTGGCTGCTGGCCGATGGTCGTGTTGCTGCTGGGAGAGATCTGCGAGAGCGGCGAGAGGCCCGCCCGATGGGCACGCTGGCCATGTGAGGATGGATGGAGCGAGGAGTGGAAGTAAGAGTCTTGCACGGGCGTGCGACTCCTCAGAGGCGAGCTGGCGCGCGAGTTTGCGCTGGAGAGCAGGATCGAGGCGGCGAACTCATCGAGGGTGGTTTCGGAGTTGAGGGACACAACAGCGGGTTTGAGGTTGAAGGTCTCCGTTACAACCTATGCTGAGGGATTAGCAGAGTAGGTGCGTGAAGGTATGCTACAATGGCTTACGAGCTGCAGCTCCTCAACGAGGTCATCTAAGGCCTCGGGTTCGGTGCTGATGATGCAATGTTCGCGGCTCAAGAGGCAGAGCAATGCTGCCAGATCTAGATCGCCAAGGCCATGGATCTTGGACAATAGCTCCTCATCCGCCATTGGTAAGGTCATTGGCAAGGTTAATTGCCATGAGGCAGAGACTGTGGATGACAGCCGGTATCGTGTGGCTGTCTCTCGAGATGTTCAGTTACAATGTTTAAAGTTGCGCTGGGCGTACAATACATTAGGGAGCATGGCCTAGTGCCCCCAGCCGAAGCTACCCCTAGCTTATGAGGGTGGGTTACAATTGCATGCAACTACTACGGTAGTAATCTTAGGTACATGTACTTTTACCATGGACTTAAGAGCAGTGATTATTTGAGTTTACACATTCATAATCTAGCGATCTCAATCTCCAGTCTTCAAGTTCAGGAACGTCATGATCTCAATTTTTGTAATACTATACAGACGTGTACTCATGACTTTCTCGTGAAAGTAATCATGAACCAACATGTAATTACACTTCCTGCCTTAAGCAGAGCAATCAACTTCCGTACCTTAAGGTCCACTACTTCTGCACGCCGCCGCTGTAACCAATGTCAGCACATCTCTTCCTCTTGTGAAGTAAAAATCAAGTTGCCGTGACGATTGTGACTTACTCTCCCTTCCAGAACTTTTGGTCCACCTTGTCATCACTGGCAGGGGCAGCACGGTCGTGCCTCTTCTCGAACTCCTTGTTATGCTCATCGACCTCGCGCTTCTGTTCCTCGCTCAGCTCCTGATTCTGGCTGGACACCGATTGGTTGTGAATCTTGGGTTGCGGCGCGCCATCGCCCTGGGGGCCCTTAAGTGCCTCACCTCCTTTGCCTTCTCCAACAGATCCGCCAGTAGGGCTGGACCCGGTCTCTGCTGCCTCCTTCGACCGCGCACCGCCTGACTCGGCGCTGGCGTCGGCCGGGTCCTTCTGGGACGCCGCCTTGTTCATTGAGTCGCTGAACGCCGCCTTGGTGGGTCCGCCGCCGGTGCCCTTACCAACATCCGGAGGTGCGGGACCCGGGTGCTCTGAGTTCTCTTGTGTCTTGTTGGCTTCGGGCTGCTCTGAAGGTTTCTCACCCTCGGGGCTGCCCTTTCCATCGCCGTAGCCCTGGCCAGCGAAAGCTCGAGGGGTTGTCGTGAAGGTACGGTAACTTGGAGCTGCAGCCGGTGCTCGGTAGCGAGCTGCTGCGCTTGCGGTTCGGAGAACGTTGCTGATGCGTAGGGCGACCATTGTGTCTGTATGATTTCGATTGTATGGTATAGGGTATTGAAGTCTTAATTGGCGGATTGGTTCAAGCCTATGGTTTTCTTTTATGTAGGAGCTGGAGTTGCTTAGCTCGAAGCTTGCTACCAGAGTGATGCTTTTTAGACGCTCAATGATGAACTATGACATCACTACCAAGCTATTCGTCAAACATGAGCTCACTCAATGCCAATCACCAGGCCCATTTCGTCAGGAGATCGTCCATTAGAAGCTACCAAACATTCGGCCACCTGCGGCTCACCTTGTAGATCAAGCCGAAGCACTTAGCCAATTGGATTCATCTGGATGGTCGATTAAGTATAAAATGTGGCACCTCTAGCAATCACACCTAATGGCTACTTTGAGCGCTAGGCTTTGTTTTCCCTAATAGGTATACATTCAAGTTGATGTCACATGAAGACATTGACGGTCACCGTGAAATTTTATTTCTATTGTTTTAATAATGATAAAATATGTTTATTAATCTCAGGGGGAAAAGGTTTTTTTTATTTTATTTTATTTTTAAATTCCGCGGTCGTCCTACCTGGGCAATCTGATAGGAGAGCTGGTGGCAATAGAGCGTCTGCATATGACAATCTTTATAATGTGCGTAGTCCATTAAAGAAGAACCAACAGACGAGAAAATGCACGCTCAAGTCGTCTGTCCTTTGCAGTTGACAGAGACACGAATGAGGACTTATCCCACAGGGTGTATACTTAGACACACCAAGATGCGAGGATATACACCGACCAACGACTACATAAGGGATTGAGATGACGAAGGATATACCTAGACGGCAGAGGCGGGACCGCCTTGGGGCGCTGCTGGCATTTGTAATCAAGCTCAATGTTGAGTCCAATTTCGATTACCATAACTCAAATAGAGTCTGACGCTCGAAGATAGTTTGGACGGGCCCCTTCTAGTCCCCGTTGCTCGTCGAGGCCAAAGGTGAGGCGTTGTAGATATGTAACACAACCCCAGTACAACGTAGAAAGCATAGCAACATTTCAATGGCGAAGGGAAAAGTTTTACGGATATAGAAAACCGCATTTTCGTGACAACAAAGGGATATTGCATGTCTAGATGAACATGGCAGCGCATAGCCACCTGGTATTGATAGGTCCTCGTATGAACTACTTGCGCTTGGCTACCCGTTTCATTGCCCTCATCTCTTTCTTCATCCTGGGATCCACAATCTTATACCTGCCCTTCACACCCTTAGGACGGCCCTTGACACCCCTATTGATACCCTTGGCCACCACAACCTTGATTTGGTCCTTGGGCTTCTTGCGGCCGGCCTTGGCTATAAGTCTCGCGATGCTATCTGCCTTCTCTTTCTCCGTCATACCCTCGTCATTGGCGAGAAGATCGCTCTTCTTCTTCAGCTTTTCCAGCCTTTGCGCAGTCTTGAACTTCTTACGTGCCTGTGCTTCACGGACCTTCTTGATAGGTCGGGCATTATAGGCACGCGTTTTTTCCTTGATCGCATCCGCAGCAGCTTTCGTAATTGGCCTATGCGGTCTGTCATGTTTTCCTTCGTCCTCCATGAACCAGTCAGGCAACGCGTCCTTGTCTCTGAAGGCATACTTGTTCCAGTTCTCGTCTTCAATGTCGTGTTTTGTTGATTGGCCTGTTGCCAGCCTATGTGCCAGGGTCATGGCTTCAGCTGTGACAATATCGATGTCGACCCGTCCGTCAGGTAGTCGCTTGTCCTGGTCTTCCCAGTCGTCGTCCTGCTTCTTGTTCTTTACGACCTCGAATCCACCCTCATCCTCATCCTCAGAAGCGGAGTCTGGCTCGATCGCTTTCTGCTTCGTTTTGCGTTCTTTCTTGGCTTTCTTTTGCGGAGCAGCAGGTTTGTTCTCTTTCGCGGCGCCATCGATCATTTCAGCATCGGAAGCTTCCTCTACCTCAGGCTCCGGCTCATCAAGTATACCGGCCATATCCTTGAAAATGTCCTGGCTGAAAAAGCTTTTCGCCCGTTTGGACAATCCTCCAGCTTCCGCAGGTGTGTTGTCGAGATCAGTCACTAATTGCTTAGCTGGCGCAGAAGAGTCATCGTCGTCATCTGAATCGTCACTGCTATCCTGATCGAACTCAACATCATCATCGCTGGAAGCAGCTTCATCCCCTGAGACGCCTTCCCACTCGCCATCTTCGCCCTCTTGCCTAGCCTTCTTGGCACGGTATTTAGCATCGGACGATGCCTTTCGTTCTCTGTATTGCTCGTACATGCCGTCAAGTTCACGTTCCAGGCGGTCCTCTTCTTCATCGGATTCATCGTCAGTTTCCCCCGAAGAACCAATGCCGCTGTCGCGATCCTTTTTGGCATCGGCGTCGGTAACGATGGCCATCTTGCCTTTCGAGATTTTGTTGACAGCACTGCTCTTGTCGATTGGCTTGAGAGCAAACATTGCATCGGGACCGCGCGGACCAGCTTCTTCCATTCCGATATCCATGGGAGCCATCATGTTCAGCTGCATACGGACAATTTCCCTTTGCTTCTTCTCGTTTTCTCTTCTTCTCTCTCGCTTTTTCTTTGAATTGTCCTTGTCCTTGAGAGCTTGAAGTTCTTCCTGGATCTTCAACTCCTCATCCATAGACTCTACCTCGGCGGTCTCTTCAGCCAGAGCTTCCTCGGCTTCCTTTGCCTGGGTGGTCTTTTTGGTCGGAAATCCAAACTTCTCGCGGACTTTGAGTCTCCATCTGAGCAGCATCTTGAATTCTTTCCGGCCAAGCACTTTGAGATCCGCACAACACAGCCTGATTTCCTCCGTCGTTTCAGGCATCTTGTTCAGAGCAGCCAGGGCGATGTCGCCATTCGCGGCTTGGCTCAAGGTCAACTTGTTGTAGGAGCCAAGAATAGCAATGGGATCAGTGGTCTGGATGAACTCGGAAGCGGGAAGTTCCTTGTATTGTGTCCAGTCACCCTCCTCGTAACCACCTCTTTTCCGCTTCTTGATCTCGGGGTTGTATACCTTGGCCTCATTGTTGGGAGCGGGCTCGGCGAGTTCGGCAAAGACTGACTTGGGGTCCAGGAACTTGGGATCAATCTTCTTGGGTGCTTTGAAGCCACGGCAGACGACGAAAATTTCGGCCGAGACATTACGCGAGGACGGCGGTTTTGTGGCCTCGACTTTTGCGAAGAGTTGGTTGAAGACCCATAGCAATGAGTTGTAGTCTTTCGATCTAAAGACCTTTGTCACGAATGTGCCGCCTTCGATCAGGAACTCGGTCGCGAGCTTCAAGGACTGGAGCGCAAGCTCGGCCTGGTTGAAAGAGTCTTGTACCCAGGCAGTACCGACATTGGGCGCTCCATCGTGGAGTACGGTATCGGCTTTCCAGGTCTTCAAGTGTTGACGAATGGTGGCTCGGCACTTGTCTGTGGTAATGTCGGACTGGAAGGTGATGACGCCGGGAATAGCCTTGATAGGGGAGAGATCGACACCAACAATGAGACTGTTGGTGGGCATCACCTCTGCAGCGACCTGACACCATGATCCGGGGGCGGCGCAGAGATCCAGCAGAACCTTACTCTTCTCGAGGAAACCGAACCTCTTGTTCAGTTGTATCAGCTTAAAAGAAGCACGGGCTCTGTAACATGGGGTCAGCCATTTCTTCTCGATATGGAGAGGTTTTCGGGAGCGACTCTCAAGACAGGCTATGGAAGGAAGGAAACAAGTCCGAGTTCTTACCTGTAACCCTTCTCTTTGGCAAGCTTGTACCATTTATCCAGGCGGCCCTTGCCCGTTTTCTTCTGGAAACCCATTATGGCGGGAGATCTGGTATGATCTGGCCGGGCTCGCGAAAGTGTTGACGAGGTCGCAGTTGAAGAGTGAACGGCGGGCACAAATCGATCTCACGATAGGTGTAGCGACAGGACCCCCCGAAATCTTTCAAAAATTCTTTATCGCTGGGCCGATAAGAAAAGCGGGCGACCCACCACGTCAATTCAGCTGTGCTGCTGTACGGAGCACTGACCTCGCCTGCAGGCGCCCCACGTTCGCGCTTCGACGCTGGCCCAGAGCAGAGAGCCAACGCTGCCAAATCGGGTGCAGTCATGCTCGTGCTCCCCCCACACGGCGCTTCCACAGGCGTCATTGGCTCCTGCACTTGATAAAGTGCTAGCATCGCGTCGTGCCAGGGACCGCGTTCGCGGCGAGCCACTTAAACCACACCAAAAGATGGCTGTTCCCCGCCACTGAGCATTTGAAACTCATTCTGTATAATCGTGACCTCGTTCCTGTCTCCGACACAATGTTCAGTTATTCCCCGTAGCCTACTCTCTTCTTGTTGTTTACTTGCCTCGACCGTGTCCCAAGGCATCACCACGCACTCGGGGCCTGGACAGCAGAAAGCCTGAGGCACGGCCAAAGCGACAATGCCTGGTAGATCAACAGTGGCAGAGAGAATGACGCCCACATCTCCAATTCGGAAGGATACAAGGCTGCTGTCACCACCGAGACGAAGCAATGCCAAGGAACGAAGGAACCCGTCCATCACGCCTAGGAAGTTTCGACGCTTCTTCACTCCAAGGCCACGCGTGCCCTCACACCTGGCTCCGGGCCATATAAGCCCAGCTCGAAAGGCATTGAGGGATCTAGCAGCCCCGGAACTCAACAACCGCCTGCAAACACCAGCGCCCTCCAGTCCCCTAGCACCACCCCACGAGGATGGCCATATACAGGACGAGAACATCGTAGGGAACAACAGGGCGAAGCGGAGGAAGATACGTCATACACCAGATTCCTCACCATGTCGGCCTCTACACATCGAAACAACAGCCTCTATTCCGTCCACTAGAAGTCAATCTGCACTACTCAGTCCTATGCAGTCCCTTCACTCGAGTCAAGAGATTCTGGAGTCGGACGAAAGTGAGGATGAGGACGTATTCGACCAAAAGCCTGTCAGACGATTGGCTCCCGTGACGAGCAGGGGTTTGGCAGGTCATCTTCTCCAACGAGAAATGGGCGGCATGCCTCGAGCCGGGAGGTCCTACATGGCATATCCGGCGTCAGATTGGAGGATGGAGACGGCCAACTTCTATAGCCGGCCTGAAAACGTCCACAATTGCGTCAGTCACGATGGACCAGGCCGTTGCATTCCCTTTTGTACGGCAACATGTCATAGTAAGTGCATCCTGACGAACCAGCTATTCTGATTACAGACTCACATCTTTCCCAGCAAACGGTCTCGTGGCTGTGGGTGATGAAGAAGGCCGGGTGAGGCTTCTCGATTCATCGGGTGATGCTTCACAGCCTTTCAGCAAAACACATCTATCCTTCCCGGCGCACAGCAACGCAATCATCGATCTTACCTTCTCTGACGATGACTATCTGCTGGCTACTGCTTCGGGTGATCAAACAGGTCGGGTGATCGATATGATCACGCAAACACCAGTCGCGCTCCTCCATAACCATACTGCTTCATTGAAGCAGATACGCTTCCAACCCGGAAGATCGAATGGATCCGTGCTTGCCACTTCCTCTCGTGATGGCAGCGTCCAAATATGGGACCTTCGCTGCAAGGGCCCTGTGTTAGAAATACCGCCTCAGGTTGAGAACGACTCTGGGTTGGCCTTCCGGCGCCCACCACCGAAGCAGGGATGTGCCGTCAACAGTATATACGACGCACACGCACGAACTCTGCGGCAAGTTAAACAAGCGGCAGCTGGTGGCCCAGGGGATATGCCCTCGCGTGGAGAACTCCCTGGGAGGATAGGTGATGTCTCTGTCACGGCACTTCAGTTTCTCCCAGAAGGACAGGAGCATCTGCTTCTCACGGCTTGCGAAGCAGACGCAACTATCAAACTATGGGACATCCGATCTACTACTAGTAGACACAAGACCTCTTCCCCTATCTCGGCTACAGCGCCACCTACCTCACATTCTTACTGGCGTCCCTTTGGCATCCCGTCACTCACGCTGAGCACGGATGCATCGCGGCTCTATGCCCTTTGCAAAGACAACACTGTATATACCTACTCAATGGCCCACCTGATCCTCGGTCATGCACCAGAACTCAGCACCCGTGAGCCGGCACGGCGGCGCCATGGCAACATCAGTCATCAAGGCCTCGGCCCAATATATGGTTTCCGACACCCTTCACTCCATGCGACGTCGTTTTACGTCAAGGCTGCCATCCGGCCCGCAAAAGACGGCCGTGGGGAACTCCTGGCAGTGGGTAGCTCCGACTCCTGCGCAGTGGTTTTCCCAACTGCGGAACGCTATTTCCGCGATGATCTTTCGGGCGCCATGTCATCCCTTTCACTTGATGACTCCACTTTTGCGACATCTTCCCTCCCTCCTTCGTCGTGCACAAGATCACAAAGACCAGCGCTCGGAAGGTCGCTCTTCCAGCGTAACAATAGCTCCTCAAATCTCGCTGCCATGCGCGAAAAGGATGATATCCCCATCGTTAGGAACGGGACTCCCCTTGTTCGTGGCCATGACCGCGAGGTCGGCGCGTTGGCATGGACGGACCAAGGCAAGCTCGTCACCGTCGGCGACGATTACCTGATCCGGTGCTGGAGCGAGGGCAGGGAAGAAGCCAAAGATTTGAGGACTGGTGGTGAGACCGAAGGGCGAAGATGGGGATGTGGATGGGCCGATGTCGGAGAGAACTGGGATGGAGACTCAGAAGACGAGTAGTAAGACGTGAGTGGTGAGATGCCACTTTTTGAGCGCTATTTCTTGGCCTCTGTATGGGTGTTCCCCAGGCGCGGGGCGGAGAGCAGGCGTCATGGTTTGTTTGTCTAAATACCCGTAGAGCATGTTTGGGCCTTTGCTGCATGGCATATTAGCGTCCTAGGAGTTTTGGCTGGTCGCAGCCAGGAATTTAATTACGAGATGATGTATCATAGTTCATTCGATTTTATGTTCCCTTGAGGCAGCGTCTAATCATATTGATTATCAATAATACCTTTGAGGTGCGGCCGAAAAGAACCGTAGGCCTCGAGGATTAAACAAGTCTGACTATAATGCGCTCTCTAGAATGTCGCATGGGAATCTATCCTGGGGGTATCGTGTACGCAATGCAACCATCAGACCAAATCTATGCTTATGTTATATCCTCATGCTCATGCGAAGCCGCCGTCCCAGCTTCGTCCCATCCTCGTCCGGACTCAATAAAGTGCAAGTGCTTATCCGTGTCGTCGCTTTCGCCGTGCCAACAAGGCAGTGTGGTCTCTACACCCTCTTCGTCGCCTTCTGCCGGACTGCCTTCCCAGTCCTCCTAGTCTTCCTCCCGGTTTTCGCCCTGTCCCTTGAGGAAGTTCGCCCACGCCTTCCGCTCCTTTGTGACTACAACGCCTGCGGTTGTCTGGCATCAGCACCGAATAGAAAAAGAAGACCACGGACAGGAGTTTGTATCATGGAGCTAAAAATGCAAGAATGGGGATAAGGGGTTCGTGAGAGCTACTCACTATCCCTCGTCCTCAGACCTAGCAATCTACTCATGCGCCACATGATGCTCTCTTCCTCTTGCCCTTGCTGCACCTCTGGTTCCGTCCTACAGACGCCATCAAGCTCACTGACAATCTCGATCATGAACTCGAAGATGCGCTTTGCCTCGGCGACGACATCATCCCGCTCCTCGTTGGTCAAAAGCAACTCCGACTCAGCTAGGCGCTTCTTGAACGACAGCTTGATCTCGTCGCCTCCGTCAGGCCCATCGAAGGTAAAGAAATTCAGCGGCAGATCATCGATTTCCTTGCTCGATGCATGTGCCCCGAGATTGGCAGTCCAGAAGCCCGGATCAAGCCTAGACAAGGAAGCTTTGATGAAGCGTCCGCCGCTGAAAAGTGCCATATATAGAACCCATGCATAAGCAAGGAGGACATGCGGGCGGTCCAGGACGGACTGGCGTATATGTTCGGTAAAGGCTGAGAGAAAAGACGAGTCACTTGCGGACGCAAGCTGTTGCTCGAGGACCTCGGGTGACCAGCCAGTGATTGATCCGATATCTCGTTTCAGAGACTCTGTCCTCTCTAAGTCGGCCGTGTGTACGTGCTCGAGGAGCGATTGCACCCTGCTGCAAACTGCAGCCTTATGAGGAGCGTCCAATGCGTTTGGAGTATGGTGAAGTGCCGATGATGAGTTGCAGGCCTCGCACGAATGACTATCCGAAACTTGGTCGGTCTCCTTCGCAGTCGGCAGCTTCAATATTACCCGCCAGGATGACTCAAAGGCGATATATATAGGTGTGATATAAAGGAGTCCAGAAACGTAATTTGAGGGATCCTGGGCCTCGGGAGGAATAGCCAGTGGAAGCCGGCCAATGATGAGCTTGTTGAGGGTGGTGTGGATGGACCTCGTTGCAATGTTTATAGAGTCTCCGAGAGACCGTGCTGTTTCCTGCGTTTCTGAAGACATTATGCCAACGACAAGCAAAACTCCGAGAGTGGTGGCAAAACCAGAGAATAGTTTTGCACACGCGCTGGGGGTATGGTCAGGGTTCTAAATGTACTGAGGAAGTCAGGGTAGGATATTTTAGGAATGGAGGTGATAGACAATCTTGGCTGAAGTCGGTTGTTATGAAGGCGACTGAATAGAATCCTCCCGGAAACGAATGACTAGGCTGCGCCGTAAGGGTGTAGTCATATGGCCAAAAACTGTCCAACTCAAAGGAGTCGCAACGTGGGAAAACACCTCTTCGTGCCAGTACAGCTATTTGTAGTTTCCACGGGTTACGACAACCCGTGATCGCCTGGTAGCGACTGCCTTGCGCAGTGGTCAAATGAGGCCGAGTATACAGAACCCCGACAGAACTGACAGGACCGATCTCTCGTTCGGAGTCTCCAAGTCCCTTGTAGGCCGAGTTTGCTCAACCGGCTGCCAAAAACCCGAAATGTCAAGTGTAAGGAGCGCAAGCGTCATTCGTGACCAAAGAATAAGCTAGAACTGGATCACCCTCGCTGGAAACATGCCAGAGCCAATTGTGAGGCCTAGTCGACTGACTTGAAGTATCAGGCAGATTCACGAATGGCACACTGCACGCGCAACTAGAGTGGTCGACTTCGGGATAACCAAAGATAATGAAGAAGACCTAGTCATGATTTCCAGGCACACGAGACGTGGGCCCAATCGGTGCATGAATCGCAGGGCGTTGGGCTAATTACGCGCTTTTTCCAAAGTAGCACAGGGCGGAAAAGAAAAGGCATAACTGCCAGCCTGCCAGTCGCCTCGCGCCCACAGTAAACGACATCATCACGCCTCGAGCGGCGAGCCATATGACTGGGTCAGTGGGGCCTGCCCTGGACGGATATGGTAAGAGGGACCGCCCGCGGCACTGGCCGCATCTCGCGCCAAGCCTAAGTTCTAGAACCTATTCACAGGGAGCCGCCAGCCGCCTCCGAGTCACTTGGAAGTCACCCGAGAATCTACGATCTTCGCCCGCAAGTACGATCCGTAGGGTAGCGCCTATCCTGTTTTTCGTTACATTGTACGCTCAGAAGTTATAGGAGATTGCGTGCGACCTCGCCAAGTTTGGACCTTGTATCGACGGCTCCAATGTTGGCTGTTGGCGTCTGTCGCACGTCTCTTTCAACGGCTGCTGTAACTATTTCAGCAGCATCTTTGTCGTTTGGACGAAAGACCAGGCCCGCAGGATCAAAATCAATGCGGTATCGTTCTGTGACTCGGAAGGCGTCAAGTCGGAAAGCTCACCAAATTCCCATTATGGCGAGCATGGATTTCTGCTTGGCGGGGTATCTCCACTGTGGTCCCTGTAGATCAGTCCCCTGGCTGGCTTTTTAAGGTTTGAGCGTTCAATACACATTGGCTGCTACAATATACCAAACGGGACGCTCCATATGGAAACTTCCATCTTAGATCTAGGTGGGATTATAAAAAAGGAACAACAGAAGGGACAGATACTGTCTTGGATGGGCCATTCCAGCCTCAATCAGTGTTCTCCTTATATGCCATGGCGATGGTCAGTCCACCAGCACGACAAGAACGTACTCCTACCTAGAGATGCGGTCCGGAAACCACAATAATGTAACTGCTTGATACGTTACTTTACATCTTAACTTATAACACCCATTATAACTTATACCACTCCCATCTAGTCCTTTGTAACAGCTCCGGACTGCTTGACCAAGCGAGCTTCTGAGGATAAACCTGTATTGCTCGAGAAGCTTAGTGACATACGTTCCTAAATTCATTGCTTGGGGCCATTGTGCGAGGAACCCTCTTGGTATTATTCTTTATATGATACTAATTTTCTTATAACGCCTTTGAGCTAAGAGAATCTTTAGGCTGCCTAAATTTGTTCTCTGAGGAAAGTGTGCTTAATAAGAATACTAATAATCCTACTGAAAATGAAGAATGCCAATGTCATTGTAAGTCTGTAAAATGATGAATGTTGTCTTCTGTTGAAAGACAAACGAGGGGATTTTTAAAATTTGTCGAGAATCACCCAGATCACCTTACTCTGTGGTTAATGGCAAAAGTTTTCCGAAATTTCGACACGGGCTGCCCTCGATTATATAGCTTGGAATATAATTTGAGTCTGGAAAGTCATGTGTTCTTTGTCGTCGCATCGAGAGATCTGAACTATTTGCTTCCGATATTTCCGTTGTCAGGCATAGTCTTGCCGGATGGCAAAATTCTTAGCTTGGAATTCATACCCCCCTATTCGTGATTATGGTCTTGTATAAGAGTAAGAACGTTAGATGGCTAAAGGCTCTTGAAACCCAGGGATGAGAGTAGACTGACTTCTGACCTCGATCGCGTTGCAGCTTGATCAATTGTTTCCAAATCAGATGCAAAAATTATTCTCACCAGGCTTTTGAATATAGCTTACTATTTAACGTGAACGTATAGGTTGCTACGTACTGGTTGCTTGTCTTATCCTATTTGGGTTCGAGGATATGAATACAACCTGATCCATGGGATATAACAAGTACTTAGGATGATTGGCCGCCAACTCGTGGCTGGTAATTGGGATTCGGACATGCTGGTCAGGCTACTCAGCAGTAACATAGCCAATAGCACATAAGTGGCTAGGGTTTCAGTCAAAACGATATTGAGGTAGCCTCGAGTTTTAGAAAGGGCAGATAATTGGTCTGCATGCACAAGTAATGTTCTTCAGAACACATACATATGCTAACAGTGAAAGCTCGGTCGGTGCCGAAGATACCGTGCAAGGATATCATCCGGGGCGCGTAGATACGACTGATACAAGGGTGGAATTCGATTCCTTGAACAATGATTAAAGCTAGAATGGATACTTGAAGCTGACTTGTTTCAATCTTATCGAATTTCAAGGTTACTGTAGATATGCATGTATGTATGTAGGAGCCAGCGCCCAATTGCCCCACCAGCGAAAGCGGTGTACCACTAAATCTGCAAACCCCCCCTGCTCAGATTGGCAGAAAAAGTTCTGGTAGCCCCAAAATTTGGAACCGCTGAAGCTCGAGATTGTCGCCAAACCTACAACGCCAGTCTGGACCTTGATAATCCACAGCCGCAATCATGGTCACCAAAAGCAAACTGAAGATGGCCCTTGCGGCCGAAAAGGGCGTCGACTTCCAGAAGCAGCATCAGAAGAAAGCAGCCAAAGAAGCAGCCAAGAAGAAGGGACCGAAACCCAGAACCAATGGCGGGGCAAAGTCGACTCAGAACGGCGATGATCCTGACTGGGAAAGCGCCGACGACGACGAAGATGAAGGCGGCGCTCCCGTCTCGGATGACGACGAGAGTGACGACGAGGAAGTCCCGGGACAATCAATCCCGTTGAACGACGAGTCCAGTAGCGAGTCGGAGGTCGAGATGGAAGAGAAGCTTGTGCGCAAGCCTAAGCCCATTCTCAAGTTTGCCAACGCTATAACGTCAAAGCCCAAGAAGAAGGACGAAGCGGAAGACGAGGAGGAGGAAGATGAAGATGAGGAGGACGACGAAGACATCCCAATGTCCGACCTGGAGGACCTGCCTGATGACGAGAAGGAAGATTTGATACCCCACACCAGGCTCACCATCAACAACACTTCCGCTCTTCTTGCGTCGTTAAACCGCATTTCAATACCCACCGACAAATCAGTCCCTTTTGCGAGCCACCAGATCGTAGTAAGCACTGAGCCGACTGCGGACGGCATTGAGGACATCCAAGACGACTTGAAGCGAGAGCTAGCCTTCTACAAGCAGTCGCTCGAAGCCGCCAAGAAAGCGCGCAGCCTGTTCAAGGCCGAAGGCGTGCCCTTCAGCCGTCCCAATGATTATTTTGCTGAGATGGTAAAGGATGATGGCCACATGGAGAAGGTGAAAGCAAAGCTGGTGGAGGAAGCGTCTGCAAAGAAGGCCTCCAGCGAAGCTCGTAAGCTAAGGGATCTCAAGAAGTTCGGCAAACAGGTGCAAGTCGCCAAGCTTCAGGAGCGCCAGAAGACTAAGCGCGATACGTTGGAAAAGATTAAGTCTTTGAAGAGGAGTGCGTCCCTTGGCCCCTAATTTGCATAATTTCACTGGCTAACATATTCGCAGAGCGTCAAGAGTCTTCAGGAGATGTTGGCACGAATGAGGCCGATCTGTTCGATGTTGGAGTTGACAACGAGCTCAAGAAGCACAACGGCCAGACGTCGTTCAGCCGAGGTACCCGAGAGGGCGGAGCCAATGCAAAGCGACAGAAGAAGAACGAGAAGTATGGATTTGGTGGTAAGAAGCGACACTCCAAGTCAGGAGATGCTATGAGCAGTGCAGATATGAGCGGCTTTAGCGCCAAGAGGATGAAGACTGGTGTAAAGGGCAAGCCAGCAAAGACGGCCAGATTAGGAAAGGCCAGAAGAAATGCTGGTACTCAGAAGCGATAAAAGAGAGTTGATGTACTCGTTATGCATTCTGGAGTTTTTGGTTTCCGGGCGTGCAGGATTTTAGTACCCCCCTGGCGCATTCAAAGAAGAAATCCATTTTGATTCATGATAAGTCTGCCTGTACTATGCTCTAGGTCATTGCTCATGTCTGAGATGAGGGATTCTTTCCAGCACGGATTCCATACGCATATCGCCTGTGTCAGATTTCGGAACAGGTTAAAAAGTGTGACCGTATTGCTGTAGTTGAATCTACAAAGATTGTTTATGCAGATACCGTTGTAACGGGGCGAAACCATCAGCCTAGGTTACGGTAACGCTTGGGCCTGTTGGTCACGTTGTGACGAGCTGGGTCAATGACGGCGGGTTGATAACATGACCGAACCCACTACAGGTACTGTACCTCGTGCTTTGGAGCTTCTTCGATAAGATTGCAGCCTTCCCATCAACAACAACAAACTTGCCAACACTTCGCCGACTCCGGCTCTCCTCTTCTCGACATCGAATAGCCACTACGCCCTGCAAGGACAGTTGGGTAGACACAACCTACTCCGAAGTAATTGGCCGGCAACATCGTCGGTAGTGAACCAGCCTCTCTCCCTTGCCGAGTACCGCCTTTTATCTTCATTATGGCTTCTAGGAAGAAGGTACTCTTGAAGGTATTTCGATCCCGCCATGCATCGCGGCGTTGAATCACTGACACTGGTCCTTCTATTCTAGGTCATTATCCTTGGGGATAGCGGTGTAGGCAAGACGAGTTTGATGAACCAATATGTACGTTCATGCATCTACCCATACCCACGATCGGGGCGCCTGCAACGCCAGCACGAGATCAAAGACTGCGCAACATGGCATGCTGATATGGAGTCTCCCGACAGGTCAACAAAAAGTTCAGCGCCAGCTACAAGGCCACGATCGGTGCCGATTTCCTGACGCGAGAGGTTCTAGTCGACGACCGGCAAGTGACCATGCAGGTAAGGGACACCACGTTGAGCTGGCAGGTCCAAGTACTGATCAAGCCTAGCTATGGGACACGGCTGGCCAAGAACGCTTCCAATCTCTAGGTGTCGCATTCTACAGGGGCGCCGACTGCTGTGTATTGGTATTTGATGTGAACAACTCGAAGAGTTTCGACGCTCTCGACAGCTGGAGAGATGAGTTCTTGATCCAGGCATCGCCACGGGATCCCGAGAACTTCCCATTTGTGCGTAGATCCTAACCTTGACAACATGTACACTCAACTGACCACGTGGATAGGTTGTTCTGGGAAACAAGATCGACGTCGAGGAGAGCAAGAGAGTTGTGAGTCTACTTCCCGCGTCGTCTCGTAAATACTAGTCTAATCATTCAACCCCAGATCTCAAGTAAGAGAGCAGCAACTTTCTGCCATTCCAAAGGCGACATTCCGTACTTTGAGACCAGTGCAAAGGAAGCCATCAATGTTGAACAGGCTTTCGAAGGTAGGCCGGTTCTCATGTCCGACCCAGGATTTAGTGGCTAACATTGTTCTAGTTATCGCAAGAAACGCTCTTGCTCAGGAGGAATCCGAGGAGTTTAGCGGTGACTTCCAGGACCCCATCAACATTCACATTGAGAATGATCGAGATGGATGCTCATGCTAAGACATGTCGCAACCGGTGACAAATTCATTACGAACACCAAGTTGGCCTCTCGACCATCGGGGGTTTATTGTGCATTTCCTTCGGCGTTATAGCTTAACTGCAAGCATATGTTATGTAATCGAACTATGCCTTCGGTCCCATTGTCCAAGATTTGGCTTTCCAGGTTCAGTCTTGACGGACGGTAGGCTGTTGGTCATTAGCAGTTGCAATGCTTCTCAGTTCATGGTCAATAGATGGGACCTTCTATGGGCTATGCAAGATACACAAGGTCCAATCGTCATAGTTAGAAACCAATCACCAGGCATACCAAACCAGTAGTCTTTTTGCTCAATGGTGTTGTGCTGCTTTGCATCAAATCAGGCCTTTGGGTTACCAGTAATTGCTTCCCACCATTCATATGCTGCTAGGACCATGTACCTACACACAGAGGTGTGTCATAGTAGCCCAATTTAGGTGGTGTGGCGCCAGAGGATCACCGGGCTACTTACGGCTTACTGGATCCGTCCCTGGCTCCAGGGGTCTGTGTCTCGTGTCCCAGGAACGCCGACTTCAAGTTATTGACACATCAAACTGCTGCATGCTCTGTCATTCCTTTCAATATCCGCCAGACTTGCGACTCTCATTTTTAGTTCCTCATATGAACGTAGATTGCTCGCTCGACTCCCCTCCGATCCATAGCCCGACAAATGTCGTCATACTCATCACGGGTAGACGGCACCTGAACCCGAGTTATCCGTGTCGTGTTTATTGACCGACAGAGGACTACCCTTGTGGCTGACAACAAAATCAGCATCATGGCATCAACGGAGCCATTCTTCTCTTCCGAGGCGGAACCAGAGATAGGCCGTGCGAGTAGGAGGTCTTCAGAGCCGCTGGAAACACCGATGGAGGATCTATCAGCATCCTTCATGTCGCGAAGAAGCGTGGCATCAAGTGCGTCGCGGAAACCCGGCTACATGAAACTTGCGAGGAGAACTTTAGGCCTTGCTTGCCTACTGGTGACCGTGTTCTTGTGGACCGCTTCGAATTTCCTTGCTAGTGTAAGTTGCGCCGGATCAAACTCGACCACATCCGCAATACGAAATGCCTGAATACTGATGGAGAGGGACCGCAGTACATTTTCTCCGATCACACCTACGACAAGCCCTTTTTTGTCGTCTATGTAAATACGTCCATGTTTGCGATTTCGATGATACCCATTTCGATCAAATACATTCACCAAAACGGAGGGTTTGGGCAGGCGCAAGAGAGGCTGAAGCAGGCATGGCGGGAGAAGTCGCTGCGCCCTTTCAACATGGAGCGACTGAAAGCAGAGGATGCCGGCGATGACGATTTGACTGCCGGCGAGCGGCTCTTGGTAGACGATGAAGGCAGTTTCGAAGCCGTCGATATACCGAAACCAGTAGAAAAGCTGGGCCTGCGGGAAACGGCATGGCTGAGCTTGGAATTCTGCATGCTGTGGTTCTTTGCAAACTACTTTGCGTCTGCTTGTCTGCAGTACACGAGCGTCGGCAGCGTCACGATTCTGACTTCGACGAGCAGCGTTTGGACGTTGGTCTTCTGCGCATGGATGAAGGTCGAGCCGTTCTCTGTGCGGAAGTTGATTGGCGTCATGGCCTCGCTGGCCGGCATTATATTGATCTCGCTCGTCGATCTGTCGGGCAAGGACAACGATGCCGATCGAGGAAACTTTCCTCACAAGACCCAACAGCAGATCGCTATTGGCGACTTGATGGCCCTCATCAGTGCCGTAGTCTATGGGCTCTATGTCACCGTAATGAAGGTACGGGTTGGTGACGAGGATAGGGTCAGCATGCCCTTATTCTTTGGGCTCGTTGGCATAATCAATGTTCTACTTTTATGGCCAGTCTTCTTCATCCTGCACTTCACTGGCATGGAAACGGTAAGCTGCACTGCTCTTTTGATCATGCTGAACTGCCAACTGACAAGCGCCCAGTTCGAATTGCCGCCGACTGGAAAAGTATGGATTATCATCCTGCTCAACTCCATTTCGTCTTTTATAAGTGACATGTCATGGGCATATGCCATGCTGTTGACAACTCCACTGATTGTAACAGTGGGCCTCTCACTCACAATACCCTTATCCCTCATTGGAGAAATGATACAATACCAGCAATTTTCCAGTTTCTTATACTGGGTGGGCGCTGGTATCGTCCTACTATCCTTCTTGTTCATCAACCATGAGAGCCATGAGGAACCCGATGAAACAGCCAAATCGTCGGGCTCCGACACGGAATCGCGACCATTACACGGTCAGAACATATAAGCCATGATTTGAATTTGTACAGTATTACTTGGGGAGTATTGGTAATAGACTGGTCTGCATCAAGGAATCGGCGTCTAGCGATATTGGATATATTTTTTGTTTATAAGCCAAAATGAGTCTTGGGTGCGGCGAACGTTTACACTTTAAACGCGAAAGCATATGTAGCAGGGCCATGGACGGTAGCGAGACTATATTTGTAAGGACCTTGTTGACGATACATACTCGGGACGCATAGTTCGAAGGCTGGTTTCTTTCCGATCACAAACCCAACATCGGGCCCAACAAGTATTGTTCCTCCACGAACTACCTCGAGATTTTACACACGTGCTCGCCATCAGGTGCCAAACTTCAATACATAAAGGATAGCATTTTCAATATTGAGAAGTGCCTGCAGAGCAGTGGAACGCTTGTTCTTGGATACTATCGAAATGCTTAGCAACCCTTTGAATAGGCGTCCGTGGTCTATATCTGCACATCATCCTACCCACGCCGGTCCGGACCTCGTCGTCACTAGAAGTGTGGATCAGACATCGCCTCGTGGCTGCTCATGTCTTCAGTGGTGGTACTCGGGTGCCAAAGGGGGCATGTGGAAGCGTTGGACACGTTCAATTTTGGTTAGACCTATATAGTCTTTGAGCACAACAAGGACATATGATGTGCGGCTCTTGGATAATTATATAGGGCAGGGGGGGGATTCAGGAGACGTGAGCAAGATGAAATCTTGGCTTCCTGCAATTTGAATATATAGACCATGAATTATTGCCTCCGCAGAAGAGGTGGTGGTAACTCTGAACAGCTTGCATCAAGTGACATCATCTCGCCAGGTAGGGAAAGAGCATTTTGATTACAGCTGGTAGGATTTGTATTTACTGAACTAATGGTATAACGTTTTAAGACAAATGCCAACTGCAGCCTTGCATATACTCATTCAAGCATGCCATGTAACATCTAGAAGCGAGTAAAGGGTAGCCTGGGGGTGGGAATTAGTAAGATTATCCCAGGAAGATGAGCCGGCAGGAACACTTACCACTTGCCCCTCAGCGTGATGTTCACCCAGGCGACACCGTCCTGATCAACCTCCTTCTCGACCTTGGACGAGAACGCAATCGCGCTCATGATGCCGTCGCCGAACTTCTCGTTCATGATGGCCTTGAAAGCATAGCCGTAGTTCTGCACAACCTCGTACAACCGGTAGATCAGCGGCTCCACGGGCGGCATGGGGCCGGCACGGCCTCGGTCTGGGAACCCGCCCATCGACGACTCTAGGCTCTCCTTGGACACATTGAGGATGCTGGACAGCTTCTCGATGTCCTCTGGGGACGCCTGGGCTTGGCCGTAGAAGAGAGCTGCGACGGCGACTTCACCACGTCCGAGTTCCTTGGCGATCTGCTCAAAGGTGAGCTTCTTCGTGGCCTTGGCGTCGAAGAGCGTCTTGGAGTAGGTGGGCAGTCTATCGACAATAGTCGACTGTGCGTACGCCTTGTTAGATGTTCATTCTGTAGCTGCATGGCGGGGTTTACTTACATCAAGGACTGCGATCTTGGAGTTGTCAGACATGCTGTATGGTGGTGGTGGGATCAGGAACTCGCGTCGTGAAGGAAGTTGATTATAGGAATGAGGTTATTTCCAAATTAATCACTCAATTTGGTCTTTATACTGAGTAGTACACCTCGGCACTTTGGAAAATGCGGCTCAAAGTCCCCTCAACGTCATGAAAGACTAACCCCACATCATTAAGTTATGCGGAGATAGTGCGGAATCTCGGTGTTCTTGGTTCTTGAGGGTAAAGCCGTTTAACCAGCAAAGCCCGGACAAGGCAATCGTGAGGATCATCTTTTGCAATTTTTGTCGCCCACGATGCCACCCGAAGCGTTGGGGATTCCAAATAGGACCGCTTGGTCAGAGATTCCTCCGAACGATTGTGTTAGTCCGCGGAGGCACCGTTGAGTGTTGCTTTTGACACATGTCTTAATGAGTGGAAGTGAGCGTAATCTGGACTGAAGCACTTCGTCGATAATAAGGTCCGGGAACCAATCTACTCCCGCAAAAGGCACTCGGTAGATATATTAAATTTCAGACCCTGGCAACCGGGATCATGCCGCCACGTGCCTACATGTCGGAGGCCGGAAGCCTTCTGCAGCCCAACCCGGTTTACTGGGTCGGATGCTATATTAACTGATGAAATCCGTTTGAGTCGGTGCCCACAAGCTTGGCAAGGGCATCCCGCATCTCGAATGGTTTCAGATCCTTCGATATGACTGCAACCTGTGCCTGAGGTCACGCTTCACACGATTACTCAGCGCTTGCGTGGGATTCGGGTTGTCCATAGACTATTCAGGGGACCGGCTGTAAACTTTATCTACTAGTTAGTTAGTTATTCAATCTCTCTGGGGTCACATCTGATTCGTGGTTTTTGGCAAAACTGACGTTGCATTGCTTGGGCGGGCAATGAAATGAACATGCTTAGTCTCTTGCTGCATGGCTTCTACCCAGACTGCTACAAAGTTGTGTAACGAACATGTTATCTGGATTACATTCGACATTAGAGTCTCTACTGCGAAATGACATGGAAAGTCATGTATCCTGTACATTCCGTAATTTGTGGCAATTATCCATATCGGATGATCCCCAAGATTCGTTCTACAGGTCTCAGGGATGTTTTTACCTAGTACGGTCCACTTTGGCGATCCCTGCTGCAATGCGTTAGCTATGTAGTTTCACACCCAATTTGCGTGAGGAGTAACATAAATCACTCACTTCTGGTGGCAAATCCACTAATCCACGTGATATCTGAAAACACGGATTTTTGCGTGCAACTCCAGCAGCAACGTATGGTGTTAATATTGCCCATGGCGGTAATTTGTATGAGGAAATTCAATTAATTCGAAACAATTAACATTACTATTACCGGCCACCCTGCTTAACATAACGCTTTACCCTATTATACTGCGAAATTACTAAGGCCACCAGGTACTCCTCCGTGATTGCCTTATCCCACGCCTCTTCGAGTATCTAATACAAAACAAAGGGATCTTAATCGAGGATCCAATCGAGGTTATAATTGCTTTCGATCCACGCTTTCATACACGCCCAACAGTTCTCAATTGGGTTTAGATCAGGGCTGTTTAAAGGCCACTCGATAGTAAAAATTTCGAAAAAATCAAGCCACTTACTGGTGAGCTTTAATCTATATAATAAAGCGCCATCATATTAAAAAACAGGCTAGTCCGGGAAGCTGTTCATAAACAGCTTAATTAACGGCAATACTCTTATACTATATTTCCAGCTATTGATCCTGCCGTCTCCTTTAAGCCAGATATAACAAGGCCCTTTATAACGGCCACGGATACAACCCCAAAACATCCAGCCGTGGAACTCCTGGACCTTTCGATACCAATAATTAGTAGGATCTTCAAATTAGTGGCAAGTAAACCACTGCTTAAAGCACGGATCTATGGTGCCGTAGGTCTCATCACTAAAAATAGGAGCACGTTCGATCCAATCCTCCGGCGTGGGCCACGCTTCAAGCCACTCCATACAACAATCGCAACGGTACTCCTCATCACGGTCAAAAAGGGGGAGCTTACGCTATTACCGTACCAATCTTCGAAATCCCATATCGTTAAGAATACGCCTAAGTACTGTTTCCCCATACTATTCCAGACCGGGCACTCTATATCTGATATCTTGCCACGGTTAATACCGGCTAACGTTGTCTTTATACAGCCACTCAATAAGTTATGCCTTCTCTTGTGGTGTGAGGTTCTTCAGACCCCATCCAGCTGGTCCCTTTTTTTTGGGAGTCAACCGTGAGGTTAACGCGTGCTGTACGAGGTGCTGTTTGTAACCGGTTCGGAAGGCAATCGATTCGTAGGTGGACTCCGGATAAAATTTTTTAAGGGCCCGGATTTCGAGTTTTTCGTCCCTCGTGAGGTCTTTGCGTTTGACCTGTTTATCGTGGCCGGTAACTCGATTGCGCTGGTGAACGTTGCGGTGGGTAAGATCCAGCACCCGTGGGTGATCTGCCTGCAACTGGGCATCTTCAACAGCCACGGGCGTGGGTGTGGTTGCGTTTAGTCGTTGCTTTATAATCTAGGCAATATGGTCCTGGTCGACCTCTTCAAAACCCTCCATTTCTCCAGCCGTACTCCAAGGCGGTGGTGGTGATAACCTCAAACCAAAAAACAGTTGAAGTTGAAGCTTTGATAATGACGTCTATTGCCCGTTGTACCCTCCATACAAATTTGTATGGGAGGTACGTGTGGGCCTCAAAAGCCAATAGTGAAGGCTATAGCTGAAAAAAGAGGGGTGGTGGACCGTACTAGGTAAAAACATCCTTGAGACCTGTATAAAGTATGGAACTAAGAACAGGGTTTCTCGATTACAACACACTCTTAAAGTCACGGCACGTTCTCAGTGGGAGAACAAGACCAAGATTTGGTGATGAAACAAACTAGACCAAAGCAAGGTTCGACTGTTTCTACGCTTGTGCAACTTGCAGCAGATGTAGCGTGGACGAGTACCGCATCTGCCACTGCACAAGCACGGTAGAGCAGAAGATCCAGCTATGCATCGATGCACCACATTCTTTTGAGGTGTGCCAAAAATAGAGCGATCTGCATGCACACATACAACCCGCAGGTAAGATGGTGCTAATTGGACACTTTCGTTGATGCTCCTTCCAAACAAGCTCCCGACTGGCCTATTCGCCGTGTGGCCGAAATTCGCCGCCTGCGAGTATATCTGGACTCCGCCACCGAGCGACGCGATGACGGCCAGCGATTCGAACTGCAATCGCTAGAGCAGCCAGACGCCCTGACGCCTGACGCTTACAACCTGCGACTAGGGCGCACACGGTATGCAAGATTCCCCAAGCGTCGACGAAATGCTAGCCACAGTGCGGAAAGAGAGTGCTTTGTGCTTTCATGGCGCAGTCATCAGACGCATGTACCCATCGGATTATTGCATAGTGCGAATCTCGTGCCAACTGCTGCCCTACACCTACGGGAGGCACAAAGTGGATACATACGTTCATGACAAACTCCCGTCAAGGGGATCGCAATTTTGGGGCTCAAACGGCTCCAGAGGGTCCCCGCGTATACTGCTAGTTATGTCTCGTCATAATGTCGGTTGCGCGTGGAGGTCGACAGCGAAGACGCCACGATGCCATGATGCCATGATGCTGACAGTCTTGAGCGCAAATACGTCGCAACACGCACCAGGGCTGTGCTGAGATTCTGACAGTCCCCAGCGTGGCCAGTCGGGTGGAATGAGGGCATGCAAGACACGCAAGCAGATACGAGTGCACGACGATCGGCACACATAATACACACATACGACGTGAGCTATGGTTTTGGTGACGCTCGCCGTGATCCGAGGTTGTCAAAATTTCTACATCCACCACCGAAACCCGTACAGCCAGCAGCACAGGCCCAAAACTCCATCGAAGCTCGTATTCCGACGTCATATTTTAGCTAACCTCATGCTGGCAATTGGCCAACCGGACTCGGTGGAGTTTCAGGCACATCCACTACCAGGCGAGTCCCAAGGCCGCTGGTCATTTCCAGACGACTGGATCGCTGCTACGTTCGCCCATGGGTCAGCGCCAAGCATTTGAGATCAAAGTCAATGTCCAGGCCGGCTTTGTTCGCCGGCCAGAGCGCGGTCCGCGTTGGGTTGTGCAAAACTCTGTCGTGCTGCAGATCGGCTGCCTGACTGGGCAACAGGCAGGGTGGGATCGCAGGTCGGCAGATTCGCCGTGCAGACGTGGAAGGCGACTATTTTCATGATTTCCCTGCTGGAAAGTTGGCCATTGGTGAGGGGCAGCTACAGTGTGCTCTTCCACGAATCCAATGAGCCCTACAGCGCATCAAAGCATCTTTCTCCGACACACCTGAGAGGAGGTGTCAGGTTGCATGCAAGTCTGCGGCAGATCCAGGCGACAGGCGGACTGCAGATAAACGAAAGGGACCCCTGACCCCCTGTTCCCTACCTTAGCTCCTGACCCTAGGCTCGTGCCAAGTACTGCAATTCTCAGCTAGGACAGTTGGAGCCCATAAAACAGCACGGAAGCTACGGTTGCAGTGCCCGCGAGCCATACCCAGCCTCCCAAAGCTGGCCGGGCTTGCAGGGATCATGGAAGCTCTGTCGTTCGCTTGTTATTCCCTAGTATTTCGAACCCTCGATTGCAGCTGATAAAGAACACCAACTTTTCCCGTCAGCTCTGAGGCCTCAGTTCCTCCTGCTGCTCACCCCTCCACGTCCAAAGTCTAGCCTCGTCTCCAGTCCGTAGCTTCGTACCCCCAAAGACGACTGACATCCCACCCACACTCGTTTGCTTGACCCAACGGATTTCTCGTGCCGCTCAGAACTAGCGACCTAGCTGGTATCCATTCGCTTGATCCACTTACAGCCTCTACTACACTCCTCTTCCGCCACCCACGATGCAACAAGAGTAGCTTCGTCCCTATTAGTCTCCTCTTCTCTCACTCTTCGGATCTTTGTTGCAGTAGCTTGCATTAGCCCGCGCCGGCATCGTCTGAAACATTCCTCCTATACCTACCGCAGGACCCCCCTTCTAGCTCTCTTGGAAAATGGCGAGATATCAACCCTTTGTAGTAGTCGAGAAGTCGCCAGCAGCGTTACCGTACGAAGAACACCCTCGTTCCCGGACCAAGATGTTTTCAGCACGGAAATTGGTCTTTGGCCTCCTGGTCATGTTTGTTGTCGGCTTTGGTCTTGCCACGGCATCCTATTCCGAGGGACCGGCTGGTGGTGACGATGGCAGCTCTGATGAGGCCCAGGTTACCATCGACCAAGGAGAGTCAGGCTTCGCGAGACTGCTGAGCTCGGCATCTCCGGACTCCCTCCACCGTCTTCTTCATGACTACTTTCCTAGCACCTTCAAGCATGGTGTGTACGAGTCTGATGAGTCGGCTGTTGAGGCAGTCCATGCCAGTGACGCTGCCCTTGCAACTTCGCTCGTCGAGCTTGCAAAGCGCCAGAACAGCAGCTCAACCACGGACTCTGGTAACTCTGGCTCGACAGTGACCAGCGTTGACGAGACCACGGTCACCAACACTGCCACTGCCACTCAGGATCCAACCACGACCAGCCCAACTTCGCAGGCCGTCACTACGCCAACGACTCAGGCAACTACTCCCACGACCGCGGCCCAGACAACGACCGCTCAGCAGACGACTACCGCTCAGCAGACGACTACTGCCCAGCAGACAACCACTGCACAAGAAACCACCACAGCTCAGCAGACGACAACGGTGGGCCAGACCACTACCGCTCAGGGAACGACAGTAGAGGTTACTACTACCAACACGCCAACGAACGGGAACACTCCAACGACGGGTACAACCGCTGCTGGAACGACTGAAACGACTGACACTGCCCCGGGTACGTCTATCGAAACTACTACCTCAATTCTTCCTACTACAGTAACTGCTGTAGAGACTTTATCTCCTACCACTACCACTCAAACTCAAACTCCTACTTCTCCTACTACTCAAACTTCCACTCCTGTCACATCTCAAGATCCCTCTTCCCCAACTCCAACTTCTACTCTTCAATCTACTCCTAGCACCGCGGGTACGTTTCTCTTTGTATTTGAATATGGATGTAACAGCCTTGCGGTGTTTCGACCTTTGTGCTATCCTTCTCTTTTGGACTGCTTCTTCCCCCGCCATGATGCAATTGCCGAGAAGATTTCATAACTAATGTTCCCATAGGTTCTACGCAGACCACCCTGGCCACAGCACAGTCGTCTGGTACCACTACCAAGGCCAGCACTACTTCGCACCGGACATCCACTTTCACCTCTACCTTACCAAACGGACAGGTGAC
The DNA here is from genome assembly GCA_039778275.1 of Seiridium unicorne. Lineage (NCBI taxonomy): Eukaryota > Fungi > Ascomycota > Sordariomycetes > Amphisphaeriales > Sporocadaceae > Seiridium > Seiridium unicorne. The sequence goes on from JARVKF010000135.1 coordinate 414,457, forward strand.
TACCATCTACTCGACAGCAGTTGTGAATGGTGTCCAACCAACAGACGCAACGTCAACCGACAGCAGTGGTTCATTACAAACCGGCTCAGTTGCGGCAGACTACAAAAATCCAGTCTTCGAGATGGCGGCAATCGGAGTCGTCGTCGGCGGGTTTCTGTTGGCGTAAAGCCGTATTTATAAGCATCTTCGAAAACACGAGGGTCTGTGTACTGGGGATCACTGGGTACGATATCATCATCGACAGGGGAGAAGAAAATAATACAGCGGAAGTAATGAGCGAGATACTCGCAGACTGATATTTTGCATATACTGGACCAGGGGGTCCCGGCGTTTATGGGCATGGAAACTAACCAGGCATTGATGCCAGCATTTGCATATATGGAGCATTTCATGGCATATACACTCCTTAGATACCCTGGGTAGCATAGCGGGCTTAGACAAATGGCTTGATTGGGAAAGCCAAGATTGCGACGCCACAAAAATATACACGGGCGATAATTTAGCGAGGAATTGATGCGATTTGGGACGCAGATAGATTAGGAGAAGCGCTGAAGAATGAAATTGAAATTGGAATCGACATAACAATTATCTTTATGAACGATAAACCTACGAAACACGCAGGCTTCCAAGCAGAGTTATGTATGTCGGGCATGAAGAACCTTTATAAGTGATGCATATGTAGATTCCTATGCCTGACTTGTGACAACTGGCTTGCCGAACCTAAGTCGTGCTATCATGCGTTTCCCCTGTTCCTAGGGTACAAGGCTGGACTTATTGTATATCCTTTGGGGGGTCGCAGGCGAGAAATAACAGTAGATAGCAGATGATTACCGCGGTGCAAGTCCTTGTTCTTTGACATTCCCCCAAAGACGCGTGGCGATTGTTTTGTCTTACTACGCATATCAGAGACTAAGACATTATGAAGCTCGCGGTATTTGCAACATGCCACGCTCAGATGAATCGCAGCGGGAAGCGGAACACAGAGTGTTTTGCCGGTATAGGTATGGAAACAAGTCCAAAAATACATTTCTTGTCGACAAGTTGCAGTGTCGCTTAGCCTGGGCCGATCTTGGGCATATCGTGATGCTCGCTGAGTTTCGACAGGTACGTGTTGAGCTCCTCCACTCTCTCCTTGTGCGTTTTAAGTAGTTCCGGTCGCGAGCTCGAGGATTTCGATAGTTCTAGCATCTATACGGCAACGAAAACAAGTCAGCGAGTGTCCCTTCGAACGTAATATGCGAAGTAGCCCGCCAGGACTCCAAGGCTTCGTGCTCACCTTTTTCCTCTTATACTCCTCGTGTCTTTTCTGTGCCTCGGTCTTGTACTCTATCGGCTCGTCTTCTTCTTCTACAGGCTCTCCTTCTGGCCTCCCGTCGTCATCCTTGGTGGGTTTCTTGCTGGTCGGCTTCTCGAGCTCATTGCCGCTGGGCGCATCGCCAGTCGAGAGCGCGCGCTCCAAATCGGAGGACCGTTCCTTGTCCTTTTTCTTTTTCTTGGGTTTGGATACCTTCCCGCCCTTGAGCTTAAGGGCGCCGGCCCCTTTGAAAGACGTGTAGTCGTCGGACGGCATGGTTGGCTGCTTGGGAGGCAATGTTGTTTGCGACGGCAAAGTTCCAGCTACCTTCATTGTCAATGCTGAAGATGAGGCTGTTGCGGCTGCTACTAGCTGAGGTGCCCCGCAACTCGGTGGGTCGTGCTCGGATACCCGCCGAGATGGTCGCTGACTTAGACTTATTAGACTTTGACTGATCACATTGTTTCCAATTCAAGGCAGTGGAACAAAGAAGAATTGCCATGTATTACAGGTTATACCTGTGCCCAGTTCATGACCTAGTGCATGATGGCGCCCTATCATTTGCTACCCGTGTAGTTCTAACTAGTTGTTACACTCAAAGCTTGACCTGGTAATCTCTTGATAGGATGAGACAAGCTAGCAACGGGATGAACCCTTTAGCAAACAAAGTTGTTGCACTATCCAGGATTAATTTGGCCAAACTGAGCATGCGCGGTAATCATCATTAGAGGACCACGTCAACCTCTCGGAAGATCTGTGGATGGGCAACTAGATCATGGCCAGGCAGTATAGTACCATTATATTTCTAGTGGGCATTGAACATGAAGCATCATCTAACGATTTTTGCAACCAGAACACCCTACTTGGCACGTTGCTACCTGAAATATACCAAGGACATATATAGCCTAGGTGAATTGGCTTCCAGAGTCAAAGAGTCAAAGTGATATTGCGATGGAGGTTAGTTGTTGTCCCATCATACAAGGACGTCTGCGTTGCTGGGCAAAATTCACGTTTAGCCCATTAATCGGGCAATTAGGCCGCCCCTCACCGCCCCGGCCCCACGCTAGCTTCGTACAAAACTCTGGCGGCGCTGCCGAAATTTTGCTGGATTTTTCTCTTTTCTTCTTCAGATCAATTAGCGAACAACGCAGCCACGACCTTCACCTCGAACCTCTACAGTGATGAGTTGCCATTCTCTTTCAGAGAAGTCGCGTTGGAGAGAGAAATCCTGGCTAGGAAGTCTTCCGCGCGTCCTCGGACAGTGTGCGGGAGATGTCGAAATTTTCGGGAGACATTTCAATATTTAGAATACTTGGTAGGTGCCTTGCACATGCCAACCGTAGGTGAGCCTAGACACGCACCGAGTGCGCCCATTCAGCCTGATAATGCGCTCGAGCGGGCCTCCATGGTGATGGGATGTTCAGTATAACGTGAAGTGAGCATCGCGTAGTGTTGCAGAGAAGTTTCCACCTTGACTTTCGTCTTCATCAGCTTAAGTGGTGCTGATGCATGATCGAGCAGCCTTACGGTATCGTGACTTGATGTCCGGGTTGTCTGTCTCCCTTTTCCCGCCGCCTCTTCCAGGGAGTTGGGAAAGGGCATGTGAAGTCTCAGCCATGTCTCTCTTGCGTCTTTGCATCTCAACAACGGGCTGGGCATCAATGTTAGACCCTCTCTCTGCCACTTCTTCGCTTGCAAAGCTGTTGGCCAGGTGGAATGCCCCGTAATCCAAGGCCATTCTTCACAGGCACTCACCCTTCGCTTTTGTTGACAACGAGATGCCATCGAGGCGCTCTGAGACAAGCGGCAGCAAACGCGACTATTGTGATGTTTTACATCCGCCTTCGTTATAAGAGCTATTGAAGGACCACTGCTTCCGGCCTGAATCTCCAACCTCAGCAGCTGGAGCCTGGTCTCGACATCCCTAATTACCAGTCACTCGTTCGACCCCCAGCCTCTCGGCTACCACGCTCTTTTGAACCGACGGCTCACCCTCGTTTGGTTTTCGTTAGGATACTAGGCACGCTTGTCCTCTTGATCACTTCTGCAGCGTAATAATATTGTCACCCATCACAATCAACATGTCTACCACCATCATTAACGGGACGGCCACATCGGCCTTCCTGTACTGCACGCCTACTCCGGTGACGCAGACGGTCTTCACTACCTCCTACGTGACCGAGTTGCTGGCTGCGTGCCCGACCAGCCAGTGGATGGCCACCTACACCGTCGTCGAGACCTGTACCGGCAACCCGGCCAGCTACGCGCCTTCGTCTGTCCCGGCTGGTTTCGTCGTCACTACTGTGACCTGCGACGTTTGCAAGCCTACTTCCGAAATCGTCATCACTTGCCCTGGTGCTCAGCCCACTGGTGCCGTTCCGACCGTTTACATCGAGGGCAACGGCGTCACCGCCTCTATCACACCCTCGCCTGCCGGTGGGGCCAACCCGGGCCCGACTGCTGCTCCTGGCAGTGGCAGTGGTAGTGGAAGCGGCTCTGGCTCTGGCTCCGGATCAGGATCTGGTTCTGGTTCTGGTTCTGGCAGCGGGTCAGGCTCAGGCAGCGGGTCAGGCGCTGGTTCAGGCGCAGGTTCAGGCTCCGGCTCTGGCTCCGGCGCAGGCGCAGGCACAGGCTCAGGTAGTGGCTCAGGTTCAGGCTCAGGTTCAGGCTCTGGCTCAGGCGCTGGATCTGGCGCTGGTTCTGGATCTGACACTGGTTCTGGTTCCGGGTCTGGTTCCGGTGCAGGATCTGGTACTGGCTCTGGTGCTGGCTCTGGTTCCAGCCCAGGTGAAGGTATGGGATCGGGCGCCAACGCTGCTGGAAACAGCACGACAAGTAGCCCACTCGCCGCAGTCACCGCCGGTGCTTCATCATTCAGGAGTATTTTTGCTGCCTCAGGCTTGGCGGCCATTGCTACTGTGCCTTTCGTACTTCTATAATATTGGATTTAATGGGGGGTGTTCTTGGGGGTTTCAAAGAAAGAGAAGTTGAGCGGCTATGTGAGCTCTCAGTTCGGACTTCTCGCAATGTTTCATGACATTATGTACCTTTTTCATCTGGCGGTCACTGGATAATTATAGAAAAGGAGACGCTGAACTAAGCAGTTGCAGTGGTGGGTCCGAAGGTGTCATGTTATTTGGGTTTGAGCAATCTTTTTAGCATGTAATCTAGCATTCAATAAAGTTTCGGCCTTGATATGCTCGTTTGGTAATGTGCGTGTTTTGAACCTGAGTCTATAGCGACGAGTGTGCACTTGGTTGTGTTTATTTGGCTACCTGACAAAGTTGGCTCCGTCAATAGAGAGATATAGGCGCGAAATCCTGTTACCTGAGAGAACTTGAAGATGAAATCTTACGGAATCAAATGGCATAATGGACTTGGTATTCCAATCAAAAATGAAAGTCAGGCCCTGTCGTAGCAAATCTGAGATATCATAACTATGTTCAAACTAGAAGTGATTGTCAATCTCAGTCCTGTCGAGTCCGAAGCGTTGCTTTTTTATGTTCTGAGGAGGCAGCCCAACTAGCAACTTGGGGCGCCAACATATCGTAGAAATCCCGATGCAAGCTCTATAATTGCCAGCTGATTTGACCTTCCTGGTGTAAATAACAAGAGTACGCCAATTATGTCTAAGATAAAAGCATGATGGTTTAATCAGTTAAGTTTAGCTCTATATTAGGATGTTCAAAAATGATTCTGCCAATTAGCCACTTCGACCACTGCTACAGTCCCGAGTGTGTCCTTTCCAATCTTAAATGGGCTTAATGTGTATTGATTATAGGAAGATCTCGTACCAAGCCCTGGTTTTTATTCTTTTTGAACCCCTTCACTGGCAGCCAATTCGTCGATAATAAGTTGGGCGTGTGCCTTGCTTCTCACCGTTACTTTGACGGGGAATGGCTCACCAAGACCAAAAGGGTTGAGTTTAGTGACATCCTGATCGTCGCCGAGAGAGAAGTCGAAACAGTACAACAGTCGTGCAAAAGTCACAAAGAGTATCTTCTGAGCAAGCTTGTATCCCACGCATGACCTTCTACCGGCATTGAAGGCGAACTGCCAGAGATCCTGCTTCACGGTGGCCTTTTCGCCCGCTTCCCCTTCGTCATCCTCTCCGAGCCAGCGTTCTGGACGAAATTCGCCAGGGCGGGAGTACCCATGGCTACAGACGGGCACCGAATTGACGAGAAACTCGGTGCCCGCAGGGAAACGATATCCCTCAAACTCGAGATCTTCGACAAGTACACGCTGTGGCATCAGAGGCACAACAGGCCGCCATCTTAGGACCTCTTTAACTACCGCACACATGTATGGCAGCTTTGACAGGTCATCTAAACTGGGAAGGTGAAGGTCGTCAGTACCATATACGAGGTCGAGCTCTTGACGAGCCCGTTGCATAGCAGACGGCGAGACTATACAAGCCATCACCCACGCGTTCATCGCCATACGCGGGTTATCGGCGCCAGCCGCCATGACGGACATTGTAAGATACATTGATTGCTCTTCTGTACCGGAGAATTTCTCGAGGACAATATCGCGGACAAATGATGGTTTTGCGCTGAGTTCTGCTCGCGGCCTAATATCCGTCCACCAAGTTTTGATGGTGTCATAATGGAAATCTCCCATCTCCTTCCAGTGCCGGCGCCAAGTCTGCCAGCTCTCTGGGAGCCAATTCAGTTGAGGGAAGAATTCTGCAAAGCTGCTGTTGATCGAGCTCAAGAAGGTTGAGGTAACCTTTTGGAGATCATCAAGCTCGGGTTGAGACTTGGGGAGAACCTCGTTGACGACGATTTTGCTCATGATAGTTATTGCGTAACGGTAATGGTGAGCATACCATGTACTTGGGTCATTGAGGTAAAGTTTAAGAAGCTCCAGACTTGCAGTTTCTATGATGTGCTGATGTTCTTTTGCACTTGGGCCCATGATGTATTGGTGCATTAAATAACGCGGCTCCTTCCAGACATTGGCCTTCTGCAAGACAAATCTGTTGTTCCTGCTGACCAACTCTCCAGCAATAGGGAATTGCGGCCTCTCGTTCGTGATGCTGGCTCGTTTGCCAATGATCTCGTTTACAACGCGATCTGTATTCAAAAGAACCCATGTCTTTGGACCCATACTCAGCGTTGTCATTTCTCCGTACTGTGCTTGATTAACCAGCTATATTGGAGACTTTATTAGAAGATAATTCAGAGATGGTTTCCTGCAAAGATGCCTCACCCACGACATCACAGTTCCTTCACAGCGCACTTGGAGCCACTGCAGCAAGCTGCCGACAAACGGAAGACCACGAGGGCCAGGCGGCAATGCATATCGTTTATTATGGAGTAAACCTTTCCTGTGAGGTGGAAGGAGATAAATATACACTGCTCCGAGACATGAACATAGCAGCAGTAATAGAGTGGGCCCAGTCGCCAAACTAGGCCAAAAGACTGGCAGGAGAGTCATGGTGCAGCGGAAATATTCAAGTAGAAGACAATTGTAACGACGTACTAGTCACAAGAGAGCAGGGGGAGATCGAAGCAGGAATGAGTACGTCGCACAAGAATCTCTTCGGAAGATCTAAAAGAAGAGGGAAACCACTACGTGCACCGAAAAGCCGGGGCCTCGGTGGCTCTAGCGGGGTTAAGGGTATAGATTAAGGAAAGTACAATGGCTATATAGGCTTACATGTGACACCCACAAATTCAATGATGAGAGTGTGCATAATCTCAACCAAGTATATATCCTCTACTGCTCAGTCTCCTGAACTCAGCAGTTCATCAGCCCGTCCCCCCTCCCCCCGAGTAGTTCGCCAGTACCGGAACCTGGATATCAGAAAAAGACGGACTCAACCTTAGTTTTAACAGAATCGACCGCATATATGGCAGACGCTACAGCTCATGACTAAAAGGTCGAACACTTACACAATGGCTTCGTTACCTCAATCCCCTTTGGCAAAGGGCGTCAACTTTTTCCCGGACCTCCCACCGTATACTGATCCTACGACTGGAGTGCTATCCACACTTCCTGCGTCGCTGATACCGTACGGCCAGCTTATGCGGATCGACCGCCCGGGAGGCCTATACGCCTTTTACTTTCCCTATCTCATCGGGATCACATATGCCGCCTGCGTTGCGCCCACAGCTCCTCAACCACTTACTTTGCTGTGCATGGTGACGATTCTCTTGCCACTCAACGTGCTATTACGCGGAGCTGCCTGCTCTTGGAACGATACCGTCGATCAGGATTTCGATAGACGCGTAGAACGCTGCCGTCACCGGCCTGTCGCCCGTGGTGCCGTTTCGACAACATCGGCCCATGTTTTCACCCTAGTGCAGCTGGGGGCTCTCTATCCGATTCTAAGCTTATTTCCAGCGTTTTGTTCGCTACACATGTCATTCACTATAATCCTGTTCTTTATCTACGCTCTCATGAAGCGTGTCACATACTATCCTCAGGTGTTTCTCGGTTTCCCATTTGCCTGGGCACTCTTCTTTTGCCTGGCAGCCCTAGACATTGACCCATTGGGTTCCCACATCAGCTCGACTCTTGCGTTGTTTGCTGCCAACATCTTATGGACCATCATCTATGACACTATCTACGCACACCAAGATATCAAGGACGATGATAAAGCCGGGGTCAAAAGCATGGCATTACGCTTCGAGGATAGCACGAAGTTCCTTGCAAGCGTGCTCGCAGTCGGTATGGTCTTGCTTCTAATGTTATGCGGGATTCTGGCGGGCTTCGGCCTTCTTTACTACGTTGGTACTGTGGGCGGCGTTGCCGCTGGCCTGGCGTACTACATCTACGACGTAGACTTGGGGAACCCTGACAGTTGCGGGGCTTGGTTTCGCGACCAGTTCTGGATAGTCGGCGCAGCATTCATGGCTGGCCTTACTTCAGAGTATCTGAAACGCGTGACGAATGGTGTGATCGCCGAAGCAGTCTCCGGTATAGTGGCCTCAGACTAGTGCGGACGACCAATCTACGCCCTCTCATGTCGTGGCGAGAGGTTGCACTCGGGGTGGGAATAATTGCAGATGTTCAAATGGAAGCTCATCTATTATTTATCAAGTGCAGACGTTAGTCTGACAAGAAAATCCTGCCTGGCGCAATTATCCCACTTCAGTGCATTGCTTCCTGGTAGATCTGGGATTGAATGCAATCCTGATGATACCTAGAATCCTTAGCTGCATACGCAATGCGCACGAGTACGAGGTAATTTCGCTCATGTCCACATTGAGAAAGCATCGCTCTATCGCGGCTTCATATTTGAATCAAGACCACCAAAGTCCAGTTTCTGCCTCAAGAAGAATCCGTATTATTCATGCCTCAGTCGGTCTTATATAGGAAAGGCTGTTGGAAAAAAGAAAAAGAAAACCAACCCTTAGATCAGCCCGTGTCCGCGGCTCATCCCGAAGCTAGTGTAGACACTAAATTTACATAGATAGACAATAATGTAAGCAAATACAGTTCCTTCTCCGGCCTTGTCGAGGTCTGCATATCACCCTCGTCGCATTGTCCAATAGCATAATCACATCGCACTTTTGACCCACCACACCATTCGAGAAGGATCAAACTGGGCGCTTAACAAATATTGAGGCCAGATATCGCTTCTTTCTCCGGCAATGGAAAAAGAATGGACTCTGTTGTTCGAGCTTTACAGACCCTCTTCCAGGTCGGCGCAATACCCGCATTTAGGAGAATATAAAGTCCAGCAACCAGCGTCGCGGCCCGGGCGCAGCCAAGTACAATGTAGTGCTAGCTTCCGGACGGAGATTGTGGAACCCGAGATCTTGGGCCCACCACCGGCAGCCGGGTCAGGAGCCGGCGGCATTGCCGGGTCTCCAGTGTAACGTGTGGTGTCGCGTACAGGACGTTATCGATCATACCACATTTGTGTAACTACTGATCCTGAGAGACGGGATTCGCGTAGCGCTTCTCCAATATATGTACCTAGCCCGCATACGTGAACCCCTGTATCTCATCAGCGGCCCCACCCCCGCACCACACACATGTCTGTCATCATGAATGATGATATGGTCCATTACAGTTCATGTCCCACAAAGCTACTGTTCCTGGACTATGATATTAATCGCTGGGATAGTAGGACAGATAGGGAACGGGGGGTAATTGATTGTTCGAGTAGGTCGCAAAATATCGATGACGACTGGAAATCTGGTAGGAAGCTTCCAGGGATCACTACCTAGAAGTTGCTGTCCCTTTCTTGGCTCGGCATCTGCTGTGGGCTCGCTGATCGGTCGTCTCCTGCCTGGGCAACCCCCCTTGCATTGGGACCTTTGAGCTCTTCCCGCCACACAAACTCATTCGTTACAGTGATTGCCCCCCTATCACTGCTATTCAGCTCGTATCCGGCCATTTGGTCTTCAATGTCGTTCAAGCGAATGAAGTTTGACCCTCCCTGATTGATACCGTAGGACTGGCCGTCCCATACCTCGATGCCGCCGCTCTGTTCGGACACGACACCACCAGAGCCGCTAGTCCCTTTGCTCGTCTTTCCCCGTCGCGGATGCGCACCAGGTATGTAACGTGCGACCAAGGGCCAGATCGAAGGTATGCAGACACAAATGAGAATAATCCCAGGCTCCGCAAGGGCCCATGACATGAGTTGGATAGACACCCATGTGTTGTCGGAGAAGGCATCGACCTCGAAAAAGAGGGTGACCCGGATGAAAGAAGCAATACAACCACTGGCGACGAGTTAGCATGATGAAAATGTATCCTCGTGTAGGCAAGAAAGGCCTCACATGGAACCAAGCAAGAAGACGCCTGTTAGCGCAATCTTCTGTTTTCGGGGCATCTGTAATTTCCAAATTGCAGGCGCAGGTACAATCAACATGGAAACATCGTGGATGGCGTTAGGAATGCCGAGCCATCGATAGAAGGCGAGCTGATTTATACAAGTCCCATCGATTGTCTTGTCCCATTGAGAAGCCACCGGAGTGCATTGGAAGATGGCCACGAGTAAAATACTGATCCCCCACATCCAGATGTAGGCCATCATCACATAAACGGTGACGCGAAGCCAGCGATGAACTCGAAAAAGGCCGAGGTATAGGAGTAAAATAGACGTTTTCTCCAGCGGGAAAATCAAGCCATATATACACTGTGTTACAAGCAGTGCTTGCGTCCAGTGTACCATGGCCTCCGGCATGTATTTGAGCACGAACTGCTCGTGCCTGCCAACGCCGCCCTGTTTTACCGCTACGTCCTCGTTGTTAGCAGATGACAATAGGATCGAATCAAAGGTACTGAACTGACAAAATATAACGTTCGAGCATAAAGCCATCATTAGTATCCAGGATGGGATCGTAAGCCAGTCCTCGAGGCGAAGGGGCCGTTGTCCAACCCGATGGGACACGAACCTCAGGGAGACAAAAAGGGTACAAAATACCATAAAGACGATGGCGCAGGCTATAACTCCATCACCACCGTATTCAGAAGATGGTTCGTCTGTGGAAGCCATGACGGTTTTTCATTGATGGAGATGAGAACTGCCTCAACACAAGGCGCGTAAAACATGACAACAGCAAAGGGAATTATTCGAAGCATTTGAGGGAGAGAAAAAATCAAGTTGCAGCAAACTGATCATTTTACTTGTGTTGGAGCAGTTGCATCAAGAATCCCAGGCAGGGATTCGACTGCATCTAGCGGCATCCTTTATGCAGCAGCGTAGGATCTTACTGAAATCTTAGCCAATTTATGCATCGAGTAACGGGGTTTTATCTAAATTTACCACGACGCAAGAGAGCCTCGGCCCCTTGATATCTTTGGTAGCCGAAATTATGTTACTTTATTGCCGGCTATTTCTCCGTCGTTCCCTTCGGTTGGCTCCAGCGACCAAAGGGAGGGTTCGTCTGGGGTCCTCCAGAAAAGGTTCTCTGCCAAAAGCAATTCAATACCAAACACTGTTCTATATGCCACATACCTGATCTAGTACAACGCGAATAAACTCTACCGTTCTTCGCCGCCCTTGCCATTTACTTCCCAACGCTCATATCTCAATATTCCAAAAGTCCGGTTCGCCTAACTTGATATTTGACTGCTATCCTCAATTAGTACATTGAACACAACACTCACCATGGTGGCGCGAGGCGAACGTCTACTGCCATCCCTTGTGGATGAGATCGCCCACTCCGATCCTGACCGTGTCCTCTATTCGGTAATGAAGACGAAGAACCCCGAGGATGGGTTCCAAGATATCAGCGCAAAGGAATTCGCTCGAGCTGTGAATCGCGCAGCATGGTATATTGAGCAGAGCTTGGGACCCGCGATTGGATTCCCAACCCTTACCTACATGGGGCCTCAGGATCTCGTCTACGGTATCTTGGTCCTCGCCTGCATCAAAACAGGGTACAAACTGTTCCTCAGTTCTCCCCGCAACACGCTCGAGGCTCACTTGCATTTACTCAACGAGACTGATTGCCATACATTTTTGATGCCGCCGGGGTTTCCTTTGCCTGTCGTCAAACAAGTCCTTGGCCAGAAGGCCATGCGCGTCCTCGAGATTCCCAATTTACAGCATTGGATCAAGAAAGAACCCGTGAAACAATACCCTTATACAAAAACGTTTACCGAAGCTCGTTTAGACCCTTTCGTTGTCCTACACACGTCGGGATCAACAGGCATGCCAAAGCCTATAATACAAACGCACGGCACCACCACAACGCTGGACGCATTCACTGCCTTACCAGAACTAGGCTACCCGTCAGCCTACCCTGCCATGTGCGCAGGAACAAGGCTATATCTCGCTTTCCCTCTGTTCCACTGTGGCGGAATACTGATGCTCCTGTCAGGGTGCATCTATTCCGGTTACACAGCTGTTCTGGGATCCTTTCCACCATCTGCCGACGTAGCCAACGGTGTAATCGTTCATGGAAATGTACAGCAGTGTATTGTCCCTTCTATGACATTGGTCGACCTCGCAAATGTCCCAGAGTATTTGGAGAACCTAGCTCGATTAGAGCAGGTCTCATTTGGAGGGGGTCCTTTGCCTCAAACCACTGGGGACCTAGTAAGCACAAGAACCAGACTGATGAATTGCCTGGGCACAACGGAATGTGGAATCATTCCTCATCAACTTTGCGACCCAGAGGATTGGGCTTACATGAGTGTGAGCCCTCTCCTAGGGCACGAATATCGACCAGTCTCAGATGATTTATATGAGCAGGTCATCGTTCGCGACCCAAAACTATGGCCTTATCAAGGCATTTTCTCCACTTTCCCAGAGCTACAAGAATGGCCCATGAAAGATCTATATTCGAAACACCCTACCAAAGAGAACGTTTGGCTCTATAGAGGGCGTATAGACGATATCATCGTCTTTTCAACAGGAGAAAAGCTAAATCCTCTGAGCATGGAAGATGTTATCACCTCCAACCCGGCCATCAATGCCACGCTCATCGCTGGACTCGGCCGCTTCCAGTCGAGCGTGCTGATAGAGGCCGTCGATCCTCCCACTAACGATATGGAGAAAGGAAGCCTGGTCGATAAAATATGGCCTTCCGTACAGGCCGCCAACGAAATAAGTCCTTCCCACGGCAGGATTCATCGGAACATGATCTTGTTCACGTCCGCTGACAAGCCTATGTTGCGAGCTAGCAAAGGTACCGTTCAGCGCAAATTGACACTCGAGCTCTATAGACAGGAATTCGACTCACTCTACGAATCGAACGAGCAAGCAGTTTTCGAGGCTGATAATAGCACAGAGAGTTGGTATACAAGCAAAGATGGTGAAGTTAATGTGCAAAACTGCGTTCAGCATATACTTGCTACTTCCACCGACATTGACATTCAAACCATCTCTCCTGATGCCGACCTCTTTGAGCTGGGATTGGATTCTCTACAAGTGACACTCATAGTCAGAAAGACTAATGCTTTCTTGTCGGCCGAGGGGAAGTCGCCGACCGTGAACGCTAGGATGGTGTATTCGAATCCGAACATGGCAGCTCTGATAGCAATGGTGGCGGCCTTGACCGAGGGGGAGACACCCACCCATGATACCGCCGGTGCGGAAGAGAAGATGCAGAAGCTGTACGAGGAATACTCCAAAAACTTGCCAGCGCCCGTGAAGCATAAACATCTGAAGCCGACAGCGGGCGACACTGTACTCTTGACCGGGTCTACCGGCTCGCTGGGAGCGTATATCCTGGACTCTTTGTTTCGCGACAAGCGGGTGTCTCGCATATTCTGCCTGAACCGCGGCCCTGATAGTCACGAGCGCCAGCTGAAATCTCTCGCTGCGAAAGGCATACCACCTCCATCCGACGAGAAGGTCACGTACCTGGACGCAGACCTGTCCCAGAAGCATTTCGGCCTGTCCCCTCAAACCTACCAGACGATCCTGGACGAGGCTACCACTGTTATTCACAATGCCTGGCAGGTTGATTTCAACCTGTCTCTTAGCTCCTTCGCCACTCATGTCGGTATCGTAAGGGGATTAGTGGACTTCTCAGCTGCCTCACGTCTCGCAGCGAAACTCTTCTTCATCTCGAGTATCGGCGCCGTTACTGGATGGCCCAGAGCGACGGGGCAGACGAACGGCGTGCCCGAAGAAACTTTTGACGATTGGACTATCCCGGAGCCAACGGGTTATGGTCAATCAAAGTTCGTTTGCGAACGCCTCCTCGACACTGCGGCAAAAGGATCTAATATCTCTTCGGTCATCTGTCGCGTTGGCCAAGTTGCCGGCCCGACCAAGGCGGCCGGCATGTGGCCGAAGCAGGAATGGCTGCCGAGCTTGATCGCCAGTTCAAAGCAGCTGGGCATATTACCGGAATCTTTGGGCCAGGACGTCATAGATTGGGTTCCCGTAGACGTGCTTGGCCAGGTCATTGTCGAGTTGGCGCTGCCAGACCTGAACAAAACACCTCCTGAGACTGGCGCACTGGTGTACCACGCAGCGAACCCGCAGCGCACAACCTGGGGAGAACTGCTGAAGACAGTCAAACAAGACTTGGACGCCCACACTAATGGCATCGAAGTCGTGCCGCTGGAGCAATGGGTTGAAGCGTTGCGCAAGAGCGGTTCAGAGGGGGAGACCGCGGACATGGCGCAGATTCCGGCAACCAAGATTCTCGATTTCTTTGAGGGCTTGGTCAATAGATACACTACTCCGGCCTTACTGGATGTTAGGGGTGCGGTTGCCTCCTCGCCGACGCTGGCACACCTAGGTCCAATTGATAATACGTTGGTTGAGAACTGGATGAGGCAATGGTCGTTCTGAGCACTGGCAAGAAATTAATTAATTCATAGAGATTGTTTCGATACTAGTAGTTGACTTAGAATCATGCTCAATTCGTCTAAATTAGAATCCTATCTAATCTACGCCGAGTCGAGGACCGTGTAAACCGATATTTGGAGAGGATACCAACGTAATCTGACCGAGAATTAACATTGTTGCAAAAGTAAGGGGGGGGGGGGGGGGGGGGGTTCTCTGTATGGTCTGTCAGCTCACATGAAATACATCGAAACTCTGCATAATCCTTAGTCAGTGTTCGATTTGTGGATGCAGGAGCTGTGATTAAGCCATTGGACAGTAGGGAAGAGCGAGGGGTCCACCGCCGAATCTGAACAGTTGTTCGCCATGGATGTGAGGACGTATATGCTCTCTCTCACTTAGTTCCCGGGCGCAATGACAAGAGGAGGAATGACGGGACAAACAGAAGCACTCCAGCGAATTAAGTCACAACGCACACTTCGCTCTGTGATGCCGCCATTCCGGACAGACTTTATGATGCAAAACGCTTGCTTGGGGAAGGCTTGCACAAGACTGACAAAACACACCTTCATGTGTATTCATAATATGTGCCTTTGTAGCCTGGCTGAGATCTGCACAAGATAGCGGCCTTGTCGGGCTCTCTGGTAACCTTTTCTGTTGCAGAGTGATGCCTACTCTATTGAATGATGTGTGAAGTCACATCTGAACAGGCTGCTATGAGTGACCTGTGCCCAAGGTAATGTGTTTTTACTGTATTTACCCCCTGAACACGTCTGATCTCCGAGGCTAAATATCAACAGCAATATGTAGCAATTTCAGTCTTCCCAGCTGGTCAAGCAGAGCTCGCACAACATCCTTCAACCAAGCCGTCGTCCTAAGCTAACAAATAGCATGCTGCAACTCAACCATGAAGCCCTCGAGGTGGTCCCAGGCCTGACCCTGCACCTTGTAGACGGCATCGCTGCAGCTGGCTGAACTAAATTCCTTCCACCAGCAGTAGGACCTCACCTGATCCGCAAAGATAGCAAAATCGCTACAGTCCTTTTCGAAGTATCGTTCGTTCTCATTACACCTGTGGAGCACATCACTTGTTAAACGGGAGGGAAGGGTGCGAGTTTTGGCCGCGTGGAAACGAGACGACAGAAAACCGTAGACTCACCAGAAGATGGCACAATTGCTCCCACAGCTGATTTGACCGCAGCTTTGAGGCCCCATACCGCATTTATGATCCGGACCTAGGTTGCCAAGGTACAAGTATCCTTCCCTCGCCGCATCATCGTCGCAGGCGGCAGGTTCGACGCCAAACGGGTCCTTGGTATGGCAGACAGCATCCTGGAGGTCGAGCAATCAGTAACGCCCAATATTACAGGCTGCGGGATTCTGCAGGAGAAGGTTGGAGGGGCCCGAACTGTCTGTAAGTATGTTCCAAGGGAGATCAGGGTTGGAGTTTGAACGGGTTAATACCTACCTTGCAACCGAGGCCCTGGCAATCATTCTGGCGGGCATGGATGATAGAACGAGGCACACTCGTCGCAGATCCGAGCGCGTTGCTTTGTTTGTATGCCTCGAGTTCCTGTTGTCAACCTTGAGTTTGAAGCCGTGGAGATATGATAACTTTTGTGATTCTCTTGGTACGTAAAGAGCTTACTTGAACAGTTCCCTTGAAAGTCACTTCTTCGCCATCCACTGGGAATTTCCAAGTCACTGCAGCATATTGATAGCCATTCGATATACTACGATGCATGGCGATGTCATCAGGACCGGATGGCTATTCCAAGTATCTAGTCAGCAAGGAGGTTTATGATGGACGTCTGCATGTCCACATACTAGACTGCGCCCGCTGGCCAAGGCAGTATACAAGAGGCTTGCTACAAGGGTGCTTGCAGGGAAGATAATCATGATCAAAGAAATTTAAGGGTGCGCATAGGTTCCAGCTTATAGGTGAATCTTTACCGACTGAAGAAATATGTATGTATGTCGCCATATTCGTAGCCCGGAGGTTTACCGTACGACGAGGCGCGGCCCGATGACAAAGCACCTCAAAAGGCCCTGGTGCGATGCTGCTTGATCCTCTCGTGGTCCATTGAGGCTTCCCGTTGAGACTTTAGTGTTGCAGCTAAATGAAATGATAACGAATCGTGCCGCTCAAAAGAAAGAACTGCCGGATGAACCGCGGCCCTGACTCGGGACTCTTCCATACCTCTTACAAGACGATAACATCATGGGGCATAAATCAGCACGTGGTCCAGTGAATTGCCAACTATCGATTATGCGTAATGCCTCCATCGTTAACGATCACCGTTAAGCCAACGGCGGGGACTTCGCTCTTGCCGACCACTCTCCAGAGTTCTGGCTCAGGTGTCGCTTCCTGGCAGGTAAGATATCATTGCAATAGCAGCTGGTACATGGTACAAGTTGATGAGCCGCGAGTATCCGATGCGACATGTTCTGTACAAAATTTATACCCGCCAATTTCTTGTGAATCTTACCACTCCATCTCCCGTACTCAGGACTCTCTAGAACATAGTCATAGCGTTAGCAAAGCTCAGACGGAACACTCTTTTAGAAATTGTACATTGATTTGGTACAAGGCGGAGATATATCCTTGTCTCCCATGCTTTATACATATGATACAATAAGTCGACCGGCCAACATTCGAGGTCTTCCCCATCATCTACCGGCAGAAGGGCTCGCCTGAGCGACAAGAAGCTGTTCAGCAACACCGCCAGCGAGTGCTTGGAACCACGGCAATAATTCCCGACCTCGGAACCACAAGGTCGGACGACTAGTCGTGTCGCCTTCCCTTGTAACGAGGCACTCCGCGAACTCTGTGGGTGTACTTCCACAAGCTCTTGTACTTGGGCTTCTGTCGCTTGACTTCCCAACCACGGAGCTTCTTCTCCCCCTTCATCGAGTACACGCGCTTGAGCTTAAACTCAACATCAGCGCCAGGAATGTTATGACGTTTCATGACACCTGCCGTGCCCTCATCCCATACGGTACGGAAGATGTTGAAGCCCACAGGCTTGAGGCCAAACTTGTCCCGGTAGCTCTTCAAGCTGAACCCGTCGCGACCACTGTATAGCTCCTTCAGCTTGGCAAGGTCCAATGTTTGTCCCGGCTTCTGCTCGAGCACGAAGACGGATAGACGGTGGTATGGTGCACCCTTCTGTGAAAATGCAGGAAGCCAAGGAACTGCTAGCTCTGTATCCTTCTTGACCAGTGCGAGGGGTAAAGATTGCGTATTGGGTGAGATCGGGATGTTTGCCGCAAGGTAGTGGCAGCGACGCTCGAAGCTGTCAGTTTCGGCATTTGGAACATCCGAGTCCATTACGACGACGGACACCAGACGCTCCCCGGCATCGAAGACCTGGACCTTCAGGCGTGGAGGGATCTCGGTGACTCTGCTGTCAAGGATCTCTCCAGGCTCGATCTTGTTCCGGCGGAAGAACATTTGCACATCGACAGTCGGTTCGAACTTCGGCAGCACATCTGGCACGATGTTCAAGGTTTCGATACGCTGCTGAATAAGACGGAAGGGGTAACCACGCCACTTCTTCTCAGCGAGATGACGGTAGACGGGCTTATTGAAATCACCTGATTCTCCGTATTAGCACTGGGATGCTCCGTCGAGTGCCCCATGCTCGAGCATTTGACTTACCAAGGCCATCTTCAAACTTGCGCTTGACGACGGGGTCATTAATATCCGCCAAGATTTTCAACTCCTCAACGTGTTCCCGTAAACTAGTCAAGCGCATGTTCTTCTTCCTTTCCCCGCCGGGCAATTGGTCTGCCGGAGTCTCCTCCAGCCTCTTGATTGATGCCAACGTTGACTGAAGCGCCTGCAGTTTCTCCTGGCGATCCTCCTGGAGGATTTGGCGAGCCTCCTGGAAGCATTGGTATGGCAGGTGCTCGAATGGGATGTTCTGTGAAGTCTTGATGGCAGCTCGACGACGCCTGGAACCAATTGGCGGAAGACCCTGCTTTACTAGTTTTCGTTCCGCCCAGTAATTCGTAACGGTATCTCTGACATCCTGCGCCGGCGCTTGAGCCTCTGACGTCGAGCTCAAGGGGCTGGGTATCGGCTCTGTAGAGGGTGCTGTGGTCGTAGCGGTGGTAACCTCATCTCTCCGGGCGGCACTTTGCGTGAAAGTCCGACTCAATGTAAATGAACTAGTATGGAAGGTCGGCGTTTGACGCAGTGACCGGGCGATCGGCCTTGCGACCCTCTGACAACTCGACATGGCTCCGTACAGAGAGGTGCATAGGAGCTGGAAGCTTGACTTGGATGTCGGGTTCGAACTTTTTTGAAGCTCGTCTGCAAGCGCGACGCAAGCAGGGGTCAGACCCATAATTCCCTGGCCGCCATTGGCTCAACCCGCGGTCCGCTTGCAGCTGCCAATCGCAAGATCAATAATTTTCAGGACCAGGCACTTTGAGCTCATGAAGGCAGCTCGACTTCATCACGAAGTCACCCCATCGACACAATCATGGCTGGAAAGGGCGCTCGATGTTTGAGCGAGGCTTTCGGAGCCTTGAGTCTCTCATCGCAGACATGCAGAAGAGCTGTATCCGTACGACACGCGCCTAAGCATACTCTGAATGCAACAAGCTAATTGGGAAACAGTATCGGCTACCATCCCTTACGAGGTCCATGGCCACTGAAGCGCCTCTTCCAGAAGCCACGATATCTGCCGATACCAGCTCATCAGCCTCGAATGTGCACCACCTTCGACCTACTGTTCCCCTGACAATCTTCAACTTCCCCTCGTACGAACCCCAGCGCCTCGAGGCCTGGTCCTCCAAGCACCTCAACCTGCCGCTACGCCGAGACATCCTTCATCTGGCCGTTGTCTACGAGGGTGACAATACGCGACAAGGTACTGCGTCTTCAAAAACTCGGTGGGAGGTCCGCGGATCAGGCCGTAAGCTCTACGCACAAAAGGGTTTGGGTCGCGCCCGAGTCGGCGATGCCCAGTCGCCCCTGAGAAAGGGTGGTGGAAAGACGTTCGGTCCCAAGCCGCGTGATTTCGGCACCAAGCTCAACAGAAAGGTCTACGATCTTGCTTGGAGGACGGCGCTGTCCTACCGGTACCGTCGGGGCGAGCTCGTCGTCTGCCAAGACGGCATGGAATTGCCCTTGCCGACCGGGTTTGAGCAGCTTGTGTCGAATGGACAGATCAGAAACGAGGAGCTGATCAACGGTTTCAAGGCACGCTGGGTAAAGCAGGTGCTGGAGCGCAACGAGTGGGGCAGACAGAACGGAAGAAGTACAATTATTACTGGTTCTTGGAGAGATAACCTATTCGAGGCAATGGACCTGGTACCGAACTATGGTCGTGCGCTCGATGTGGATGATGTTGATGTGAAGGATTTGCTCGAGACCGGAAGGCTTGTGGTGGAAAGGAGCGCGCTCATGGAGATGATCGACAGGCATCAGAGCGATCTGATATCGAGTGTATTCATGAACGGCTCTGTGGTGGCATCAAAGGCACCCGAGAGTGGAAAGATCATTGTCGAATAGAGAGGGTGTTGACTCGGAGATGTATTATGTACTATCTACTGTAGACCAAACATGTATAAATGACAAGCGAAGAAGCTTGTGATATCACATTTGTAAATAATACCGGCTGAGGCGAAACACATGCGCCTACGAGGTACTGGTTGGTCTACCGGCGCTGGCACTTTGCTTATGACAGGTTGTATGTTGTTCCATTATTTCGGCATGCATACTCTAGTGGTCCTGATCGTTTCTGGAGCTTCGAATTCTCGCACTCGGGTAGAAGGGTAAATCTCCTGCTACTTCACTGATCAAGCCGTCTCAGCATGAATATTCAATGTCGTCCTGTGTCGAGCTTGTTGCACCTTCTCATTTCTCCCATATTTTATCGTCATTTTCTTTATCGCGACAGCCAAGATGCTAAAATATCGGCTCGGTGGAATAGCGAGAATCACCAAAGCTAGGATCTGGAATATTTTGGCAAGGAAAATGCTCGCACTCCTTTGACTCGTCAATCCGTTCACGGTCATTTCATTTCACGGCGAAAGGATTCTTTCGCTTCATTCTCCAACGCCCTCCATCATCTCTCTGCAATGTGACCGAAAGCCTCCCAAACCCTTCCAAGACCGTACGCATCAATGAATCCTCGTGCTCCTGCTCCCTCACCGTCCTCCTCCTGCTTTCTCCACCCGTCTGACTGCTCCAAATGCTACCAGCTAGGGTACCAGACAACTCGGGGATAGACCTTCTTCTGCGTGGAGCAGAAGGCCAAGGGTTAGGACTACCCACGGATGGGGTAGATTTGGCTGTTGCGAGCGGAACATGGGTTGAGGAAACTGAGGGAGACCGGGACTGTCGAGCGGATCTCGTAAGCAGCCCCGACCCCTGGGAAGACGACGATGAAAAGGCGCGTTGGGAGCCAGCCGGCCAAAGGATATCAACGAGTCCGGGGGTACTGCCGGGAGGGTTCGACAAACGCGCGTCGTCTCGTCAGTTTTCATAGACGAAGATATCCTTGTGCTGATGCGTCACGTCTACTACGGACTGCGCGACTGAGTAATCTATATATTCTCGGGTCAGTCAAACTTTGCTAACTCCACGGATGCTCTGAAATATTGACGTACCGACGTTGTGTCCGAGGTCAAGTGAGGTCATGACCTTGATGGAGAGATCGGGGTTAACCTTTCCAATGATCTGAACGCCGTTGCCGGTTGTGAGGTGGGATTGCTAACGACACGCAGTCAGAAACACCGCACTTTCCTACTCGCACAGCCCTTGCGAAGAACTCACAGGGTTCAAGTTGACCTGAATTTGGCCATCTGAGTCAATCAACGCTTCACTTCCGCGCAGCTGGATCACCTTGCCCACGACCATGACGGTGCGATTAATGTAGGAGTCGATATAGCGGCTTGAGATGCGGGGTGTTGAGATGGGCTCCATCTTATGTGACTCTTTCAGGTGATCTGAACTCAGGTAGGAGAGGATTGGAACTGCGCTGGAATTGAAGGTGTTATGGCCTCTCAATGGTTGCTGATTGCTATGCTGCTTGGTCTTTGAGTCGCAAGTCTGCCCAGGTTTGGCGGGGCGCACGCGTCAAACATTGGCAAGCGCGCGACTCACGAAGTCACCTGACCACTAACGGATGGAACTGATACACTCTGGAGAATACTCCATGGGCTGTACTCTTACAGCAAAGATTCAAAGGTTTCGCCAGTCATTTCTTTCCCTTTGCTCCTATACCAGGATTGCCAAGGCCCAACTTTGAATGAAGACAATTTGTAGTCAGATCAGATCTGCTAGTTGCAAACTAATCCGGTCATCGGCTTACACTATCCGAGGGATAAAATCGGCGCGTATTCAATGGACATGATCAACTTTGGCCAAGCACTCGCAAAAATGGGACTTCTCCACATCGTCCTCGCTTTTGACCTCTTCCTTTTCTCAGCACGTGGATGGGCTCCAGGAAATGACTGCTGCAACTCCTAAGCTGGGGTCGGGGCCAGGGTTGCGGACCTTTCCGCCCAATTCCGGCCAGATGGATCGGTATATCGATGGCGAATTGGTATCTACGTATGACTTCGGTACCGAGCTGCCGGCAGCTGTGTTCTGCTCCTCATATTTCCAGTTACCACGATTCGAGGATATCAAAGTTGTTGGTCTATGATCTGACTGCTCTCCAGACCTAGCGTACTCGAGTTCCGGGCAGAGGATCTATCCATCATTTGATAGTCACGAGGTCATGTCAGTCGTGCAGTAGCTTGATAGTTGGATGGAGTTGTTGGACAGATCATGTTGGCGCCGACCACGACGGATGGAACGTAACATAAGTATCGTCGCGAGCTATACAGGGGCGAGCATCGGTCCATCAATCAGGTGAAGATCAACCAAGCAGTCGGGGCATCGGCACACGATAACCTCGCCGCGACTCCGCTCGGTAAAGAGACGAAAGCAAAAAGACATGCGTGACCTAGCATCTGTATCGCAATACGGCACGGGCATCTGTTCTCCGAAAAACTATTTTTGAACCCCTGGACGTGGGAGGATCCGGACCAGGTACCGTGGCCCCTGGCATGTTGTGAGGCTTGGGAACCTCAGTATTCCTTCGTGGCTCCGCAAAAGACGCAACATACCCATTCCGACGATTGGTCCCAATAGACGCGATACCTGCGGCCCTGTCCCATGAACTCGGTAGGTTTAGCGTAGTCCACTCGAAGGAGCACCTCGCAGCTTGCCTATGAAGGAATATTGCCCTGACGATGAGCAGGGCTTATACGCGCCAAGACCAGGGCCGCAGATGGGGCCATGCGCTTGCACGCATTTGCATCTGGGTGGTATGATCACAAGAATAGAAACCTGCCGAGTTCATTTGTCCAGGAGCACAGCGGATGGCAAATTCGTGAAAGTCCCTAGACGAGACGAGCAACTGGCCTTGTTGATGTGAACGCCGCCTCGCCCATGGACAAATCACATTGTACTAGAATGCTTACCTCAGCAAATGAGGTTAAATGTGGTAAGCCCACCAATTTCCTGGAGCTTGGGGCAATGCTACAGCTGGGCTTGTCGATCCCCTATAGGGCCGCCAATCAAATTACACGCTGGAGTGGTTACAGTTCCTGATGGATGGGAAACGTTTCGTTTCGATTCTTCCCGCTCATAACATAATTCCTGTCGGCTATGATCCGTGTCACTCTATCAGCAGAAACTGATGAGACTTCAATCATTGCGAGGCTGACTTTGAAATTGTTCACCACTGCTTCAGTAGTCGAGACCGTTCCATCGTTCCTGAGCCTGTCAAGGTGGCCCTTCCTGCTCGAGACGCCTCCGCACAATGGTGCCAAAGTATAATCTTCCACCTCAGAGCTGTTAAGCAAAAGAAGCGAGCAGGATGACACAGGTTAGACTTTTTTGACCATGTTTCGGCGAACTCAATCGGTTCGCCGTCAGACCCCCATTGTTTATGTATTCTGGTATTGCCGCCCCTAATGCCTGGAATCCGTTGCGCCTCCAATAACGGCTTCGTCGGCCTCGTTTCTAGCCTAGCTGCAACCCAGGCCGACCGAGCAACGAAAGCCTACGCCTGTCGGTCCGCTTACTCACGATATGTCATGTGCGTTCCCCGGATTTTCCTCACGCGATCCATGTATGCGGGTGTCCTTACGCTCCGAAATTTCTTAAAGTTCATGCAGTCAAATTACAGGAGCGGTTCGTGGTCTAGATCTCGCCCGCTTCCCATCGGAGCAGGGAGAGGCGAAGGCATGATAATCCGAAATCCCTCAAGAAGTCTTGGTGGGGATGAGATCGAGAGTCACAGCATAGCCCTCGATTACGGAAGCCTGCTACATGTGGTGGCCAATTCTGTCTGGTGATACCCGGCGTTGTCTCTTTCTCCCTTTCTATCCTTTTCCTACCGGTCATCAACTTATAGCGTTCTGTGACTGAACGAAAGAAGGCGAGTGCCTTGAGTCGTGTCGGCGCAAGGGTAATATCTTGTTCTCATATCATACCTTGATACCTTGGTTTTTGTGCAAGTCATTCGGCGCTTGCCTATAAGCTTTGTACCCCTCTATCCGCCTCCGATACCCTATGGTAGGCTCGCTTCCGACGCACAATATCTCTCTCCCTTGGTCGGTCGATAACCAAACGGGATAACCCAGGCCTTCGAAGTGCGACAGCTCAAGTGTGATACTGAAGCAAGAAGCCGCACTGTAGTCGCATGGGGTCCATCCATATATCGCTGTCAGATCTCATCACACACCATTCCGACAACCAGCTGCCGAGAACTCGACCAGACTTGGTTCATAGTCATTCCTCCGAGCGTTGAGATTACCACCAAAAGTGAAACCATGGAAGAGCATAGGGAAATGCAGCAACAGATTTGACCCAGTGGGATATACACACGTCGAGCCTTTGCGGCAGATCCGCCTCGGAGTCTATTAGAAGCGGAAAGTGGTGCGGTCTTAAACCCTGCGCCTCACTCCTGCAAAGAGGATCAAAACGAACCATCCGCAAGTGCTTGGTGCATTTGTCGACCTTGGACCTGGCCCGACTCCCACGAGCCTCTCTGCTCACTAGTGTCATCCTACCCAAGCTGCTGTCCAACGCAAGTGCTAGCGCACGACGTCGTCTAGATCCCCACTCGGTTCCCAGGATACCATGCCCGTGGATGTTGGCTAGACTTTGGAACTCTTTCATTGTTATCTACTATACTGCCGGCAAGGCGTGTGTGGTTGACTGGACCGTTGGCGTTGTGCGTTGTGCATCGTGCATGGGAACTGCACTTTCAGCTCCAGTCCCCGGCCCCCAAAGGATCGATCGTAAGGCGCACAGGTTGGGTGAGGATCAGGATACTCCCTGGATGAGGCGTCCTACCTGAGCATTGCGCACAAAACAACGCCTCTACCCTGGCGCCTAACCTTACTCCTGCTGCACCGGTACGTTCCAAGAAATGGAGAGAACACCGCATTTCTTCAACTACCATTTCCAAGGCCAGGATGATGGAAGCTACCCGGTCTTTGACGGATCCGAGGCAAATGGCCAGCTGAATTTCCCGCAGGACTTCAGCGCGCTTCCATCATATGGAAATGTGCAGCTGCATCCAGCGCCATCTCCGGGCAGGCCGATGCAGCCGCCGCCGTTGACGCGTTCAGCTTTACCTGCAAGATCATCAATCCAGTCCGGCATCGACAGATATGGCCATGGTCCCGACGTTCAACACCAGAGACGCTTGTCATCGGTCTCGAGTCTCGATCGCCCTATACTCGAGTCTCCCGGGCTCACTAGCGGATCGTCTAGTACACCTGAGACAAGAGTCTCTGGCCAAAGCATCACGCCAAATATCACTCCACCAGATATTGAGAGCAAACCAGCCCATCCGTCGAAACCCCGGGAAGCTTTGTTCCCTCCCCCAGCACCAGTGCTCCCTAGGCGGCGAAGGCCTCGGAAGCCTCGGCCAAAGGCTGAGCTGACCCAGCAGGAGGAGGAGGCCAGAAGAGAAAAGTTTCTGGCGAGAAATAGGGTTGCTGCAGGCAAATGCCGAGAAAAGAGAAAGACGTGGATGACTGACTTGGAAGATACAAAATTGGATCTTGAAAGTCGAAATACCCGGCTTCGGACGGAATACAGTGCCCTCTTGAATGAAGTCACCCAAACGCGAGCCCTGCTGATGACGCACGCCAACTGTAGCGACGGCCGAATCGACAAGTGGGTAGAGAATGAAGCAAAGCGCTTTGTGCTTGGTGCTGGCGAGCAATATGACTCGATGTTGGCCAACTATGGTCTTGCACCCGCACCTCAGATGAGACAAGACAGCCTATCGTCGCTCTCTGGGTATACTACGGCAGCGACGAACGAGATGACAAGTCCAGCACACCGGAGAAGCATGTCTCTGCCCCAAAGCATAAGTCCAACGCAACGGGGCAGCATGTCCATACCACAAGGCATGGCCGTGCCAAGCTCGCCTGTGCTCTTCCGGGGCCAACTCCAACCTGACCCAGGTGGGCGGGCATTACCTCTAACCGATCATTCTTATATGATCTCACCGACACAGATGGAAGATGGGACAAACCTACACAGCTTTGGGCACATGCCTGGCAGCATGATGTGATGGAGCATTTGGAAACTGTTCCAGCAATGGAAGATGACCCAGATACCCAGACTAGAACTGGATCTCAGCATGGTAAAGGCCATGAGGGGGATTGATTTCTTTCTTTCTTTTTTCTCGGCGTTTGGTTCCGGTGGGCACGGAGTGAATGGTGTTCTTTGATACCCAAGATATGTTGCTGAAGGCCGGAGCAGCTTGACATCTTGGCCGTATATGTGTATATCAGAACACGGATGATTGTCTTTTGAAAAGGAGTTTGCGGTGATCACCCGAGTGGCCTCAAGTAGAACATGGAGGGCGCAAGGGTTGTTGACAGTAAGAAAACTTTCTCTTTTTGCTGGAGTGGTAGCATCAACATAATTCAGTGCCTTGAAACTCTCCTGCGAGCTTCTGATAACGCCGATTCAACGAGGTTCCATATAAATCCTCTGACTTTGATAATGTTTGGATCCAGATTCTGGCATCTGCCTGGGAAATTGAAGTGCTGAAGGAAAAGCGAGAAAATGTCGATGGAAGGCACATCCAAAGTCCTCCTCAAGCAAGAGAAGCGGCGTTTCCCTAGAAATATGATACGCCGGTCGCCTTGGTGTATACTTCACTCAGGCCTGCAACACTACTTTCCATGTAGATAGTGGCCCGTCTCTCAGTGTAGCCCTTCAGCAGTATGCCATCGAGGACACTTCCGAGCCAAACTGGCCCCTGATTTGATTTTCCTGACGATTCCTCCCGCATCGACCTCTTTGAATCCAGTTGTGTTGCCACGCCATCCATCCTGAGTGTACCGAGACTGACTTCAAGGTTGACGTGGAAGAAGTCAAGCACAACCGGTTGTCGACCATTCCAAGACCTTTCCCGCTGGAAAATAATTCAACGAGCGAGACAACAAGGGCAACCCCGAGGCATTCGCTTCATTCGGTCCTGCAATCCGACTGAACACGATTCATTATACCCGGCGTTTATTTGTCGAAGGAGACCAAAGCCGGCTCATTTGAGCACGAAATTTGGCCCAACTGTAGAATAAAGATGAAATCGGCTGCTGTTGTGAAAATATTTTGGATGAGAAGCAATTCAATCAGTAGCAGGAGCAAGTGGTTGGTTTCGTAAACCTTTTCATGACTGCTTACTACTATGCCGATACCTGCCTATAGTCGGGGCCGGCGCCAATGCAAGTCTTGTCAGTGTGACTTCAGTGTTTCTGGATGGGGCGACCGCCGATAATTCGATCAGCTGGCGATCCGCCTCGAGGAGGGTGCCTTCGTCCTGTCTACTGGGGAAATGATGTGCAAGTTTGCGTGCAGTCTTCTCTCCTCATGGTCTGCGGAAAGCTGGAGGCCGGCGCATGATCGGCGGGCGAGGGGTCGGCCAGGACCGACGTCATGGTTCACGAAGGATTTCTCCAGACTCGAATTCGGTCTCCGGGATCAGCAAAGAGATGTGATCTTCAACTGCACATGAAGACGACAGAAAAATGATAAAGCATGAGAAACTACATAACTCTGGATACGATGAGCAAAAGAGGCACCCGTCTTGCTATATTCACCAAAAAAAAAAAAAAAAAAAAAAAAAAACCCTCCCCCCTATATCATTGCAGGATCGCGCGCCTAGTGCTAGAGATTGGGGCGAGGCTCCCATTGGGTTTCAGGCCAGCGTTACGAGATCCTGCTGGGCGATCATAAAACGGCTCCGAGAAAAACCCCCAAAGAGTCCGAAGCATCAACCATAAGTTCGTTTAGAGTCTTGCCCATGAAGTGGCCCCTTTGCGATTGGCTTCTTATCATAGCTGGCGATGGGGGCCAAGAAGACGAGCAGGCGCCCAGCTCCTACTGGCGCCGACGACTCGTATTGCTGCAGAAATCCTGCATGCTGTCATCGACGAAACTGGGCAAACCACGACAACTCCCAGCCGTACAAGTGGACTAGGGGCTGTGGTTGCGGATGACTTCGTGGCAAATTTTATGTGTCTCCCTGCTGCGATCGGCATTGTCAAGAGAGCACAGAAATTCAGTTATTCACTATTGTCTGGGATCCAATGTAAGAAGCGACGTGGTGAGTATTTGTCGTTCAAGAGTTTGGAGTCATGGGATTCACCGTCGGTTGCATCAGGATCCTTCTGTCGGATATACGTCAACACTTATTACTTGACGGTGAGCCATTGGTGAAATTGATGCCGATCCTTTTTATGTCATCACCAAGGTTGATGTGGTGTATATGGTAATCTCGCTTTATTTGATACGAGTGAACAACGTGGTAAGGAAAAACGCGAGCCGCTGAGGCCATCAAACCTGTATCGTACAGTCTTTCAAGTGAGCCTGGGTATTCATGATTGCCCTGTCGAGTTTTCCAAATGGGGCTTGCCTTTCCCCCCTGGTGTCCGGCCATATCCTGAACCGTACAAAAGCTTATATAAAAACAAAACAACAATATCTTACACAGCGCTGCCGCCCCTATACGCAATCGTCTTCGTTCCAGCATCCCAATTATTTGTTGGCTGATCCGCTCCAGCGTCTTCGCTCGTGACATGGTACATGGTATGTACGACGACATCGTTGCTGCCAGGACTGAGGTTGCCTTTGTTGCTCTTCTCGATGATGAACTCTTCGCTACCGTTTCGACGGCTTTGCCCGCTTATGCTGCCCGTCATCTCATAAGGACCCTCAGCCGTTGTTAAAGTCGTACGGCCACCCGTCTTTGTGCCCCCAGCGCTGGGATAGCTGAGATTCCCGGCCCTCCAGAATGTTTTGCTGACCATGGGTCGCAGAATCGGGATGTTGACTGTGATGATACCGACGATGGTCTCGCGCACGCCCCAGCGGTTGACGTTGAGCGCCGAAGGGGCAGTGCCAAGCGTCAGAACGACACGAATGATGGCGGCAGTAATGACGAACAGACCCGAGCAGAGAAGCAGGCCGATAACGATCTTCCTTAAACACGCACGTGAGTTAGCAAAGGTCCAGGATATAATACGAGACTCGGCTGACTAACTTCTTGAGGGGAACCTGAAGAGTCCATAATAGGGGGAGCGGAATGCATAGAATCGCAGCATCGGTTCTACATAGAGTCAATACGAGTACTCGACATTTGATATCCATGAAGGGGTCCACAAGAACTTACATGACGTTCAGCACGACAGTGACTAGGAAATTTTGCATCTTGAACGTGCATTTCAGTCCTGGATCAGGCGTTACCCTATCATCGTTAGAAACTCTGGCTGGCTGGAGCTTTGCAGGATAGCAACAACTTACTGCCAGTTCTTCTGGGTGGGGAAGCAACCAAAGGTGACCTAGAATACCATCAATATCTGAACCCCGAGTACTCCAGTACAGGGCTCGGCTTACGGTAAGGAAGACTGGAATGTAGGAGACAACGCATGCCCATGAGAGCCATCTCACCAGCCGCTGTTGCCAAAGACCTGTTGTCATCCGGTGAAAGAACCACAACATGGTTCCCTTCAGACACCACAGCAAAGTTGTGTACGAATACCAAGCCACAAGCTCGACCTTGGAACCGAACTCGTATTCTGCAATCTCTGTAGCGGTGAGGGCTACACGATCATCAAACAGTCAGTTTCACCATTCCATGACTTGGCAGAACGATTGCGACATACTGCGAGTAGTTTGTACCACGGAGGCCTCGACATTCGTACTGTGATAGTCTAAATCAAGGCTATTAGTCGCAGTCTCGAAAAGACTTTTCGGGCACCAATTCACTTACACACTAAAGTGACCGTTACCGCATCTATCGTGTACATGAAAACAACCAGCAAAGCGAACAGGTCGTCGCCCTGCAACCCCCGGATGCCCACGGTCTTGAGGCGTACCAAGAAGCGCAGGGTCAGTACGGTCATGCCCACGGCGTAGAGTCCCCATACCTCGTCAAGAAACTATTGGAATATGATTTGTCAGTTACGATTCTCTTAGCCCAGTCGACAGATGTTCTCGAGATCTTATTCTAAGATATTCTGGACAAGTATATGCGGGGAAGACTGGGAACTCGTACCGAAGGGTCGACTTCTCCGATAGGCATGTTGGGCGATCCGATCCGATTACGTCGTTCTCTTCTGCGGCAAAGGAGCGAAGCCTCTCTACAATGGCAATATTGTTTGGGCTATGAGACCGACAATTAAGAAAAATTAAAATAAACCAAAAGAAGGACACGATAACTGGATCGACATTTCTTGGGGCAGGCATGAGGTTACATATCTACCCCAAGTGTTTAAGGTTTATCCCTTCTCATGGAAGCGGAGACGATTAGTTCAAGCAGACACGATGCAATAGACCATAGCGCACCATCTCTTAGCCGTCAATCATGCCTAGGGACTATCGCGACAAGAGAGTGTCTGGCCTCTGCAGATGCCGATGGTGTAGGAACACTGCGAGTCCTTGGGGACATACTAGTACAGGTATCAGGGATGTTCGCTTCTAACTAGTGCTGGCACTACATGGGGAGTCACCGACCTGTATAGCTGCATACGTATTCCTGGTAGAAATACGTGGGCGATACGACTGTGAAACTTGGAGATCCAGACTAAAAGTGATCCCCCAACTACCTAGAACCTGCTTACACAAGAACGGACTGCCTACGCTAGATTACCGCACGAAAGAATATGCCTGAGGCGTGTAGGGCTGGGGACCGGTCATACAGTAGCTCCCAATATTGCATGCGGCCGCTTGCAGCCACTTGCGGGCTTCTTCGATCTGACTCTCCGCTTCAGAAATGGCGGACGAGCTCTGTCAATGAACTGGTAGCAGCCTCTGTTCTAGAGTGCTGGTTCCCGTTAGCGATTCAGCGCCTCAGAGCTAAGGCGTCTTGGGCCACAGAGCTAGCTAGAATAGTATACTTAGTCCGTTATGTATGCGTCAGTCTACAATGTAGCGGCGGCGATTATTGCCAGAGCTCCCGCGTTGGCTTCCAGGAACACTGACTGACTCGCTCCCGGGCTCTCCCATGCCGTGTACCGTTAGCAGAACACTTGCTCACCCTTAGTGTTTGGCGCATTGAACGACACCTTGATTTTGACAGGAGTTTACCCATTGCAGGCTAGCATCAGGCAAACTTGAAATCTGGCGACCGTCTCGGTGGTTGTAGACCTGCAAATGAGAGTCATGCCATCCTTTCAAATTGTCATGTGGAACTGGCTATGGCCTTGCACCCCAAGTGTCGGCATCAAGATGAAGACCTACTCACTCCGCAGTGACTACTAGCGTGACCCAGGCCCCTGGAACCATATTTGAGAAGTCTGGTGAATCGAGAGATGCTAGTAATCTGGAATCCTGCTTCCCCACGAATACTGCTTCGATCAAATCGGACTAACGATCTGCATGTCGTGCATCTCGATAGAGTTCGTTCATGTTGTCGGGTGTATCAAATAGCAGGCCGAGCCTGTCGCGCACCTGACGGTATTGTACGTGGCCCCAATTCGTATCGCAAGGTTTCAGGTATGTACAATCTCCGGGGGAAAAAGATACCCATGAGATGGACGTAACCTGGGGGTCAGAGCGGTTTAACGCCGTCTTGCCGGTTGGTTCTCCGGATCGCAGCCGGCAGCCGGATGTCGCGAGAAGACAGGATCACCCTGACTGGCTGAGTGTCTAGTCCTATCAGCGCCACTAATATCCCATGGACTGGCAACTATGTAACCGCACAAGGACTATATCAGTTAGTATGGTACAGTGCCATCTAAGCCTCCATAGCCAATAAAATTGTTAGAAAATAAAAACACCTGATTTTCAAACTCAATCGTTAGTAGTTCAAAACAGGGGGCCCAGCGCCGTGGGTGCCTTGGAAGCTACCTTACTATTTGATATAATCCCTGTGCGATTAGTTGCCAGTTCATGGGATAGGTAGCTATGGATGATCCAGGCTGGCTGAATGGACCCACAGAGTCTACCCCAGAGGGGAGAAATCAAGCAGACGTGTAAGCTGACGGCCTGGCCTAGGTCTTTGTGTGTATCTTCATTGAGAGGTCAAATGGGCTGATCTCGAAGCGCAGCTTGTCCCCTACTGGCAGGCAAAGGAACGAAGGAACGAAGGAACCGGCACCGTGGCGTTGCATTGTCTGGTCGAGCACCTGTTCATCATGACAATCAGGCTTGAGTTGAAACGACTGGGATCAAGCCCCCAAATGAAATACTTCTTTCAGCCAGCACGAGATCACAGCGAATGAACAGGTCGTTCTTATCACTGCTCTCACTCCTTCAAACTGGCTGTCATCGATCCGGACAGGGTCTCTGAGGAGCGGACTATCTACCGAACCCCAAGAAACTAGCAGACTAGATATCTCTCGAGCGCCGAGTAGATTAGAAGTGGGTTCGGAGTCTAGACCGCGTAACCCCCCGGAAACTCTACAGGACCTTGGCGCCGGCTCCACAAGAGAACGCGGTCCTGACGGGAGTCGCTAGGTGATGACTCTACGGTATTTCGATGCCACTAATGATTCCATGGTTGTCCTCGGTCTTTCCCCATCGTGATCTAACGAACGCTTGAGCCATCCGTTCACACACGGACTCCGGGACATGTCAATGCGTTTTCCCGGTACGACGAATTGTTCGGAAATTTCACACAATAGATTCTTAAGGGTATCGGCCCCGAAGCACGGTCTGCTCCGTAGCACGTAAGGACTGGGGAGGGAAGGTCTTGACCACTCTAACGATAGACGGGGTTTTCACCATCGACTCTTTTTCTTGGGTTACGTCGCAGAATAAGATGACACAGTCAGGTCACAATGTGTGTAGCCTAGATGGTATCCTGAATACAAGCATGGAATGAGGTTTTTTTTATCAAACATAATGTTATAGCCCAAGCGCTGGGAATTTATAATAAATCTTGCGATTCTCACGCTTGATTTATCCTCCCATGAGTGCACTCATACGACATGGCCGCCCATATGTTTGACTGTCATCTCACTATATCTTCTAACAGCCAAGCTGGCCGACTGAGGTGTAATCGCTGATTTGAAATGTATCCCGGCTCTATTCATACTTTATGGCGTGTTCCGGGAGTCTAGGCGCATCTATCAGCTAGTCTAAGTAGATTCAAGCAACCTTGGCAATATCCAATTCCCCCTTTCCCTCCCCATCCAGCTGTAGGAATCCGCCACCTTCTAGCTTCTTTTTCCACTTGGCACTTTCGTACCTTGCCAAAATCAGGGTCATGCGTAGGGGTATCTCGTCACTTGAACTATGTTCGCCATCTGCGCGTAGTGGTGTGAATGTCCAGCGCCCAAATGCCCAGTTCAAGATATATCGAGTCGGCGGGTGTGGTGGTGTGGGCAGCGACTCGTCATCCTCTGAGTTCCTTACTGTCGAAGAGGCTGTCAATATCGACTTTATCCTGTATACTTCGTCCTTTGGTGCTGCATTCAAAAGGGCCATGAGTTTCGTCGAGTCAACCGCCGCGCCTTTGGCCCCTTTGAGCGTCACAGATAGCACCTCAACCTCTGTTTGATGGTCGTGCTTGTGCTCATGCTCGTGCCCATGCTCGTGCCCATGGTCCTCACCACTCTTCACAAGTCCGCTCTCATCGTCCAGCGCCCTCGCCAATCCCCCATCCACTCCGAAGATCACATCAGCTGGCACTCTCCCTTTATCGCTCTTTACCCACGCGATATCGACTTCCAAGTCACCGAGCCTGTCCAAGCAATCGTCGAACCTCCTCTCGTCGCATGTCTCCCACTTGTTGAACACAATTAAATCCGTGTAGCGCGCTTGTATCCTTGCTGTGTAGCTCGTGTCTTCGTAGCCCTTCCAGTTCTCGACGTCAATCACGCTCACGACACCATCCAAGACGAAATTCCCCGTTTCCCTGGCCAATCTATTCACTTCGATGGCCAGAGTCGCAGGGAAGGCCGAGCCCGATGTTTCGATGACGATGCGGTCGGGCGACTGAGACGAAGATAGTTGCTCAAGGGCGGGACCTAATTGCCCGACAAGGTTGCAGCAGATACAGCCATTCAGTAGTTCCTGGACCCCGGAAATAGAAGAGCTGGAGGCTAGTTGCGAATCGACGGCGAGATCGCCAAACTCGTTCTTGAGCAGCGCGAGCTTGTAGGTGGGGTTCGTGGCTCGAAGTTGGGGTAGAAGGTTGAGGATCAGTGTCGTCTTGCCGCTGCCCAGGAAACCAGTAATTATAGTGATCGGAATGGGAGCCATGGCGAGCGAAGGACGTAGGCGGTAGGGATGGAAATAGTGTTTGCGCGGGCGCGAGAGTTGTCTCTAGCAGTCGAGGTACAAAAAGTCGCGAAAGGTTGTTCGTAGGGCTTATCGGATGGAGGGGCAGGACCGGAAAATAGCTTATCTTAGCGTTGATGCTGCGGCAGGGGCCCCGGCCTCACCATACGGAACCCGGCATGAAATGACGTAGTCGGCGTTGTGCAAGATCTGGTTGGCCTGTTTTGTGAGAACTCGCGAGCACCCTGCTGGAGATCGTCTAACCAGAGTCCTAGGGTATTAAATCCGGATGTGGATGTTCCATCAATCCATCCATCCATTCATCCATTCACTCATCGAACATCATTCCTGCAAACGTACCCAAACTTGGAACGCAATGTCTTCCAAGCAACAGCAGAACGATCCTCCCTCCTTCAAGGAACAGCTTGACCACCAGGCTCGCCTAGCCCGTGATCCCAACTATGGCAAGGAGGAGCCGCAGCCCACTCTCTTGGAGAAAGGTAAGACTTCACCTCATTCTCCCTCGTAACACGGCTTTGTTGCTTAATGGAATCCAAAAGTGGTCGACTATGTGCCCGCTGCCGGCAAGATCCTAGGCATTGAGAAGAAGGAAGAGGAGACTGCCAAAACGCCAAAGACAGTAGTTCCTGGCCCTCCTGAAAGGCCACACCACGATGTCCCTATTGAAGAGTTCCTCAAGGATCAGCACCGAAGTAAAAGGGGCGCAAATGGACAGGCGCTCGAGTAATGAAATAGTACCCGTGGAATTTCGCTATACGGTTACATTGCGAGGACATGGGGTCCAGAGAAGGCTCGGTTGTATACTTTTGGCGTGGTGTATAGGAAACTGACGATATTCTTTTCTCTTCAGCAAGTGGTTACAATAAGTGTTCTAGTAGTGGCCGATGTAATAACAACTATGAAATACGTAGCCGAGAAGCCACGAGCTAGCTGAGTTGAGACATTCTGCGCTGTTTGATTTGGACGTTGGGAATACAATACAGCCTGTAAATGGCTAGCAAGTCAACGTTTTTGATATGGTAGTCATGAGTGTGCTGGGCGTGAATTGAGTTGTGAATCAAAATTACTACTTACAAACTGGCACTATTTCATCCAACAAACCACCCTGCGGAGGGAGTCCTTCTTCGAAGAAACGGATTTCCAGGGGCGGAAAAGATATAGCAGGGCCAATCATCGTGAGATGGATGCCTGTCTTACTCCTTTCAAAATGGTATCATCCTCTATCATATTGTGCCGTTTACGCCGTAACCGATGCCCAGATCACAGGAGTGTAAATCAGTCGTCTTCCTACATCTAACAGCACGAAGTCAATCACTCAGTTCTCTGCTTTTTGTTGAATGAGAAGCCACCGAATCCTGAGCTCGATCGCTTCTTGGTTTTCTCCATTTCTTCTCTCATAATGCGCTCTGCTTCACTCATCTTCTTCTCCTGCTGGAAAGGATTCGGCTTCTTTGCCCCTCCTGCAAGAGCATTCTTCTTGGCTGCTGCGAAGACGTTCTTTGGTTGCGGCTTTGCAGCACCCATCTTCAGAGAGACCAGAGCGGAAGCCGGCTTCGATTGTGGTTCTGCGAGGGCCACGGACTTGCTAGCATCTGTGTTTTCAGAAGGGCTCTCGGACTTCGGCGGGCTCGCCGGGTTTGTATCTGGTTGCACAGCAGGCTTTGCACCAAAAGACAATTTGATCTTCTCGCCTTCGTCTCTCTTCAACTCTCGTTCTGCGCTTTCTTCAGCATTCTCCGCATCCTTCTTTCCGGCTGCTTCTCTCTGGGCCCGCTTGATCTGCTCCCTGAGCATGCGCTGCTCTCTCTCCTCGTCGCCCTTGTCTTGCATTTCCTTCCGCCGCACCGCCTCACGTCTTCTCATGGCGTCAGGAGAGTCATCGATCCATGATACGTGAATGCCCTTCTCGTTCTCTTCGACCCTACAGATACCTTCGCGTCCCAGGTATTTCGCAAACTCGGTCAGACTAGGCCACTTCGTCGAGTTCATGTGTACGTGTTCCTTGTTCGCAATATACTCCTGGTAAAAGTGGTTGATGTTCACCTGCTTCTCGCCGTGGCCTGTTCTTAGTAGTTGTAGAAAGTCGCGCTGAAACTGGCGGCTAAAGTCGTTGATGACCTTCTTGGGATCCTCGCCCACGATCATCATCTGGCGCACATGGGATTCGGATTGTGTGTGCATCTTGAAGCCGTTCTCGTCGCGACACTGCTTTTCGCACACTTGACAGTACCATCGTAGCCGTTGAAGTCCCTTGGACTTCATCTTATTGCTCAGCGCCTTGACGGAGCCGGCTTCTGCTTTCGGCATTGTGGCGGTAATGTGAGGGTCGCTCGGGGAGAATGTTGGGAAGAATGAATGAGAGCTCCTGAAGTTGACGAGCGAATAAGCCTGTGTAAGTCTGACAAGATCGCAATGTTGTGCGCGTTTAAGAGGCGCTGTAAAGTTTGGGTATCGTGGTTCCGGATTGCATAACGTATGGAGGGACCAGGTTGGGGCTTGGTTCAAGAGTG
The DNA here is from genome assembly GCA_039778275.1 of Seiridium unicorne. NCBI lineage: Eukaryota > Fungi > Ascomycota > Sordariomycetes > Amphisphaeriales > Sporocadaceae > Seiridium > Seiridium unicorne. The sequence goes on from JARVKF010000135.1 coordinate 451,263, forward strand.
ACTAAAAAAGCTTATCTTATCGGCCTAGCCTAGGCAGATTGGCGGGTTGCAGCTTGCACAATCAATGTTGAAGCATGCAAAGCGTGAATCGAGTTGAAAATCGTAACGACCTATCAGGAACATGAGAATGCCTTTTGGGGTTTGCAAAACCTTCCAATATCACATTTCCTGCCATGACTCCGTGAACGCCAAACAGCCTGCGCCCTTAGATATCTGAAAGGTTATAATATCTCGTCATCGTCATCCTTTATGGTTTGTAGAGGTACACCTGCCGCCTGGGCCACTGCAGTATTGGCTTGTTTTACCTCGCCCATCTGGTTATCAAGTTCAGAGTCCCGGCTCTCATCATCATCATCCTCGTCGTCGCCTTCTAACCCAGCAAAGGGGTTTTTGTCCAGAGGAATCGACTTGTTGATGTCCTCCCAGTTCTTGCGCCGTGTCTGGATATTCCTTGAACTGTCCTTGCTCTTCTCGACTTTGTTCTCAGTGCGCTCGATGATTGCAACCGCCTTATCCTGATTTTTCTCGGCCCTCTTTTTGGCTCTGGTACTCAAGTGTCTGCCGGCCTTCTGCTTCTTACTCACGCCTGCACCCTGGTGGATGGCGAGAATGGAGGGTCGGTGGTTGAGGGAGAGGGGCGGTGCTCTTGCTTCCTTGAGTGACTTGTCGGTGTTGATGCTGGGCGAAGTGGCTCTTCTCGCCTCACGCGAGTGCTTTGAGGGAGCTAGACACTGTCAGTTTTGAGCGCAAACGGGTCACTTCCAGAGTGCATTACCTTTCTTCTTGGAAATTGTACCTTTTGCCATTTTCTTGCGAGAATCGGTAGTACTCCTGGGGCAAAATAGTGTATGGCACACAAGCTCTTTCTGTAGCCAGTGACCCTGTTAATCTACCCTTCGTTGGAACCCCAAAATTTTGGGCCTTCTGCCCCGCTACGGCGCCGATAACACTTGCAGCACCAGCCTGATAAGCTTGTGATCAGCTACGTTAGGGAAGGGATTTTAGCTTCGGTTCCACTGGAAATGGCAGCCACTCTGGCGCATGTGAACAGTCAGACGTCGCAGTTAAGATTACTTACCAAACACCTTCCACCCGCCCTTGACAATTTTGTTGACAACCTGTTGACAACATTATCCAACAGAACTCCCTGCTTTGGTCCTCGGAGCCTTCCTCAAGCACCCACGCGTAACTTCTCGATCCCGGGCATTGCTGCGCTTGACCATGGCTTGTCCTTCTCTGCGCTCTGTCGAATTCACACTAAACATGTACACGAGACCCTGAACCATCCTCAAACGGACTACCATTATCTCGACCAGTCTCCAACCCAAATCTCAGAATGGACCATCGATACAAGTCGAGGCAAACCGAACCTCCCGGCATATATACAGCGCAATCTACTCGCAACTCTCTGCTCGAGTGGCTTTATAACCCGACTGTTCTTATCGTCGCCTCCGCAATAGTATTCACAAGCTTCTACCAGTCGCTTCATTCCTCGCCCTTCAACCGCCATCGCCACCCAGGTGAACTGCTGTGGGATTTCATTGTCACCATCACTCCAGCTGCGCTGCTGTATGCGATCGACGACCTGCTGAACCCGCCCATGTTCCCAGTCTCAAAATCCCTGCGACCACGAACTTTCACTGCGAAAAGCGAATTGCTGAGGAAGCTACTGGGCATGGATCAACCCGGTGGGGGCATCATCGGCTCAGTCACGAGCGCGGGTAGGAAGAGCTTGTCTACACTATCGAGTAGTACACTTCTCAAAAGGGATTGTAATCAGCCGGCAGGATTGGGCAACACAGATTATTCATGCTTCCAGAACAGCATTCTGCAGAGTCTGGCATCGTTACAGCCATTGCCCGAGTACCTGGAAAGCGCGACTGTAGACCATTATGGAGCAGAGGGTCCTTCAAAGGAAGGCTCTGGAAGCACATTGCAGCAATTAATCAAGCAACTCAAAGACCACGAGAACAACGGCAAGACCCTATGGACCCCAGCTAAGCTCAAGTCGCTCCACAGCTGGGAGCAACAAGATGCGCAGGAGTACTTTTCAAAGCTCCTCGATGAAATTGAGAAGGAAGTTGTAAAAGCTTCCAAGGCCCAGTCCAAGTCTCCTGGTCTGGAAGCAGCCTTGTCCAAAGACGACACGGAAAGCCACTATAGTGACGATAGCGGATACCAAACAAATTCAATCTCATCCAAGGCTAGCTCTGATACAAAGGTCGTTAGGAATCCTCTAGAAGGGATGACCGCACAGCGAGTGGCCTGTGTTCAGTGTGGCTATTCGGAAGGCCTATCACTCCAACCGTTTAACTGCATTACCCTCAACCTTGGCATTGGGACTATGCAGCATGATCTTTACGAGCTCCTCGATTCATATACACAACTGGAGTCCATCGAGCAAGTGGAATGTAACAAATGCACTCTAATCAAGGCAAAGGATGTGCTTTCGATGCTCCTGAACCTCTCGAGCGATAGAGCCAAGGCGGACCGGTCCAGGCTTGACGCGGTCGAACTAGCGTTAGAAGAAGAAGATTTCGAAGAGAAGACGCTGAAAGAGAAATGCAAAATTTCGCCACAGCTTCGCTCGAGCTCAACAAAAACAAAGCAAGTCGTAGTGGCTAGACCTCCGAGGAGTCTAGCAATACATGTCAATCGATCCGTCTTTGACTTCAATACGGGCAATATGTTCAAGAACCTTGCAGCAGTCAAGTTTCCAAAAACGCTCGATCTCGGCCCGTGGTGTTTAGGAAGTGCGGACCAATCAGCAGCGTTTCGCAAAGAATCGCTGGTCGATGCTGAGAAAGATGACCTGGCTCGTGAGCAAGAGACATGGGTATTGGATCCCCAGTCCTCGATGATTTCGGGAGACCACTATTCTTCGAAAATTAGCGGTCCCATTTACGAACTACGCGCTGTAGTCACGCACCAGGGCCAGCATGAAAATGGTCACTATATCTGCTTTCGGAAACATTCCATGCTGTCCGCGGAAAAGCATAAGTCGTCTAGTCTGGACCTAAGTGAGGATGAAACCAGATCTCCGGATGACGACAGGACCCTAGTGGAAGAATCCTTAGACGGCGAGGAGCATGAAGACCGATGGTGGCGCCTGAGTGACGAACATGTGTGGGATGTTCCAGAGAAGGACGTACTTGGACAAGGAGGCGTTTTCATGCTATTCTATGATTGTGTGGACCCCAACTCAGTGCTCGCATCGAGCGCTGCAAGCGAGAAGGAGGAAATCAAGGAGCCTGCAGTCGTAGAAGAAGCCCGAGATATACCGCAAGGGGCGCATATCTCGACGACCGAGAGAGCTTCTGTCGAGGCCCTTGAGAGCGGCGAAGCCGTAAAGGATTCAAACCCGTACAGCGCCTCACAAGAAGCTGCCGCTGATCCCACAGCCGTGCAAGAAGCAAACACGATGAATGAAAAAGGAACAACCCAAGAGCCAAGGCCAGCTGTTCCAGAAGCGAGAGAAGACAACTTTGTTTCTAGCCTACTAAGTCGGCCGAACTCTTTATTTAACACACATTCTATGGCCGACCTACATTCAGCGATCAGCAAACCTCAGCGGGTGGCCGTATCCAAGAATCAGCCACCATCAACAGAGCGGCTGTGGCCTGGCCCAGTTTGTGCCAAAGCAGTCCCTCGGGACGCGCTTCCGCGTAACACGAAAGATTTATTCGTGTCATCATTACTCAGCCGACCGAATTATTGACCGATCTCAGACCAAGGAACACCTGAGGAGGGTAATACAAAAACAATTTATAGCCGTTCTACATGGATACCAGGCAGTCGGTGGCAGGAATTTTGGTTCAATCAGCATAGCGACGGTGTTGTGAGTTGTGTTTTCAAGAGCCGCACAAGCGACAACTTGTATTGAGTTTCATTTTCGAACATGACATCGTAATTAACTATTACACTACTACATTCTATGCTCTCGGAAGACATCTATCATGGCCTTGCTGTGAACGACTCACTCTGAGGTTTTGCTGTACCAATATCATGTGTATTAATCATTGCGGCGTTAGAACCCAACAGCGAAAGCTAAAACTGAATCAGCTCTGAAGCGAATATTTGGAGAGGCCACCCACGTTGGCACCAAGCAGCAATCCATCTTCCAGGACTGGGGGCTGCCTGGCTTTGATCTGAAACTTGGTCATAAGCTGAAAGCCAATGATGAGTGTCATCACTGCAAGAAGTAGCCAAGTTGTTGTTTGGGTTATTTGATTGAAGTTTATGTCGCTAATGGCGATGCCCTACTCTCCCAGAGAATTCCTAATTCTGGTCAATATATTAATAATGTAGGCTGAGGTTTGAGGAAATGGTGACTATGGAAGAGCACGGAGGGCATCTTTATGACACTTACATCTTACGCGTGCTCCATAGGTCGGTCTGCTTATAGAGCTGCATAAGCAATCGCTCAACACATAATGTCCACTGACTTTCCGTGTTTCCTCGGTTAGATGCAATCCTGCGCCACTCGATATCTTAGTAACATAAGGCTACCTAGCATCATATCCTTGCAATGCCATTCACGAGTAAGTATGATCTATAAACCAAGAGCCAACTGGGTGTCACGACTAGATTGCACCGAGGAGAACTTGTGATTTTCGTCTGGAAGACTGACCCACCATCTTTATTAGTTTAGATAGATGAGCTCGCCAAAGAGCTTTCATGCCAGGAGAGTTCACTTACACGCTTGGATAATTCAAACCTTCAGGGTTATAAGGAAGGGTTATTGTCCTAGGCGGGCACATAAATCACATAGAATCATGGGGGCTCAAGGTTACCGGATAGGTTATAGTGACTCAACACAATTATAAGATCACATAGCCATGAATTTTATCAGCATGTTAGAAAGTGGCCCACAAAAAAGAAAAAAATTCATGAGTCTTTCGACGAACCAGGTGAGCTTATGAGTACACCCAATAAGCCAACCGCAAGTGTGTAGCCACCACCGCCAATCTACTTACCGCGGTTTAGACGGGGTAGATTTATTCTGTGTAACTTGAGAATGAGGCGTGAGAGGCTTACCCGGGCCGCATTGTAGCCCCCATTTGATGGACTGAATCAGCACGTTGCCGCCAACCCTTTTTCGAGGCTCTGGCAAACAAAACGGGATCCTGGAACAGTCGAACAAGGCTCGAACTCCGCGACTCTTTGAATTACCGATAGACAGAATATCTCTTTTTCCCAGTATGTCTATTAGTCTTTCTAGCTATTTGTCAGCTTTCTTTGATCAACGAATAATGGCACCTCACATTATAGAAGAGGGAGAGATGGACTGGAGCGTCCCAAGTGCTGGCTGGGACGATCCTCTGCCTCGCTGATCATTATGGCAGGAAGATACCATCAGCCTGTGGAATAATAAGCTTGATGCCTAACGCTTAAGTCTCTTGAGCGCATATTGGCAACAGTCATGCATGATGAAAGGATGGTGGTGTTAACATCGCCGCTTCTGTCTAGCTTACTGATTTCGCTACCGAATAAGGAAATAGTTGTCAAATATATAGTGTTCCAAGCTTTTGATCGGTGACCATTTCTATCAAACACTGCCCTTACCTTTGGTTGTCAAAGTCTACGTACAGCTTGATGATTATGATCTCAGAGAGAACATCTAAAGAATAGTATCTGCTTCAAGTGTCGCTAATGCGCTGGAAAATGGTCACAAGTGTTCCCTCTAATGGCGCTAGAACACACAATCATTATTTATATATGGTTTTGATATGGGTCATTCTTGGCCTATTTAAATGGTGCATTAAGCCTTAAGGCATCCAAGCAGCCGAGCCCAGCAGTATGTATTCAGCTACATATAGCGAAGCAGCCTTTCACTGCAGGCCATGCGCCACTCCCGAAAACCTGTTTGACATCTTTGCTCGTCCCTGTACAATCCGGATCACCCTGCGAAGTGACAGACTTTGTCTACATCTGCTACTTTGCACCTCACAATTTTGAGCCTCCTGCTGCCTACATCACATTCTGTATACCTTCTAGTAACTGTGGCTTGCGTAAGCCGTTCTTTGCCTGATTCAAAATGCCAGACCTGGCCGGCTTGGCCCCCATTTTGGAAATTCTCTCGGCTGCGCGATTGGCAGTGGTGGCGGTGGCAATGTGTTCCAAGCTCATAGGGTCGATTTTACACTGGCGGCTTAGGTTAAACATGCATAACCAATAAAAGAGACGACGCAGGCTCGCGACGCTGAACCCCCAACAAAGCCACTCCCCATGAATATCGTAGTATACCAGGCTGCGGAATCAACAGTTTCTTACTTCCGTTCCCACCAGGCTTGACATGACGCTTTACTCGGCAAAAGCGCAGCGAACAGCATTTTGAACACGTTGAGCTCATGGACGGGCTAGGCGCCGACTTGACGACGAGAGCAACACGATGTCCAATATTACAATGTTCGGCTGGGTGTAAGGCTTCTTCTTGATGTGTACCCAATAATTAGCCTCATGCTCCAGAACTGACGAATTTTGTTGCAACAGCTCGGATCCTGATGGCCGCGGTACCTTCGGCATCATCCAGAGCTGTGTCATCACCCTCGCTTTATGTATTTACACTGCTCTACATCTCAATATCCCCTCGATCGACGCGCCGCAACGAAGTAAATATTTGACAAAAGTTAAATGGGTTATCTTCGGCATGTTCGCGCCGGAACTTGTTGTTTGTATAGCTTGGAATCAGAACCGGCAAGTAAAAGCACTAGGCGAAGACCTGAAAAAGATATTCAAGGAAGTCGTGAGTTACTTCCCAGTGTACCTTATTGTAATTCGCCGAATAACGAGCTGATATGAGTATCCTTGATCTAGGAGGAGAAAAATCCCGTGGATAAGCGGAAACACGAATGGACAAGAGTTCACAGCTTTTACGCCGTCATGGGCGGGTTCACTGTCAACACCTCGATTGATGGGCAGCAGTTCGTAAGTGGACATCTTTTGGCGTCCTAAATTATAGTATGATTTTATATTTTTATATTTTTAACTATATCGCAGATACCAGACGCTACCAAAAGGACACTAAGCGTTAAATTGAACAAATTTGTTGCCAGGCTTGGAGACTTACCAGACTTTCCGGTCGAAGTCATTAAAGACAAAAGCAAGGCGGACGCTTTGGCAAAATCCCTGGCTATAATACAGGCCGGCTGGTTTGTTTTGCAGGCCATCACGAGACAAGCATCAGGCCTGATGGTGACCCCCCTCGAGCTCAGCACCCTTGCCGACGCCGTTTGCGCGCTGGTTATATATTATCTTTGGTGGGATAAACCACTCGACGTTCAAAGTTCAACCGATGTTCCCACTGGAGAACAGATAGCGGCTATTGCTGCAGTCGGTTGGGAATACAGGTTCATCAAGAGTTTCAATACGTTGCCCTTTTATTTCCACCTTCCATTCAGCTTTAAATGGGAAACAAAACTTAAAGCCTTGATGATACTGGATAATGATGGTCGTCTTGACGAGGAGTTTCGATGTGACATCCGTGATTATGCCGGCGAGAGAATAAAACCGGGCAGGGAACGCCCATCAATGGCACCAAATATATTGATCGGCAACCTTTTTCAGGGCCAACCTTTTCACGGCGGATTCCTGACATTAACCCCCTTTTTCCAGGCTCGAGATGGCCATATTTCTAGAATATTCCTGGTGTCAGCTGAAGTCCCATACTCTAGGCCCAACCATCACGAATTAAGACATCCTGTGGTACGGTTCCGCTATGATGTGGAACTGATCGATCCATGTTTCCGAGACGTGCAAGAAAGAACGCCCGTGGGTCTCATCAAACGTCAGGAAGTTATCACGATACGAAGATGGGGTCTAATCTTCCAACTGGATTCTAAGTACCCCGATACTATGACCTCTATTGGGGCCAGATTAGACTGCTACAAGGTTCCTGTTATTAGCAATGGAGCTTTACAGCCGATGCAATGCGAAAAGTTCGTCGTTCTTCAACGAAAGAATCGATTCGGCTCAACTGAGGTAGCTGAGGTCTACCGAGCCATGGGCAACTACACACAATGGGCATCGACAACTGAGCCAGTCACCAAGGTAATGGCTTTCATTATCTTTTTCTTCTGCACGCTGGCATATGGCGGAGTTCATGCCGCCGCCTGGAACCACTATTTTCCTTCGAGTGTTGAGCAACTCCTGTGGCGAGTAGCTGCTATTTGTATGGCTGCGTTGTAAGTAAGATCTCCATGACCTCTGTCCCTTGTTTGGCAAATAACGATTGCATCCAAATCTGGATTTTTTACACAAACTCGAAGAAGAGCTCAGCTATCTATACTAAGAAACAAAGGCTGACGTTGTTAAATGTTAGTGGGATTCTTGCAGTGTATTTTCTATCCTTATTTTATTCTAGCGAGTTCTTTTCACGCCCCATGACACGGTTTCGCCAATGGATAGCCAGCACGACGATATTCAAGGCTTATTACGCATGCTTTGATCCACCGACTAGGCAAAGGATACGGAAATTTCTTGTATGCCTATTGTTTCTAACTACTGGGATCATCATGTCACTGGTAGTGATGTTTTATTGCCTGTGTAGAATTTACCTTGTAGTGGAAGCATTTATTTCGTTGCGGCAACTACCGGCCGAGGCATACCTAACTCCATCTTGGCCGCAGTATTTGCCCCATTTTTAGATATAACCTTTGATATGATTATAACATTTATAATTATATAGACACCTTGAACATTGACTTCAAATTCAGTTTTTTTCGTTGGGAAAGTGATCATTATTGTAATCAATAGGAGTATTACATAGTTGTCAATTCAAGTCCTGTTGCTTGTAGCTTTTGGGATATTTTATCGTTATCGACAGCAAGGCCCCACTTGCACAGCTGCAACCTGCAGCTCCATCTCTAACTAAAGATAACCACTGCAAAATCACTGCAATACACAACATCATTGAAGCAGCAACTTCACAATTCGAAACTGTACGTGTTAAAGGAATTCATGATTTACACCGCCCGACTGCGCCGCTGAGGATCCACATCCGAAACTTGCAGAGGGTTCAAGTCGTTCCCGCCCCAAACAGTCCTGGGTTTCCAGAGCTCGCACAATCGCGAACATGGTCATCAAGCCGCGCGTGCAGCGCCATTATCCTGGCAAGGCGACAGGCAACTCCTCGTCGTCCGAATCAGACAGCTCCGAGGACGAGCAACAACAAGCACCACAGCAGCAGCAGAAAAAAAAGCCAACGCCCGCGCCGCCGCCCAAGGTCCCTTCCGCAGGCAAGATAATCAGCACTGGCGCAGCGCCGAAACCCTCCCACGCTGCGATAAAACAAGCAGAGCAGAAACGCGTCACCGCCGAAGAGCTGGAGAAAAGAGCTGCCGAGGAAGGATTCGTCACCGAGGAAGAGAGCGAGGATGGAGGCGCGCCCGGACCGGGAGAGTCCAGCTCGGAAGAGGAAGATAGCGATGAAGAGGAGGAAGAGAGCAGCGAAGAGGACGAGCGGCCGCGGCGGAATCTCATGATCCGCCCAAAATTCATCCCCAGATCACAACGCAACGGCGCACAGCAGTCAGCAGAAGCCGAAGAGGCCCAAAGGGCAAAGGAGGAGGCCGCTCGAAAGGAGGCCGAGAAGGACGCCATGGTCGAGGAGCAAATACGCAAGGATCAGGCGGCCAGGGCGGCGGGCAAACTGTTCTGGGAGGACGTGGACGACCCCGCAGGCTCGGATGTAGACACCGAGGACGACAAGGACCCAGAGGCTGAATACGCGGCCTGGAAAGTGCGCGAGCTGCGGCGCATCAAGAGGGACCGCGAGGCCGTGGAGGAGCGCGAGAAGGAGATTGCCGAGATCGAGCGGCGCCGGAACCTGACCGAGGAGGAGCGCAGGAGGGAGGACGAGGAGCACCTCGCCAAGCAGCGCGAGGAGAAGGACGGCAAGGGCAAGATGGCGTACATGGGCAAGTACTTCCACAAAGGCGCCTTTTTCCAGGACTCCAAGGAGGCCGAGGAGCTGGCCAAGCGCGACGTCATGGGCGCCAAGTTCGAGGACGAGGTCGACCGGTCGCTGCTGCCCAAGGCGCTGCAGATGCGGGACGCCACGAAGCTCGGCAAGAAGGGCGCGTCCAAGTATCGCGATCTGAAATCCGAAGATACGGGCAGATGGGGCGAGTTCAGGGACCATAGGCCCGGTCGAGAGCCCAGGGAGGGCGACTGGAGAGGCAAGGACAGGGAGGGTCCCGGTGGCGCGAATGCTATACCCCTAGGCGAGAGGAGAGGAGGCGGTGATCGGGACAGGGACAGCTGCAGAGCACGGGATTCCGATAGGAGGAGATCGAGGTCACGGAGCAGGTCACCAAGAAAAGACAACCGCGACCGAGATCGAGACCGGGATAGGGATGAGTATAGTCACCGCAGGAAGCGGGACTCCTCGAGAGACGCGGACCGCTACGATAGCGACAAGCGAAGACGAGTAGATCCAAGATAGTTGACGCCTTCGTGGGCTGGTTAGCAAAAGAGTTCTAGGCCATTTGATAGCATGGCTGCAATCATACTCACTAACTACTCACATAACTAAAAATCTAATGTTCAGGATTCAAATCTTTAAAGCCCACACGATGGTAGGTAATGCATCTGACATGAAACCCTGTCTCGTCACGATTCAAAAGACCCTTATACTATATTCATCTATTGCATATAATCCGGTCATCATCCTTATCCTCATTAAATGTTCAGCATGCTCTTCATATCCTTGTGATCTCGACCCTTGCCCGTTCGAACGCCCGATGACCCACCATACCGCCGTCGAGCGCTTCACCGTGCGGGTTGGGGGGATACAACGTCATGCGCGCATATGTGCCCGCACCCCTTCGTTTGGAAAGGTATCCTGGGTTGATGACTAGCACACTCTCGACAACCTATGATTCTTGGTTAGCATGGACATTCGGCGCCAAGACGATAAGAAACGCAGGATTTCTCAAAAGCCACACAGCAGGGAAGAGTATGGGGCGTAAAATTTTAGACATTAAAGGGGCACTTTGACTTACCTTTGCAAAAGGCGGCAATGCACTGGGCACGACCAGTACATCTGGACGTACGTTCACCATGTCGCCTAGTCTCAGGTAACTTGTATCCAGCATAGCACCTGTAGCCACACCGTCCGCCGTGCCAGTCTTTGGCAATTTTGTCCTATCTACGGGTGGGAAGAGCGGGAAGTAGTGCCGCTGCTCAATCAGATAGCGCGGCAAGCGGCTGAGCAGTTGCGGGTCGCTCGGTCTCCCGCCTACAAGCTCCTCATGTCGCAGCTCCCACAAGGCATCTTGCGAAGAGATTCCCATGACGATCTCGTTCAGTGAAAGGGCCATCGGATTTCCGATGATGCGGGCTGTTTTGGGAAGGCCGAGTTCCTTCCTTGGGAAAGGGTCTTGTGGCCACGAGACGTGCTTGGCGATGACGTCGCGTACAGACGGGACGAGAATGATTGTGACTGTTGGGTTGGAGGAGGTAAGACGGTTGAGGGCAGGTGAGATCATATATTTGAAAACTGTAATCATGGTCGCGGCATCGGGATCTGCCTGGGCATCCTCGGGCAAGTCGAAATCGCCCGTTGCAATCAGGGGATGATCCACATCGATAAATGGACCGGTCAAGACAAGTGCGTCTGCGTAGGTGTCGGCAGCTTGACTACAGAGAGCGTGAAGGGGTTCGAAGTCGAGGTTGTCATCGGCAGTATAGGGCCCAGAACTGAAGATGACGTTGAGAGGCGCTGGGTCGTCATCAGAGTCCATGGCGTCCGGGCCACCTCTCAACTTTTGCCGGTGAGACTCGAGGGCAGCCGGTGTTGATGCAGCATTAGGTAGTAAGGGAATGCTGAGGGCTTCTTGAACGATAAACTCGGATCCTGATGTGTTAGTGCCCTTGAACGCGGCGATCTGACCGGGGAAGAATTGGAAGCCAGGCAGTTTCTTTAGATTCAGAGGTATCCGGACACCACCTCCTGTCCGTCTTGAAGTCTCCAACACGAGCGAGGCAGCGTTGAGCTTGCCCTCGGAGGAATCTGAGGCTATTCTGCCGACTGCGTATATCTCCGACGTGCTTTGGCTTGCTGCATTCCCAAAAGCTGCGTCATCAAGTTTATAGTGGTCTTTCACAAGGGCAAGGAATTCGTCTATCCGATCGTCCAGAATTTCTGACGCCTCTGACAACTTCATAGCCAAGGGTTTGTATGCTAATTTCTTCAGATCAGACGCTGCTGTCAGTTTGACGCGCGGCTCTCCATAGGGCGCAATGGGGGCCTCTGTAGCTTTCAGATGGTCATTGAGTACTTCGACCACCTCCCCTGGGTTTTGCCTGTCGTTGAATGAAGCGACCCTGATACTATTAGTCTTGCTGCCAGATGAACTTGCTAGAAACTCACGTTTGAGAGTTTAGATCATTCAGATGTCGATCGACCGTGTTCGGTGTTCTGGCGGCCGGCGAGCTGCTTGGGATGTCTCCCTTGACCCTCGATACCGAGGGCGTCTCTGGCTTTCGTTTTGGCGCCGAACTCCTATTCAATTTTGCGGCGCCAGGGGTAGTCATGCCCTCCAATCTAGGCATTTGTCAATACTTCACTACCTCATATAGGCCCAGCACAAGCACTCACATCCCGAAGACATCACCACTTCCCACATTTCCCTTGGCTGCTGTCCGCGGCGTGGCTCCGGCTCTCTTCTCTGTCTTGACATGAGCGTGCTGGCTACGGTTCTCGCGCTCGAGGGCATCTTGAATGTCTCTCTTCAGATTGCGGAGCGTATCGACAGACAATTTCATCTCGTCCATGTCCAGCTTGATGCAGTAGCTCTCCCACTTGAAGAACAGGTCTTGCGCTGACAGTGAGTGCATCCGCATGATGGACTGCAGCTCAGCCAGCATATCGGGCTCGAGCGGCTTGTTGCCGAGAGCGAAACGCTCGTTTAGTTCTTGGACATCTGCGTCTGCCATGGCGACCAGTCTTCTCGTCGGGTCTCAACTGATCTAGAGGTCCAGATTGTGCCCAGATTTTAGAGAGTGGTCTGCCGGTGTGGTGCGGTAAGTGTTTGGCCGCCGTTCAAGTTTCTCCAGCGCAAGACGCGACTAAGACGCGTTGTGGTGTAAAGTGGTTTCATGGTGGGGTTCCAAATAGTTGGTACCTTCTGTAGGTACATTGTACCTTACCCATCCCGTCCAGCCTGCCGACAGAAGCCCCCAGCGGCGGGGTTCCCGGGGGAGTTTTTCGACCCAAAGATTCATTAGCAAGCTAGCCTTACTTTGTGGTAGCATGGCCAGTGGGCACCTGCAGCCAGCTCAAGCTGACCGCAGGACGATGCAGGGTCCCGATTTCCGAATTGATCTTGGGCTCAACAAAATTATCGAGATTCCGCAATTTCGATAAAGGCGGTCGCAGTTCTGCATCACTCACGGTCGCTGCTTATTCTCCTTATAGTCCCCCGGATTCCCGTCGACTCTCCTCCGTAGCCTGTCCCTTTGTGTTGTGCCACTATTTAACTGCTTGCTTATTCATCGTTTGTTCCGCCACTTTCAAATATGGCCGAAGCAAGTACAGGGGCGCCCCTGAAGACCCCCATTCCCGCCCCAGCTGCACACTGCAAGCCGGGCGAGAAACCCGTTATCACAGAAGAGCAGCAATCAAAGTACGACTGGCTTTTGGAAAAGGCCAAGAGCTGGACCGAGGTTCCGTCTACACAGGGAAAAGGCGGTCCCCTCACCGACACTGAAAAGCAATGGCTAACCCGGGAGTGTCTGCTGAGATATCTGCGCGCCGTGAAGTGGAGGAAGGAGGACGCTGAGAAACGTGTTTTGGAGACCCTCACCTGGCGGAGAGAGTACGGCGTGGATGAGCTCACCTTTGACCACATCTCGCCGGAGAACGAGACTGGCAAGCAGATCATCTTGGGATTCGACAAGCAAGGTCGGCCGTGTCAGTACCTGAACCCAGGACGTCAGAACACGGATGTCTCGCCCCGTCAAGTTCAGCACCTGGTTTTCATGGTGGAACGAGTGATCGAGCTTATGCCCCCACAGCAGGAGACGTTGGCTTTGCTTATCAACTTCAAGTCAAGCAAGAGCAAGTCAAACACGGCGCCGGGCATTGGTCAAGGCAAAGAGGTTCTGAACATCTTACAGACCCATTATCCTGAGAGGTTAGGGAAAGCGTTGATCATCAATGGTAGGGAGTTGTGAGCAAGTAATACAACCAACATTGCTAACCCGATGCAGTTCCATTCCTTGTATGGGGCTTCTTCAAGCTCATCACACCATTCATTGACCCTCTGACTCGAGAGAAGCTCAAGTTCAACGAGGACATGTCCCAATATGTCCCCAAGGAGCAGCTGTGGAAGGAGTTTATGGGCGAGCTCGACTTTGACTATGACCACACCGTTTATTGGCCTGCACTTCAGAAGATGTGCGAAGAGAGGCGGGCGGAACGAAAGGAGAGATGGGAGTCCGGCGGGAAGCACATTGGTGAGCTGGAGGAATATCTGGGTGGACTAGCTCCTCACGGTGTTCAACCTCCTGTTGTAAAGGAGATTGACAAGGATGGCGCCGAGACTCCAGATGCTGAGATTGACGCCATGGACCTTGCGCAGAGACTGCACTCGGTGAAGATGACGGACGAGAAGCCTGCTGTCATTGACGGCCCTCCTCCCCCAATGTCCCCCTAAGCCTACGTCCGAGGTGACAACCCAGCAATTACATAGAGGGGATCTAGACGTGCAAGAACTATAAACCGCAGCGTGCATATAGATACGATAGATAGGACCAGCATTCGGAATGGGATCACCGGGCAAGCACAATGATTAAATGTGTTCTCAAAGGGGTCAACCGCCTTCGAAACGTTGAAGTAACTTTAAACACTACATTGAAACTAATTCCCTGTATTGTAACTGGCATGGGACAGGACAGCGGGCGTGTTCCGCGCACCAAACGGGCCCCACACCCAGGTCGACGTCAACTCAATTCAATGCTCAGCCTAGTAAAGAAGCTCCCCTGGTTTATACCACACACATAAGAGCAATGTCAAATCTACAACCAACAAAGGGCTCGGGTAGCTCTGGCAAAGAGGCGCCGGGCCTCCGATACCCGACAAACGGCAAGACCATCTACCACAGGCCACTGAACCGGACCAGGACGGCCGAGCTCAGCGGCGCCGCCTTCGCATACCTGTTCTCGGAGATGGTGGGATATGCGTCCAACAAGATCGACAGTATCCAGGACCTAGAGAAACGGTACGCATCTCTAATGAGTACTACTGCTCCGCCGCCCCATACTCTGCTAAGACATTCGCCTGCGCACCTATTCTCATCACCAATCGCCCATGTTCGCTGACCACTGCCGCCCCGTAGCTTAAACACAGCCGGCCACCCCATCGGCCTCAAACTCCTCGACCTGCTGCTCTACCGCGAGCCGGCGCGGACGCAGACGCGGCCGCTGACCATCATCCAGCTGCTGCACTTCATCAAGCTGAGCCTGTGGCAGCACCTGTTCGGGCGCGCCGCCGACGGCCTCGAGAAGTCGTCGGACCCGAGCAAGCCCGACGAGTACATGATCATCGACAACGAGCCGCTCGTGAACAAGTACATCAGCGTGCCCAAGAACATGGACCAGCTCAACTGCGCCGCCTACGTCGCCGGCATCATCGAGGGCGTGTGCGACGGCAGCGGGTTCGCCGCGCGGGTCACGGCGCACACGGTCAGACAGCCGGGCGAGGAGGAGGGGCGTGAGATGTGGCCCGGCAGGACCGTGTTCCTGGTCAAGTTCTCGCCCGAGGTCATGGAGCGGGAAGGCTTCTTGGGAAAGGGTTAGGGAGGAGGGCATGAGGCGGTTTGATGGGGGAGGAAGCAGCTAAGCCGAGGGAAACGCTTTAGAGGCTTTCAAAGGCAGAAAGAGGTCGGTTATAGAACAAGACCCAAGTGATCCAGACGATTCAGGGGCGGGATTCCCTCTGGAAAAACTTATGGATGGAAAGATATACCCACGCCACAGATACGACATGGAACTGTGTCAGGGGCATGAAAAAGCCCAATGAAACGTAATGCTTTATGCTAGACGCCTACTTGATCGAGTCTTTCCCTGTGGTGTATAATCTCCATAAACGCCCAGAACACCAATCCATAAATAACCTCGTGCTGCAATCTGTATCACCTCAGACCAACCGCATTACTCATAAACAGCAGTCTCGTTTCCCAGCCCTCGGCCTACCGCGGCAGGCCCCTAGCGAAACCCCCGTTGCCCTTTCCACCATTCCCAGCAGCGCTCGACGAGCTAGGCCCCTTACCCATGAGCCCGGCCAGCCCCAAGTCCTTCCAAGCGGGCTCCTTGATCTTCTGCGTGGCCTTCTGGATGCCGAAGGCGGCGTGCTGGTCCGGCACCACGTCGTCCTCGTCCTCGGGGTTGATGGGCTGGTGGTGCGGCGGCACGTAGACCTCGTCGTCCGGCAGCCGGGAGTGCGGGCTGCAGAAGTCCTCGAAGAGGTCCGCGTGCCGGGCCGCGTGCAGGTGAATCTGCGTGTGGCAGGAGTCCTTGTTCTGGTGGGAGATTGGGAGTCAGACTTGGCTGGTTTGGTCCTTGCACTTTTGGTGGGGGGTGCAACATGGACCGAGGACGAGGAGAGATGGGGGATGAGATGCTATTGGGAAATGGAGGGGAAACGAACCATTGTGATTTGTCGCAGAAATGCGGTTAGACAATAGAAGACTGTTTTTCTCGTCTGTTGAAAGTATAAGTAATCTCTGGGCTTCTGCCAGAAGCTCTGCAGATGGCCAAACCAGATATTTGATTGTTTAGTGTTTACTTTGATGCTGCGATGTGCTATTTTAAAACGACTGCGGCGCGACTCGCGACGGGTTAGCAGATAAGCGATTGACTCTACAGTACATGGACGATAAGATGCACTTTAACCATGTGCTGCGGGTGGCAGTGACGCAATGTGGAACCGCATGGATCAAGGCCCATCATGAATCACAAGATAGGTCGACTTTTGTTCGTACCTTGCAGAGACTCCATTGAGCGACATTCTGACTGATAAATAAGCGCAAAATCTGGGGAAGAGAGTAGTACTATACACAAAATGACACTTGTACAGATCAACATGACGCGAGGATGTCGACCAAATATGTATGAGAAGTTTAGTAAACGCCTATGAAGGAGACACTTGAGTTTGCCAGAGTACATACGTAGTTTACATTATACATCATCCAAACATGCCCTTTAAGGACACCATGAATTCAGTGTATTAGTAACACCAAGGAGTCGCGTTCGCCATCTTCATGGAGTCAGGAGGCAATAATGTTAATCGAAGCTATTTCATTCATCATATCGATGCTGTATGTGGATATAGGAGTGGTATCATCCATCTCTGCGATTCCCTTTCCCTTTCGCCCGTCCGAGTTGTAATTGGACGAAGCAGCAGCCTGGCCGGCCTTGCTGTTCTCCAGGTATCATCATAGAGCCAAATGGCCATCCCTTCCAATGTCTTCGCCCTCTAAACAAAAAACGGCAGTCAATACTTGGGAATTCGACTTCCATTTCCTTTGCCGAAACGCCGTTGCCCAATGACCTGACCAGATGGTGGATAAATGCTCCCCGCTACCACATGTATGAGCACGCCCCCGACATTATCATCCTACACCATGCAACATAGGTGCGTGCTCAATTAAATGCTAATCCACGCCCATCAACCACGGCGGCGACTTGGTGTGATGTCGCTGCGGCTCCTATCCCGTCCAGCTCCCATGCGTACGGCGTCGCTATAGCTTGGGATCGGCGGGTTGTAATTCGACGGTCTAATAGTTGCAGCCGAGGCGCCTCGACTCCGTGTGTTCCTGATCAGTGGGGTCCGGTCGCTCTCTGAGCTGCTCCTCGGCTCGTCGGCATCTGAAGACTCGGGACTGGTATACTCGGGCGGGGGATGGGCGGCTTCGTGAAGTCCTAGTCCAACGACATCCACCACATGCTCTCCTGATACGCCGGGGGTGTGGCTGTTACTACTTTCGCCAACCTCGTCATTCGGTACCAATTGGGCAAGTGAGATGTCTGTAGGGCTCCGTTGCGGCCCCGGGCTCGTTGGCGGCAGTATTCTAAAATTGCCGCTCCTCGTTCTCGCATGACCCGTATCCAACTGAGGCCCACGGCTAAACGTCTGGATGGATTGCGAGTAGCTATGACCCCTCGCTGGCGAACCAGAGTACCCGTCCTTCCTTCCGGATTCGAGTAGAATGCTTCCTTGCTCACTACCATAAGGAGGCGGCGGTGCCAAGCTACCAGTCATGGGTGCCAACCCCCACTTCTTGACATTGGCCTCGATGAAGACAAAGCCAGCTTGTCCAAAGTTCACATGTACGATGCATGGGCCATTTGCGCCGATGGAGGGGAAGAAATTGGGCGTCTTGAGCCCATGCGCGACATCTTCTAGTTTCTTGCCGTTGCGAGTAAAGAAGATGGTTCCAGTTCTGGGTCGGTACCCGATGCCGATCACATCACCTTGGACAATAGGCGGGCCATACGACGCTGGGTTAAAAGGCTGGTTGAACCGCCGATGGCCTGTCGAGGTATATGCCACCGAATACTTGTGGTATCCTGCATCGGTCAGTACACTGGGTTGATGGCTAGTATAGATCGAGGTCACATACCAGGGAGCCTAAACAATGGGTACGGTTTCGTGGCCATGCCGATACTCAGCAATGTGCTTTCCGGCTTGTCGTAGACCTTGGCCTCCCAATAATACACTTCATTTTGCTTGGGAACGGGTAGGTTGCTCTGAACGGTACACTCCGAGTCAAAGAACTCAATCTCGGTTCTTCCTTCAACAAAGCAGTTGGCAATTTCTAATTCCGGCTCGAACTCCCATGCTGAAACGCCCTTCTCCTGGATGGCTAGGTATTGTGATAAGGAAATGTCGGTCTGTATCGACTCGGGAGGATTCGACTGAACAAACGCTGTAGTGATGCCCTAGTCAGTATCTCTGCGACGGCATATGGTTGCACGTGCAAGACCGGGGGAGTGAGTCGTTACCTTTGGCCCTCAAGTATTCAGTCCGTTGCATATCGTCCATAGTTTCCAGCGCCTCAGCCTCCTCCCGCGCGAAAGCCTGTTCGTCGTCATATTCACCAGGTCGGCCGATCCTATCGAGGAAGATGCGACCAGAGTTTGTGTATCGGAAGAAGTAGATGATCAAGAAGACCAGGGCTATCAGGATGGCCGAGCCAAACGATGAAAGCAGACCAATAATAACGCCGTTCATGGTGGGCGAGCTGGGCAACATAGTCGTCGCAGCGTTGTGTGCTGCGGTCCCGTCGCTTGACACAAGTCGAGGTCGTGGTGAGTGGCGCTACCGTTCGATAATGGTGCCGTCACCGTCTGGGGCCTGTCATTCGGCTCGGGGTTCTAATCGAGGATCGAGGGCCCCGATGCGTCTAGAGAAAAGCTCGAGTGCAAGGAAACGGGTATTTAAATGAAAGTATGAGGGTCGACCCCAAGCGCGAATCGAGAAAGAAGATGGGGGAAATGGCGTTTGGGACAATTGAGTTTGATAAGAGTTGATTGCTCAGGTTCGGAGAGGCCGGTGTGGAATGGAGCGGCGGGTGGATTTGGAGGTGCGACTGGGAAACTTGGAGACCTGCCTACAGCTGGTTTGACGCTGGGCTTCGGGGCTCTGCTGGGCTGGGATTCGGACTCCAACTGTGGGCTATGTCGCGGGATGGTCGCTTAAGGCGAGTGACCTAGCGTTCCTTTGCTTCGGCTTGTGTCGTGTGCTGCGCTTTGGACACACTTTCACCCCAAGGCCCCCAACGACGCAGAGTTGCAGCTGCCGTCTCTGAGACAAATACAGTCCGCTGCCAGATCAGGCCCGTTCGTCCGATTCAGATGGCCGACGGGATAATCTCAGCACAGCGATTTCGACGCTGAAGAAGGTTAAGAAGATACAAAGCTCAATATCCTGGAGCTGGCTGACAACGGTGGTTGCTATGGAGAGCAAATAAGATAGGACAGGGCAAAAAGACACGGGACGAGAAGAAAGTAAGGAGTACCGAACAAGCGGGACGGATGATGACGAAAGTTTGTTCACTGAAATGCAAATGGGGAGAGAGGGATGGATGATGGCTGAGGCGAACAGAAAAGCATGGATCCAATCCAACTCAATTGACTGCTTGCCCGCCTATGGTCAAGTGTTCAGCAGTCAGCCAGCAGCCAGCATTACATTACTGTTGCGGAATGGCGCCCACCAAGCAAGCCATGGGCAAGGGAAACTAAACTCGTCTCAGTGATCGGCCTGTCTGTTAGTGAATCGGCGGCACCAAGCAGCCATTTTCCTATCATGTGGCGGGGAACCACAAAAAGTCACCCCACCCTAGCCGAGTGCTTCGGCCAGGGATTTGATTGGGGTTGCTTTCAGGCAGATCAGATCATCCTCGAAGCATAATTCGTGTGGCAGATGAAGACAAAAAGCTGGTCAGTATGGGGGTTGAACCCATGACCTTCGCATGACTTGATATTCATAAGATGAATATTAGTACGACGCTCTAACCAACTGAGCTAACCGACCGTTGTTCGAATTGCTGATATAGAGTGTCAATACAGTAGCGCAAATTGGATGGTCCGTGCCCTCCCGCAGCGTACAGAAAGAGGGTCGTCGGTTGTTGACCGGATGTACATGGCGCTAACTAGAACCCCAACGCTGCCCCGATATCAGCAATCACCGCGCCGATGATCTTATTATCGCTTGCTCTGTAGTTACAAAATTACCTCAGGAGCCAACAATGTCCGAGATTATTCTTGCCTTCAGGAGAATTACCGTAAGTAACCTTCGACTACGGGCCACTCCAATTCCAGGGATCGCTCTTGGATTGGTCTCAAACATTAGTGGGCCCCTTGAACCTACGGGGATTCCGCTACGACGAGCCAACACTTGCGCCTGATGAAACATCGGCCCTCTCGCCTTGCCTTTATGCGGCGCGCGTTCAGCTCCTCCATTTGGCAATGCCCTTTTCATCCATTCGTTTCAGAGACCACTCTGCCCGTCTCGAATTCCTCAAGCTCTCATCTCATGCACCTACCATTGCGCTCTCAAAGCAACTTAGTGATTGTCACGTGCTTAACCTGGGACGAATGGTCCTTTTCTGCCCGTCTGCTCGAGGCACGTCGAGTACTGCTGTGCGTGATCGGGGGTCAGTGCTGCCATGTCAGGACGGATGCAGCACAGCATACAAATCTGCCATCCCTTTTGGTTTTACACCATGGACCAAGGCCGGAAGGCATGCACAATCGTGGTTGGCATTCTTAGCAGCGGTTCACCTTGGTGACTGCGCATTACCCAAGCTTACCCTTCCAATACTGAATCTCGAACCATCAAGAAGAGACAGTATGATGGAATATTGGTTGTTATACTCTGTGCACTATGTTCAACAGAGCGCTTTTGAACGGGCACTTACTTGCTGACTTGAAAACATCGATGCTTTCCTAGCTCATGAGGACGACAGCCTCAATATTGTCGTCGTAGTATTATTTGATCACTACCTGGAAGTGTCCTGAACGCCTGCCACACTTGAGGGTATCTTTCATTGCAGCAACTCCACTAAGATGAAGAGTTGGTCAACCGTGACAATCCATGATTCGTACCGATATCCGAATTTCCCCCTTCTACTCATACAAATCCATACACACCCGTGCATGCCATCACCGGTATTAAGGAATTTCCCTCAATTCCAAATCTTGTGCTCAAATACTCCCCTGGATCCGCTCAGGTACGAATTGGCGATGGCCCATGCGAAAGCTGAAGAATCATCACGTCGCTAGCGCGGACTTCTGCTTCGTCTTCGACTGCGACTGCGACTGCGGTCTCGTCTGTCCCGCCTAGTATCAGCGCTGCGCTCACGTCTGCTCCTTCTGTCTCCATCTCTATCTTGATCTCGATCCCGGTCTCGAGCGCGATCCCTATCCCGGTCTCCGCGGTTGCGGTCTCGACTTCTGTCACGGTCGCGCCGGCGACTACGGCTCCTGCTCCTACTGCGTCGTCTCTCCCGTCGATCGTCTCTGTCGCGGTCCCTGACCCTGTCTCTGTCCCTGTCCCGGCGATCGTCCCTTGGATCACGATCTCTTGTACGACGTTCACGGTCGCGATCCCTATCCCTATCCCGCTCACGCTCACGCTCGACGTCTGCACGCTCTGCATGATCTTTACGCCTGTCATCACCTGGCCGGTAGCGATCGATGTCATCGCCCACCTGAGGTCCGGAGCGCTTGGCTTCGGGCGATCGTTCGCTTGTACTGCGCCTGTCTTCGAGGCCTGGGACGGGCAAGCCTTTTTGACGGGCTTCACGCTGGGCGGCTAAATAGGCCTTGGCTTCTTGCTCACGTTTCTTGATCTCGCCCACTTTCCATACTTCAACAACATCTGGCTTTGTTGCAGTAGCAGGGCGAGACGGGGACTCGCTCCGGCGGTCACGAGTTCGATCCGTGCGATCACGAGATCTCTCTCGTTCCTTGCTACGCGCCCGTCTAGTAGAACGGCTGCGCTCCCGTTGCTCAGTACGTAAGCGAGACCGGCTTCTGTCTTTCCTTTCTGCGCGTACACGAGGAGAACGAGACCTATCCTTACGATCAACCCGATCACGTCTATCGCGATCATCCCGAGGTCGCGATCTGCTACGCTCTCTCCGACGAGATCGGCTTCTTTCCCGGCGGTCCTTGGAGCGACTCCTGTCTCGCCGGTCTCGATCATCCCGACGACGGGAGCGGCTACGTTCTCTGGTGTCTCTGGTGTCTCTGGTGCGTGCTTCACCTGGGCGATAATTGTTCTCATAAGCAAACCGCCGGGGCGGAGAACGGGTGCGTTCTCTACGCCTAGACCTGCTCCTCTCCTTCCGGTCCTTAGTTCGAGAATGGCTGCGCTCTTTGCCGCGGTCACGATCTCTGTCTCGATCACGGTCACGGCGATCATCTCTGACACGAGATCGCTCTCTCGTGTCCCGGGCATCCCGGACATCTCGAGTCGATGCTGCCACACTTCCACGTCGTTCATCCCTAGAAGATACTGCTACGCTGCCGCGTCGCCCATCCCGAACGGATACTGCTACACTACCGCGTCGTTCTTCCCCTGAATTAGAAGCCTTGGGTGCTTTCGATGGTTCCTTGAACGTGCCAGTCTCTTTGGGTGGTTTTGACTCCTTCGAGTCCTTGCTCTCTCTCGCGGGCAGTTTGGTATCCTTGGAGTCTTTGTTCTCCCGCGGCTCCTTGTGCTCCTTGGCTGAGTCCCTGGAGTCTGTATTCGTGAGCTGAGACACTTTCTTTCCGTCGGATACAGTCTTGGGTGAATCGCGACGTATTGGTTGAATGGCAGATGCAGGCTTTGTTTTCTTAGGAGGGGGCGCAAGTGCCTCGTCAATCTCAATTTCAGGCTGAGGCTCCGTACCCCGCTTGCTTTCGCGTAGAAGATCTGCCAGTGCATCGCGCTCAAGTCGCTCGAGTTCTTCCTTCGACAGGTTCTTCTTCACCTCTTCAGGTCTGTGGCGCTCTCGGCCTTCCCTTGAGCGGTCTCGTCTTCTCCTTTCCCGGCTATCACGTCTGCGGCTGCGGCTGCGATCACGATCACGATCGCGGCGTCTTGATTTGTCCCTCGACCTGGATCTGGAGCGGTGTTCTCGGCGTTGGTCACGAGAGCGTCTTCTAGCCTCTCTCTCTTTCTCACGTTCTTCGCGCTCCTTCTCTCGGGCGGCCCTCCGTTCATCCCGCTCCTTCTGGCGCTGAAGCTCGCGCTCTGCATCCTTGGCTTCGCGCTCGCGTCTCCTGGCATCACGTTCCTCCTGTCGTTTTGCCTCGGCTTTCTCAGCCTCGCGTTCCCGCTGTCTCCGCTCCTCACGCTCGATCTTTCGTTTCTCTTCTTCGATCTGCTCCTCCTTCTCCCGGAGGACACGTCGGATCCGCTCTCGCTCTTGCAAACGGGCTGCAGTATCCTGGGCATAATCAAGGTCGGTTTTCGCCCCCTTCTCCTGCTCGGCAAGAGCGGCCTCTTCGCCGATATCAACTTTTCGTAGTTCCCGAATGCGATCCTCAATGGCTTGGACGTCTATGAGCTGATCAATGACGTCTTCTGCCTTCTGATAAACGCCAGAACGGTCAAGGGCTCCATCAATCAAGGCAGCAGCCTTGCGACGGTCGAGGGTCAGGAGCTGGGAGGGGTTTCGTTCTAGCTCCATCTCCGCGACTTCGAGAATAGATTTTGTCACTTGGTTCTCGTAGTCCTGTAAAACACCATGTTAGATCGAAGAACGTTTCGGTAATATCATGTCAATCTAAGGGCGTGGAGCAAGAGTTGACGTACACTAGCCTCGAACTTATCCCAGACCTGTTTGCGAATCGCATCGTAACCTCCTTGCTTCTTGAAACTGTGCGCAAGACCTTCAATCGCAGATCGCGTCACCGTGGTCAATGGAAGGTCTGAAGCCTTGAACTTCCGGATGATCGACGCTGGAGCAACTGTCGTTTGCTCTGTAGGGGTTGCCATGTTGAGGGTAGACGCCGACGCCATTTTCTACATGGGGACAGAAATAGTCGGTTTTCTTGGGAATGCTCGAACGGGCTGCAGAGTCAGGCCCAGACAGAGGAGACTGAGCGCAGGTAGGTGCTTGCAACCAAATGCTGAAATTAAACAGACAACTGCATGCTGGTGACCTGGAAGTTGTCGCCCTATTCAGCCGAGTGGACGAGAAGAACCCTTGAATCTCGAATGCCAATGGGTGCCTGTCGCACAGATGGGTTGTGGTTGTTGATCAAACTACCCGCAGTTCGAGGCGAGTCGTCAGTTGTGAAAAGCATCAAATTCAAGGTAATCAATCGGAAAGGAGCTGTGATTTGGCAGATGGAAATGTTCGAACAATCGCATTTTCCTGCACGATAGGCGCGACTTGGACCGTGCTAACTGGACACGGTCCCTTGCGCTTTCCCCCCATGACACAGTCCCCACTTTCCGGTGGGCAAAACTTCGGCTGGAAGTCCGAGCTCGAACTTCACGTCAATTGACCGGTTCGACATCCAACAGCTTCCTAAAGCTCAAGAAGAGCCAATTCACCAAAAGACCACACACATCGCGGCCGGCAAAGGTCAATCTCATCAGGCCTGTCCCCGAACTAGACGAGAATTCCAACGAAAGCTCATTGAGGCCCCGCACCCCTCCACCCCGTCACAATGGTTTCGAGAATACTATTCTGGGGAGGGTTTGGTACGACCTCACCTCGTGCCTCTCTCAACCGTCTGGCGTCCTACTAACACAACATCCGCAGGCGTCGCAGTTCGCTTCTGGCAGCTTGGCCTCGAGATGAGGCCGGCCTTCAACCGCAGTTCGCTGTGGGTCTACCCCATCTTCGCTGGCGTTGGCGGCAGCTTCGGATACTGGCTTCAGGGCGTCGACCAGCGACAGAACGCCACGTTGGAGGATCGGAAAGCGGCCATCCTTGAGAAGAGAGCGAAGCGGGCGGCAAGAGAAGCGGACGCCATCTCTGCGCAGCATGCGTAAACGCGTCCTCAGCGTGCGAGAGCAAGGCGGGGGGATCTTTGACTGGCAGGCTTAAAGTGAGAAACATGAGTGCCGTCAAACGTGTACATATCGATGTGGAAGGCGACATAGAATGGGATATCCAGAGGCCAGACGACTGCAATGTTTCAGCCTACACCGGCCGCCGAATGAAGAACGTTTCCGATTGTTATGCGAGCATATACCTATCCTCGGGAGCATCGTTACCATTGTTTATCACAAACATGCCAGATTATGTCTTCGGACATTTATCGACATTTGCATCTCTCCCATAGATGCTAATGTTTTCGCACTGGCAAAGAGCAAACTTCGACCCATTGCTGGGCGCCCGCATCCTAGAGGTCGTTTTGTACTTCAATGAGGATACGGGAATCAGTAGAGGTCACATCTCATCCCCACATCGTCGAGCTGACACTTGTGCAAGTAAAGCCATCATACAAATCGAATTATTGTTCTTGTGATAGCAGGTATTGTTTCCCTCTCTTTGGACTCGTCTACCTATATCCCAACAGATATCGTCTACAGATGCCATTTGTAGTAGGCTCTGCAAACGTAGGCGGTCTTGAGGAGAGCGAATCTTAACTCTCTTGTCATGCTTCTGTTTGAAAAGCAATGCCCTCGAGACGATGTAATAGTCACTTGTGCATGCAGGCTTGACCAACCACCCAGATTCTCAGCCCTCGACGACTTACGCCGTGCATGTTCACCCAGACGTCGCGAATGGTTTCAATGCGACAAGCTTCGGGACTCGATAGATCCTTCCACATACCTCCAGCTCCAACTTGTCGTCTGGGCAAGCCTCCACTCGACATGTCTTGACCTTGAAAGATTTTGTGTTGTCCACTTCCTAATTGAACTCTTCAAGCTTTCTCAGTAGGTCAGGGGCGGACCTGGGCTGTACGGTCCCCAGCTCCGTGATCAACAAATGAAGATACTTGTCTGGGGTAGTGTCAAACAACAAACGGAACGCGGCAGCTTGGCATCTTTCGGGGTCGATCTCGTTGTAGGTCAGCGAGTCTGTGGATACCCTCTCTGTAATGTTGATTGTCTCGCACAGGACAATGACCTTCTTGGAAAGCTCGTTCGCGGCCAACGCAACATCGCAGGTTCCAGACCGTCCGTAGAGAGAGCCATTGCTGAACATTGCTTCTGCCCCGACTAGAACCTTGGTAGCCCGTCGCATGTGATTGGTTAGTCCGCCAAAATCGCCACAATATGAAACTGTGATGCCTTCTGCAGCTAGATTCTTCGCGAGATTCTGACCAGACTGCTCATACGGGTCATCGATGACAAATACCGAGAACTTGGATCCCGATGCGCGGGCAAGGAGTAATGTCCGCTCGACCACACCGCTTCGGCCGTATGTAAGAACGACATCGCCATCATGAATGGCCTTTGCACCTGCCTCGGTTACGACCTCATCTGCAACCGTGATACGTTCAGCTACAAACGTGTCGATGGCTAAACACAAATCTCGCTTCGCATCTTCCTCAGTTGCATCCATATCGATCTTGCTGACCTGGAGCTTTAGCCATCTTATGGCGTTGCCCATAGAAAAGCACATCGGACGACATGCTGTCAGATACTCGATTTGCGGGTTGAGAACATGTGGCGTGAAGTGTCTGGCGAGCGTGTGGCCCGGAGGGGTGTTATAAGATTGTATCACCTGGAGGATGTTAGTGAATTTTAACCCTTGTTTTAAGACGCAGTGGTCATGGCAAACAAACCCGCTTGAATGCGAGGAGCGTTGCCCTCAGTCTCGTGATGCTCTCGTCAATGGCAAATGTGGCCATTTGCTGGCCCAAAGCAAGAACCGCAGGATGTACGTCCTTGTCAGCCTGTGTCATTGGTATTCTCCTAGCCATTGATAGATGACTAAAACAGTCTGGGACCTGAATCTTCTGCTCTGTAACAATCGTCGATGCAGGCGCCTTGGGCAAAGCCGGCCTGGCCCCAGGTCCGGCTGCCACTCCATCCTTTCCCTTTTGCTTGCCCTTCACATCACCTGCTGCCGGCCCCAATTGCTGTGGCGAAGAAGAGACAGCTGCCTCCGCCTTGGCGACCTCTTTCGTGTTTTTCTGTTGTGCTCTTCGCGCAGCCTTTTCGGCCTTGGCTTTCGCCTTGAGCTCAGCACCAGTGAGCTTCTTCTCACCAGCCGGTGCGTCTGCTGCTTTCTTGTCTTCTTTGGCAGATTGTCCCTTTGTAGCCGGTGCTGGTTTCTCTTCTTTCACAGCGACGTCAGCCCCTTGTGTCGGTTCGGATTGCTGGGCCGGTATCGTGGGTGCGCCTTCAGCAGGCGCACCGTTGGTCTGCTCGGACATGGTCCTGAATTCGGCGATGTGTGTTCCTAACCTGGACGTCGGCGATAGTGCGTTGGCTCCCTTTATGGGCCGGAATGTGTGATAGAAAATTGCAGCTTGAATCTGATTTGCATGGAAGATGTAGCAATCTCTGTCTGCGCAATCAGCGTGTGCTTAAAAGCCTCGCTATACTTTGAGACTCGGTTCGAATCGCTGATTGAGTCACATCGCAAATCCCATAAAATTCAACGTGGGGCATTTTTCGAGTCTAAAGAGGTACGTACTCAAAATCTGCTGCAAAGCAATCCCCGCCATCAACTGCCCCACCAGAGCCGGGCTCCTGGACTGGACTGCACCGGGGTCGAATGAACGATACCCCACCTCAGCATGGAGAAGCTCCTCATTGATGCCCTTTCCAACTGCGTAGTCACGTCACCCCAGATGGCATGTGTAGGTAGTGTAGTTCAGAGCTCATGAGATAGTGGTCAGGTACCTGGGTAAGTTATTCAAATATGTAGTCTTGTTCTCTCCTTCAGCCCGAGCTCTCTTCCTCCCCCCATCTTCCATTTCATAGGACAGCTGAAGGGATTTGGACAATTACTCAACTGTTCCCATCTACAAAATACAGAGCTAGCTCCTCTTTACATCACCCGTGGACGCCATCGACCTCACTCGCCTGTATTCCCCCGCTGAAGTGAAGCCCATCGCAACCAGAGCTTTCCTGCAAACAACGTCCGTTTTCCGGAGGCCTAACTGCAGGGCACAGTATCCGCACAGTATCCTTCAGGACTCTCAAGACTGCCTATATCTATTTGACAAGGGGAATATACCTATTGGACTATAAGAACTTAATTTTTTTTATCATTGTTATACTTTTATCTACAAATTCTCAATTCACGCAAGTCAATATGTCAGCCAAACACTTCATCAACGATCCCACTCTACTAGTGAACTCTGCACTGGAGTCCCTCACTTATACCAACCCGACGGTTGCTCTAGATGTCGAAAACAAGATCATCTACCGCAGGCCTCAAGATGGTGTCTCCTCACAGGTGTCCATCATAAGCGGAGGTGGTAGTGGCCACGAGCCGAGTTTCTCGGCCCTCGTTGGGCCTGGCCTGTTGTCTGCTGCAGTAGCTGGGACAATCTTCGCCTCACCTAGTGCCGAACAGGTCAGAAGAGCCATCTTGTCAAGGGTCGACACAGACAAGGGTGTTCTGGTCACTGTAATGAATTACACTGGCGATATTCTGAATTTTGGCATGGCTGTAGAGAAAGCCAAGGCTGCGGGTATCAATGCCGAGATGGTAGTCGTTGGGGATGATGTTGGAGTCGGTCGCGAGAGGGGAGGCAAAGTCGGCAGACGTGGCATAGCCGGGACTGTGCTAGTGCAGAAGATTGCCGGAGCTTTGGCAGCCCAGGGTGCCAGCTTGGAAAATGTCCACAAGGTAGCCAAGCTGGCAGCGGATAACCTGGTAAGTGTGGGAGCGAGTCTGGAACATGTTCATGTACCTGGCAGAGCTCTCCCAACGTCAAAGGAGAGCCTCGGGGCAAAAGAGGTAGAGATTGGCATGGGGATTCACAACGAGCCAGGTTCCGGAAGAGCAGAAGTTGAACTCCCGGAGCTCGTCAGTACTATGCTTTCTCAACTCCTAGACCAGGACGATAAGGACCGAGCCTTCCTCAATGTCAACTCCAACGAAGTAGTTCTCCTTGTGAACAATCTGGGTGGTGTTAGCGTCCTGGAATTAGGAGGCATTACGGCAGAAGTGCTGAAGCAGCTCGACAAGTGGGGTGTTCACCCCGTGCGAGTCTTGAGCGGAACATACATGACAAGTCTCAATGGTCTGGGTTTCAGCATCTCGCTCTTGAATGTTGTCAATACGGACATAGGCGGGCCGAGCATGATACAGCTTTTGGATTATCCAGCGGAAGCAACTGGTTGGGCAGCTCCTATCAGCAAGGATACTTGGGAAGCCAAGAACAAAGCAACGAGAGAAGGCGCAGCCGCCTCCGATCAAGGTGCAAAGCCGAGCGATCTGAAGTATGATTCGAGAGAGGCTGAAGAGGCTCTGACTGCAGGCTTGGAGGCTGTTGTAGCTGCCGAGCCGGAGGTCACAAACTTCGACACAGTAGTCGGAGATGGTGACTGTGGCATCGGCTTGAAAAGAGGCGCTGAAGGTAGGAAATCTAATCGTATAAAATTGTATTATCAGCTGACAGCGACAGGTATCCTTAAACACCTCTCAAAGAACCCCCTGACGGGTGACGCAGTCCTCGATCTTGCGCAGATCGTGTCTGTTGTCGAGACCGAGATGGATGGTACTTCGGGGGCGCTATATGCCATTTTCCTCAATTCCCTTGTACACTCATTGAAAACACAATCAGCTGGAGAGGCGTCGCCTAAAGTCTGGGCCACCGCACTAAAGCAGAGCTGTGAAGCCTTATCGAGATACACTCCTGCTCGACCTGGGGACCGGACAGTGGTCGATGCTCTTTATCCTTTTGTTGAAACTCTAGAAAAGACAGGTGACACGAAGAAGGCGGCGGAGGCGGCAAAGGCAGGCGCCGAGGGCACGAAAGGTATGAAGGCCAGCCTAGGAAGGACGGTCTACGTGGGTGGAACCGGTTTTGAGAAGGTCCCGGATCCTGGTGCTTGGGGCTTGACCTGCTTCTTCCTCGGTCTTGCTGGTCTGAAATCGAGTGATGATGGCTGGGAAGCTATCTAACATTGTGCTATTTGAAAGATCAATGTGTCAACAGCGTAGTTTATTTTAGTCAGATGCGTGATATCAAATGGTTAGGACATATGTATTCATAGCGTCACCCCGATCGTCCTGTGCGTCGAGATTTGCTGCTCCCGCCCTCTTCAGTCATAAAATCGGTCTGTTTCAGGGGCCGATCATCCGTATAGCCGTGTCTGGTGCTTCGGATCATTCTGCACGAGCAAAAATCCCGTCCATTTCCAATCAACGCCCATATCAAGCAGCCGCCAGCATATGATCTGTGCCATACTGTGGTGGCACTCCTTCAGTTCCTCCAGCTCAGCTCCGTTCCCATGTGTCCTGGGCGTGAACAGCACAAATGGGAGTGGCCTGGTTTCGTATCTGCAACAAAGCCCCTCCTTAACTCAATAGCACCAGAATGACAGAATCTCCTCTCAGAAACATCTTGGAAATGAATCGGTCCTTGTTGACAGGCCGGCCTTTCTTGCCGCCCGATAGTCGCGGGGTCTCAGTCCACATCTCCTTGACATTCTCAAGCACCATGTTGCAGTGCCGATCGAAGGCCTTGACACGCGCAAGCAACTTGCGGTTGTTGCGAATTGAAATCAGAACTTGCGTGTGGCTGCGCACGGCGGTCTGTAGGATAGAAAGCGGTCCGGAGTTGAACTCGTATTCTTCAAGCTGCGCAATCTCGTACTCGCTATGGTAGATGTCAGTGATGTGTAGGAAGGGAGGTCGTGGGGGAGGACGTACGTGAGCTCATTGCGAGGCTTGGTAAGAAGATCCCTACAGTACTGTTAGTCATTGGCGCGCCAATCCGTTCTGCAATGGGTTGGACTCACTGGATCTTTGCGTCCGCCATGTTGGTTGTAGGTGCTGGATGTGGTGTTTGACGATGGCGTTTTGAGGCACGAGTGTCGCAAGGCTGAAATGCTTGGTCGTGAATCTCAAAAGTTCTCGGTCAGGCAGAGCATCGAAAAGAAAGCTGATTGGTCCCTCACCGAGCTTGAGCTTGAAGTGGAGCAGGGGGCGTGTCAGTGCGGCTTGACGCGGATTCGACGACTCTAAAATTTGGGGCCGAGGAAAGCTCCTGCAGGTTCGAGCCGAGGAAATCATAGCTGCGATTACCTAGGTTCGACTTTCATTTATACCCCCTAAACGGCCGACAATCCGATGCGCAGAGACCCAAGGCAGCGCATTGAGCCCAATTTTCGTAGATGTCGTTCAGAGTTGTATTAGGTCGGGCAGGTACTGCAGCTAACGCTGCTTCGCCGTGGCGCTCCTGCAGCTTCAGAATGCCTCTGAAAGCCAAGATCCTCGACTCCAAGGTCGCATCCAGAGCGGTATGTACACATGATTCCCATGATTCTTGTGATACTTCATCGTAGCTAACGGATTCTTGTCAGATGTCGACCAAGTATAATGAAGTTATTAAGCCGCTCAAGGACGACGAACCCGAAGATGTTACATTCAACAGCTTGTACGGTCTTAGGACCGTGGAGCTCAACCGGCCGAAGAAGTTGAATTCGCTAAATGCTTCCATGATCCGAAAGATTGTGCCCCGCCTCGTGGAATGGGAAAAGTCCGATCTTGCAAACGTGGTCGTTATGAAGGGTGCTGGCGATAGGGCGTTATGTGCAGGAGGTGATGTCAAGGCCCTATCCGATCTCAACAAGACTGGCCCCAAAGGACAGCAGGAATCGACCGACTACTTTGGCCTAGAATACAAGCTGGACCATCTGATCGCAACATATCAGAAGCCGTACATTGCCTTCATGGATGGTTTTACAATGGGCGGTGGCGTGGGCCTCAGCATACACGCACCATTCAGGGTTGCAACAGAAAGGACCGTTTTCGCCATGCCCGAAACTACCATTGGTTTTTTCCCCGACGTCGGTGCATCCTTCTTCCTACCCCGGTTGGCCGGCTCGGTCGGGACATATCTGGCCCTGACGAGTGAACAATTGAGGGGAGCCAACGTCTTTTACTCGGGAATCGCTACCCACTACCTGCATTCATCGACATTGTCGAAACTAGAGTCTCGTCTAGCTGAGTTGCGGTTTAGAGACTATGACGACATCAAGAAACGATTGGAAATCATCGAGATGACCATCGAGGAGTATGCCACGGGTCTTCCTCCGCTAGACAGAGAACCTATCCTCATTGCCGGTGAGCTGCGCAATGCCATTGATAGGTGCTTCAGCCGGGCAACTGTCCCCGAGATCATGCTAGCTCTGGAGCAGGAGCAAGGGTCCACTAAGGAATGGGCGGAGAAAACGTTGGCCACTCTACAAAAGCGTTCGCCGACTGCTGTTCATGTGGCGCACAAGCAAATGCAGGTGGGCAAAGATTGGGGTATCACCGAGACCTTCCAAAGAGAACACCAAATTGCGGCACAATTTATGCGTCACCCGGACTTCGTTGAAGGCGTAGACAAACAATTGTCCAAGGAGCGTGGAACGCCGCAGTGGCAGCCATCATCATTGAAGGACATCCAAGCTGGCGACGACGTCACAGCACCCTTTTTTGAGGTTGGTGCCAGCGGTGCTGGGAAGTTGAACCTCTTGGTAGACCGCGACTACGATGAATATCCGTACCCGTACGTAGGCACCCCTACCGAGAAGGATGTGGAAAGTGCTGTCAAGGCGGCTTCGAAATCCAAACGCCAGATTGTCGACGACTTTGTCCAGCTCAAGAAGGGCAGACAAGGTATCAGGACGATTGTCGAGGAGATTCTAGCCCGCAAATCGTATGAGAACGACGACGGAGTCGCGACCTGGGTCGACGCAACGTCATAAACCTGGAGTCGGTCGATTTCTTTGTATTTTTAAGGGCGTCAGTTGAAACTTGGCAAATATCGACGAGACATATGTACTATAAGTTTTGCGTGCATAGTTGTTGTGTCAAGATGGATTATCTACCACGGCCGCAGCCAAGTCCGGATGTATAGAAATGGCCACCTCAATCAATGGGTGTGCATACTAGTAGTCGAACAAAGTCCAAGTTGGAGGGTATGCAAGGCTACCAGCATCTCACGGCTGGCCTGAGTCACTGTGCTGCTCAAGTGGGGCTTGATCCGGGATTCCGGGAGGTATAAAAAGGAGCTCCGGCCCCCTCATCGATGGAAATCCCACTTGAAAACTCCCTAAAACTTTCCTCGATCTGATGGTGTGTCGGGCGGCCGGTCGAGTGCTGGTTTTCCCTTCTGAAAAAAGATCCCGGAATAGGCTGCTAAAGTCCGAGTATAACTGGTCTGTGCGCGATGATCTTCCAACCAGCAAGGTCACGTCTTAGCCCCACTACTAGCGCCATTCGCTCCCACCCCCCTGCCGCCAATCGTCGCCGGCAGTCTGTCGTGCTTCGGGCCTTGCAGCGCGTTGAAAGCGCCGAACTCAAAGCACCCCAGCCTTCCCGTTTCGGGGCTTTTGACGTCAATTTCGCGTTCCCATCAGCGCGTCTTTCAGTGCTTTAGCGTTTCCAACACGCGTGGTACCCGCTCCCGCTAAATAGATTGCTGGGCCGTCCGTGTACCTCTCACTGGGCAACCACGACCAGTCTCAATCCTCATCTTCCAGACTTTCACCACATCACGCATTTCACGGTTTTCAGCGGTTTCCTTACTTGGACGTTACGATTTTGGGTTGTCGACTACAGCAATTGAGAACAACTTGTATTCTCTTCTCGAGTAGGATTCTTGTCCCGTTCTGCCATATTTGTGGCCCGATTGGATGCTGGGTCGAGATTGGTACATTTTCGGTACGCCATCACCTCGCGTCCGGCACGAAATCGAAGCACGACAACATACTCGACGCGCTACATGAACATGCATACAGTACGCGATACGATTTTCTGACGGCGAAGCTCCTGATCACGAAGATTATCTTCGAAAAAGGATTTACTGGACTTTTTTTTTGTCTAAAATAAATTCGGCTACTCCATTTCGATCACGCCCAGTACATCTTCCAGATATGGCGAACAACAACAGCAACTGGGCAGCTACGCCCACGGAGTATGAGGAGACGGGCCTGCAGACAAGACCTATGGGGTGTATGGCCTCTCTTTCACATTCATTGCTCCAATTGCTAATACAAGTCCAGTGAAAATTCACTACACTTTTGACAAGGACAGCCGAGAGAATTGCCTTGCACGCTGGCCTAACATACTTCAGATCCAGACAATTCCGCTAGATGATAGGAACTCAATTGGTGTGGTGGATCTGAGGACATGTCTGCAGTCCGTGGCCCAGTGCAGTCCGGAGCTGGCAGGTGACAGTGAAAGGGATTACACAGTCTACGCCTTTGACTACTCGGAACCAGACACGCCGTTGGTTGGCCAGGGAATGTTCAATTGGGCTCTCAGCCAGAGTGACAATGCCCCCCCTCAGCTCGTTACAGGACGAGTGACGAAGAATCTTTTGGCTATCTTCGGCAATGGCATCAAAGAGACTCTCGAGGTCAAGCTCAAGCTGACTGCTGTGCCCAAGGTTGCCCGTGCAACTGCGCGGGTATCGACACCCACGACAACGTCCGCTAATATGTCAACGTCGTTTCCACCAAACTTGGCTCAGGCTTCATCGATCATGTCCGAGAACACGGAATGGACAGCCTTTGTCCAGTCCAACCCCAGTCTGGGCCATACTGGGAATGTCTCGATTCCATCTCCAGTCCCAGCGCCGATCCAGCCTTTCAATTCAGCCTACGAAATTCGGAATGATGCCATGGGAACTAGCTTTCAAACCGGGCCAATGAACCCAGGAAGTCGGCCAGGAAGCCGGCCGGGAAGTCGTCCAGGCTCTATGGAGCCTAACTCACAGCTTTTCAACGCAGCCGTCATGCCGCAGGCGTCGACGTTGTCACAAGTCTCTACCCAATCGCAACTCCAAGATCAACACAAAGTTGCCTCTGCATCAACAGCTGTCCAGCCTCAGTCGCGCCCCACGTCAAGACCGTCCTCCAGAGCATCAACGGGTAGACCTCGAGGGCGCCCCCGCAAGAAGCCTCTTCAGGCTGAAGGTAGCACCTCAGGCTACGAAGATGGCACTGACGGAGATGAACCGTCGCGGGCAAAGAAACGTGCCAAGGTCACCAAAGTTGAGCGGAGCAATACCGCGACCTTCGGTTCTGCTCCTGAATCCCTTCGTGTAGCTGCGAGCATTTCAGGATCATTGCGAAATTTCCGTCCCGTCTCTCTGGGCGGTGAAGGGGCACCCGGAAATCATCTTCAGGAGGTTCCTAGGGCCCCTACGCCGGTGCCAGCTCATCGATCATTCCACGCGCCCCCCAGCTCCCAACCTGCACCGCCGAGTTATCTGAGACGGCAGTCCACGTCGAACTTGGCAGAACAGAACGGGTCCTACACGAACTCGTATCTTGAAGTACACCGGTCTATGTCGTTTGGCCCTGATGCGAGGTCGCCAACCGAGTCCCTTCTTGCGCCGTCGCCGTCGCAATATAGTGAAGGGCCCAGCCCGGCTGATATTGGCTCTTCACCTCCAGTCCCAAGGTCCGTCATGTACCCAAGTGCACGCTCAAGTCCTGCGCCCTCAAGTCCGATCCTGCCTCCAATGAGAGTGCAGCAAATAGACTCGGGCTTTATGAGCGGCGGGATTGAAGGCAGTCGTCCCGACGACGAGGATATGACCAAAACATCTGCAAATCCACCTTCAGCCGCAGCTACAGAGAAATCCAAACCCAAACCCAAACCACGAAAAAGTCGTGCAAAGAAACAACAGCCAAACAAGACTGGGCAAGTCGAGCAGCCTTCGCAGGCTGGTCCACTCATAATTCATTCTGAGACCCCTGGACCTCCTGAGCTGTTACCAACTACATCAATTTACAACCCGCCAAACCACCCACCAGCATATATCTATGCAAAGCGATCGGAAGATCAAGCCACGCCCCCTGCGGTGGAACATTCTGTTCATCGTATGCCACAAGCCGCATTTCAGCCGGAGTCAAACGTGGCTATCTCTCTCGAGAACGCACGCTCGCAAGAGGACCTTCAGGACCTAGAGAGAGCGTTGATGCATGGTCTTGAGGAGCAAAACCACCAATATTTCGATAGCCTGTCGACGGGTTGCCAGAGTTTTGGACTTAGTGATGTGAACACTCATAATGGCGACATCAAGGCTACGGTTGAGCGGACGGACGGTTCAATGGAACCTCCATCGGCTCCAAAAACCAACGATGAAGGAGTGGACGAGCCCGAGCTTCCTCCAATGGTGCCTGCAAGCGACCCAGTTTTCACACAATCGTGCATCATGGATTCAGAGGCCGCTCATCCTCAAACAGATGCAGCATACAACAAGAATGCCGTCAAGAAACAGACTATCAAGCAGAGGCTAGAGGAAGCTATTGCAGCCGGTCAAATGCCTCCATTCTGTTCTAACTGCGGAGCTATACAGACACCGACTTGGCGCAAAATTTACAAGCAGGAGCAGAAGGGAGCCCCAAGCTTTCACGTCTACTCTGACAAACCAGGATGCGTCACAGCCATTAATATTCTAGCACAAGATGGCGGAGGTTCCATCACCTCATATGAGCTAGTAAAGAAGTCACTTGCTCCTGAAGAAGACAAGAATGCTTGGACGGAGCATATCCTGTGTAACCCCTGTGGAATCTGGTTTTCGAAATGGAAACAACCTCGACCGTCTGATAAATGGGAGAAAGACCAGCAACGCCTAGGTCAAACTCGGAAGAGAAAGGACCCAAGTGAAAAGCCTCCCAGAGCCCCGAGACCCAGGAAACCTCGCACAAAGAGTGGTTCACAAACCAACCCCACGTCTGACGCAGGCCTTTTGACAGATCCACTGGGCTTTGAAAGCTCATTCTCGCCCAAGGACGAGATTTCGAACCCGTTTGACTCTATGCAGCCTACGGGAAACGGGGAGAAGGGGAGCAGTGAGAATCAGCAAGGGCCTGGCTCAAGTCACTCCCAAGGATCGACACATTCGAGAGGCAGCGGGAGATCACCTGGGAGTCCTATAGCACTCGATGACGAGTTCGGTACCACGAGACGCCTCCTGTTCCCCTCACCACGCAAGGAGGGCGAGCACAAGATTCTGGGCGAGGTTGCAGTTAACATCGTGCAAACAGCGCCCGACTTTGGAGGCTCGAAAGAAGGCATCAGTCCTGAGGACAAGGAAAACGTCAGCATGCGAGGACATGATGACATGACTGACTTATTCGGCACACCTGCCCGCCCTTCTACACCTCCTCCCAAGTTAGCTAGCAACGGTTCTTTCAAAACGCCAAGCAGACCGACTCCAAGTCATCGACCGATCACTAGAAGTGTTTCCAAGTCGATCAAATCTGTACGCTCGGTCCAATCCCCTAGCCAGGCGCTTGCGGCGCTGCAACGGACACCCTCACGGACACCTCGCTCAAATATGGCGTCTAGTGCTATTGTTAGACGCTCCCCAAGAGTGGCGGGCCTTCCATCGCATCTCTTGGATGATGGGCATCATTTCGATTCTCCCTTCACCAAGTCCATCAATCAGCTTCTCTCTGAAGCCAATGATTTCATGGGTTCGGAACTTGACCTGGGCAGTCTGCCTCACATGGACGGCGAGGGACATCTTGCGCCTCCTGGAAGCTGGGACTTTGGCCATATGCTGAGCACCGATGGCGTCATGCCTAGTTCGCCGCCTGTGCTACGGCACGGGTTGCACCATGTCTCCTTCGGCGGACACCTTTCTTATGATAGCAATGATGCGGATATTTGGAAACAGCTAAATGCTGTGGGCACTGAGACGGAGGAGAACCGTGACTCTACGGAGAAGTAGAGCGGTCTTGTTTGGGCTATACATACACTGAATGTCGGAGAAAGTGTTGGTTTATATTTGCATTATCCCACGGAGTTTGGAAGAAAGCCAAATCGGCTCTTCGTAGAATATTTGGTGGGTATGATCCCGCATTGGAAGGAATAAGCATGGAATCAATTGCATATACTTTTCGGAAGACCACCTTTCTTGTACGATGTATCATGCCTGTGCATGGTCAACGATCTAACAAGCCAAATAACTGTATGACTGTCCCTGATATCATCGTGTTACTGGAAAGAGGGAGGAACAGCCGACATAAGTCAACATCCGAGAACAGAGATGGGTCGACATATTCTCAGTTGAAATCTTGAATATTCCACAATACGATTGTCTTTGAAGTCAATGCGTGTAGCGGTGTCCGCTCTGCACTCCATTGGGCATTGAATTGGGAAACTCGCCGCAGAACTCTTACCAGCCGCCAAAATTGCATTGCAACTCTCGGACATTCGAAGTCAGGACATCAGACCCTAGTTCTCGTCTTGATGACAATTTTCCTTCCTTTTGTCGCCCGCCACAGGACTTCCGCGGCACGGTTTGCGCAAGGGTTGGACACCGAAAATTGGTAGTACAGGAAACTACAGGCGAACCTATTCATCTACATCGTAAGTAGTTTGTGTTCACAGGAGAAAGAAGAAGGTAAGGTGAGGAGTATCCCATGGACTGGCAACTAACCGCACAAAGACAATATCAGCTAGTATGGTACAACGCCATCTTATCCTCCCTAGCCAATCGGATTTTTAGAAAATAAAAACACTTGTTTTTCGACCTTAATCATCAGTTGTTAGGACCAGGGGATTCAGTGCCGTTGGTGGCTTGGCGGGTACCCTACTATCCGATATAATCACTGTGCGGTCAGTTGCCAGTTCATGGGATAGGGAGTATCGTTTGGAATGGATAGCCCAAGCGAGTCTTCGTTCCGCAGCTGCGGATCCAATGGTTCATAGAAAGCCATGCACGTCAGAAAATCTAGGTATATTACGTGCAAGGTACCAGACGGCAGAGATATATCCGGGTAGGCACGTGGGCGAAAGAGGGCTGCTTGGCAAACATGCTCGATCTGGGGCGATATCAGCAGCATCCCGAGACAAGAGACGTATGTGGGCGCACCACATGGCTGTAACGCAGCATCTCTCCCTAGCGCAGGTCCCTTTTCGGGGTTTCACCAATGGTCGCGGGTCGCCACCTCCCAAGAAAGGCCATGTTGAGCCGGATTCCGCGATCTTCCGTCGCACCCGCCGCGGCCGTCTGCAGTTGGGGGTGGGCCTCCACCGATCGTCGGCGAACGGCTCACCGACAGATTCACACATGGGCGTCTCTGTATAGTAGGATATGTATCTCTATAGGGGGGTTTTCTGCGGAACGGCGATTCTAACGGGCTTCATGTTTCCGCAGTCGTTCCCTACAGGGCCGCGGCTGTGGCCGAGCAAGCGAATACGAGGTTTTTACTCTTCTGGCCGCCTTACAGGTCTATTTCGTGCAGGAGGCCGCCAGGGCATGGCCAGAAGCGGTGAAAAAGGTCCTAGGCATGTAAGATAAAATTAGACAGAAAAGATATGCTTCTTCGTAAGAGTTGTGGTGTGAGGGCAACACGACGGGCTGTCCTCCCGGTTAGAGGGTTGGCAGGGGAGATGATTTGATGAGGCAAGGAAGCAGCACACATCGACTAGTTAGTTAGCAGGCAGGCAAAACAAGGATACTATAGTAGCGTCTGAGATTCAATGTACTCCCAACATCTGGAAACTAGCAGCAATTTCCGGAGGCGGATCTCATTCCAAATCTTGGTACATCAAGCTGTTGATGGAGTCGATACTTTCCATCTCATCGTCCCGGCATCCGCCTGGCGAAAACCCACATTCTCTCAACCATGTACCTGTGGATCACTCCCTATGAGGAAGACGATAGTGCTGCCCACTTTATTCACGTTATTAGTCAACCCGGAACCCCGGGTCGAGGCAGGGAATTTTTCCCTCTTCATCCCAGCTAGCCGTCGTCGCTGGGACGAAAGCGGGACAGAAAGACCCCGAAATGAGTATGGGGAAGAAAAAAAAGAAAAGCTTGACCTGTGTGTCAGGGTATGTCTAATTTATCGAAAGCGGTATATCCACCCCTCTCTCTCTCTCTTGCTGGGGGAGTATCCTCCTCGTCCTATTGGAGGAAGTACGAATATCTAAGCTGCATTTGGCCACGAGCACACGAAACCCTCCCGCCCCTGACGATCACCACGCGGAAGGACACAAACAAAAGGCATGTGCGTAACCGAGAATAAGATTCTGACGGCGGCAAAAGGCATATCATTCGGTGGGATGGGTCCAACTAGCGGACAGGCCTGCGCATGGAAGGTTACACGCCCCTGAGTGGGATATGCTTCTCCGTGAATAATTAGTCCAATGTACATAGGGGGCTGAACAGGGTCTTACGAAGGCTACTGGGGCGATGATTTTTTACAGAAAGTAAAGGTCACGAGAGATTTCTCTCTCTCTGGCTAGTCAGCTAGTTACAATTCTTTTTCGCCAATACGTCTGAGCGTCGAGGCTACGGGGATGCTGGTTGGGATGTTAGCGGTGGTTGATAGTTGTGGCTTGAAGCTTACTTACTTAGCACGATATATGGTCTCGATGATGACTACATGTATGATGTAAAAACACCCGGTAACCGCCAGACTCGTGATCAGCCCGTCAGGTGTAGAGGACTCGAGCTAACCTCACCCAATACTTGGTGATTTATTTAGCCGAGTCTTGAGGAGAAGCCTCCAAGTATGTACGCTTGGCCTAGCACAAACATGGATTAAGCTTTCATAGAGAGCTGTTGAACATGATCCTAATTACATATGATCCACACGTTTTGACCCAAAGCCATCTTCGCACGAGATCGAGGAAACTCTAGATCTTGCGACAAACCCAGGTTAGGAAGTTGCCGTGGTCGAACAGCCCCCATTCAGGTACGTCTGGAGGCATCCGACTTGGAGATGGCCCGGGCCACCTTCGTCGTGTTTACTAAACCCAACGCACTCGATTAGACCACGGGCCAAACCGTTGAACTGCCGGGCGTCCGGTAGTTCAGATGCAAATGGCTCGCACGTGTTCAACTGCTCCCACATCACGTAGTTAAGATAGTCACCCAAGTTAGGTACCTAGTTAGTCCAAAAGCCAGCCACCATCACGACGGGAAAGAAATGTGTTCAGCATTAGCACCGCCGAGACTATTGATTCTTCTACAATAGAAACAAAAGGCCTCCGATAAGCCCAAGCGCCGAAAGCCCCCAAACCCGACCAGGCATGCGCACAAACGTCATTCCACAAAGGCCCACCAAATGCAGGAACCAACGCCGTGTGGCCATCCCAGTCAGTTGGTAATGCAAGGGAACACTTAACTAGCCCGTGTACGGGGAGGCTGGAAGATCCGTATTGGAAGCGGGATCTGATCAAATCATCATCGCCCATATACCGGCGCTAGATGTAAGGCACGGTCTAATGTAGCGAACTTCTAAGAATAGTGCTGAGCTAGTCCGATTATGGCGCTTTTCCCAAAATCTCGTATACGGGATCTTCATACCCCGGCAGTGTCTATGCCGCCTGAGTCTTGTGATTGGCTGTTTGTATAGCGGCCGCTGTCGTGGGCGAGCATGGGGGCACGGGCGTCAGCTGCACGAACCACGAGATGTCATTCGGGACTGAGCCCGTTTATGCAGTAGTATTATCGTAGGCAGGGGGGAAGTTGTAAGGAACAAGTCTGGCATAGTGCTAACTAGTCCAAGAAAGTAACTCCTTCCATGGTAACCAATGCCACAGGGTAACTCTGAGCTAGAACCTCACGCCTTTCCACACTCAGCATTGCACTCGAGAAACGTTGACTAGTATAGTAGTATGTATCGAGCTCATATTCCAATTATATTAGTATTAGATCCTTAGAGCTGGTGCCATAGGCACGGCACTTGTCCAAGAAAGGACGAGAACCATACATGTGGCCTGCGCCAGCTCCGCTTGCCCTTGCCTGGATGAGAACATGACTGCTTACAGGATCCT
The DNA here is from genome assembly GCA_039778275.1 of Seiridium unicorne. Taxonomy (NCBI): domain Eukaryota; kingdom Fungi; phylum Ascomycota; class Sordariomycetes; order Amphisphaeriales; family Sporocadaceae; genus Seiridium; species Seiridium unicorne. The sequence goes on from JARVKF010000135.1 coordinate 493,655, forward strand.
CCACTCGATTTCGCGAACTATCAATTCCTGTCGCTGTTGTCCCAGACGTGGGCGACGCCTTTTAACTCCGGGTTGTCCCAAAGCCACAAAGTGGCTGAAATCTCCCAAATCAGATATATAATCAGGGACACGAATGTCCGGCCGTGGTAAAACAATAAAAAGAAAAACGCCGCCCAATGCAATGATGATCCGCCAGTTGATCAACTTTTGTTGTTCCCTTCTCACAACTTGAAAACTTGAAACAGTCGCTATGCAATTTGGAATGTGGGTATCGTATAAATCATCGGATTGCTTTTCGTGTAAAGGAGCGGATGAGATTCTATGCTGTGTATAGAGATCGTCGTAAGTCGTAAGGAGCGTAATAGTCTATAATGCAGGCTCTTTTTCGGAAGGAGTGTCTATAATGGGTATCTTGATGATGATGCCGTAAGGAATGACGCGGTCAGAGATTATGCTGTATGCTGATGGCTCGTGAAAGGAGAGTGTGTATCATTGTGTCGATAGAAACATGTCGTGGTATCGTGGGTTGATCCTGTCAAAGGAGTGTGTTTGTACAATGGCGTCTGTTGCAATGTCGAAGATTTGATTAAAAATGTTATTGGGCAAGTCCATCTCCGGGGATGGCCACCAAGGGTGTTCAGTTTGTCCGCTCCCTGCCCCTCGCCTGAATGGGCAGGGATGAAGTAGATGATGTGTGGCGGTGATGGTGATGAGGCGCAAACGTGTGCGGCGTCATGAACTGTGGCGAGGGCGCTGACAGCGACAGAGGGGTGGTGGATCGAGAAATTGCGTGTGGCATTTCCGGGTGGAGGAAAGGCGAAGGCGCAAAATGAATAGGCTGAGGAGATAGAACTAAGGGTGTTGCCTGCGGATCCGGATGGATAGGACGTTCAAAATAGTCGGTCCTGAGCGCCAAGGTCAATCATGTATGTCCTTCACCAGTCACACGGGCCGCCGATGTGGTAATCCATGATTTAGATCCACACGGTCTGGATTGGAGAGACGAACCCGACGCCATAGTTGCTGGATCCAGCTGGGGCCAGAGGCGGATACCCCGTGAAGCCCCCGTCATACGACCCGAAATCCTCAGTGTCGCTGTACACAATTGAGCCCTCGCCAAAGGTCGAGGACGCCGGGCTGTAGCTGCCATAGGAAGGTGATGGGATGTTGAGGTATTGCCCACCGACATAAGGGGAAGATATTGTCAACGGACTGATGGCGCTGCCAGTCTCGTGCTGCTCGGGTGCCAGCGTGGAAAGATCCTCGGTGCTCCAGCTGAACGGCGGGTTCTCGCCATAGGGCAGGTATGAGCTGCTCGAGGTGGGCGTGCCCTGGGAGAGGTTGTCGGCAATGTAGAAGTTCGGCGCGCTGAACTGTGGGAAGGAAGGCGTCCGGTCAGGTTCGATCCAGCCCATTCGGTCACGGAATTCTCGGACAGTCTGGATCGGAAAGTTCATGAGTTCGAGAGGCGTGTGCAAGTCGCCATCAAAACTGCCAGACACCTTCATGGAGTAGAGTCGCCGAGCAATCTCCTCTACTGGGCCGACCGAGAGACTACCAAAGTATGCCGCACCGATTTCAGGGAACAAGCGCTCCATCAGGATCGCTGCCGTGTAGTAGTGGGCGATGACAACCAAGGCGCTCGGGGATCCGCTGTTCTGCTTCAGGCACATGACAGGCAGCCAGAAAAGCCATGTCCTCAGAGGCTGCAACCGATCGAACTGCTGGGAGATCGACTGAATCGGACTGACTTTTCGAGCGCCTTTCAGGAAAGAGGCCAGCTGCTGGATGAGCTTGGTGTCCTCCTTGTTGTGCTTCAGATGGGCCTCTACTTTCTGGAGCTGGGTGATCGTTCGCTGGAAGGCATCGAAGTCCTCCTTGCGTGGCTGGTTGGGCTTGTGGTCCGGAGTCGGAGATGGAGGAGCTGTCGGGAACGTGCTGCTCTCGGCAATGAAGTCACCAAATTGGGATTCGTGCTTCCACGGCTCCATAGCATCAATCACCTTTGAAAGGAATATTAGAATCACTCATTCCAAAACAGGTACATGGGCGGTACTCACAGATGAGGTTCCTTGCATGAGCTGGGTCCAGCTTCGCCTATTGGAGTCTCCCGTTAGTGAATGGCCGTGCGGATGCATGCATGAGGTTGCTTACCAATCTGTAGCTTGCCACGAGAGCACGAGTGAGGCAGCCAGAACGGCATCAGAGGTCTCCCGCGAGAATGAAGTAATGGCTTCTTGCAGACCCTTCAAAGCACTTCCTCGGTGCACATACGCCATGTTGCCAACCATGGGGCAGTCTGTCAAGAAAGCAATGTGCATGGCGGAGAAGGCTAGCAAAGCCTCCATGACGTAGCGATGTGTGGCGCCAATCTTCATGATACTGTCTCAAAAAGTCAGCAGATAAGTTAGACAAAGCAGAAACGGTCGACGCACGTAGGAACCTGGCGGGTCCACAGGGTGAAACCGCTGGCATCGATGCTGCTGAGGTCTTGGCAAATCGCAGCGAGGTGATAGATCAATCGGAGTTCCTCATTCGTAAAGTACTGAGGATCTGGCGTTGGGTAGATGTTGAGGCCGGGGAAGGGGAAGATTCCCGTAGCCCTCCAGGAGCCAATAGCTGCTTCGATTTCCGGATTCCAGAGCAGATCAGGCTTATCCGGAGTAGCAGATCTGTCATCTGCTACAGGGACGTCTTGATACGGGCATCGGACCTTGTGCTTGGTGCAGTTGCGGCTATAGACAGTTAGTTTTGCTGAAAATAAAATACTATATTGAGGGCGCTACCAACCATTGAGGGAAGTTCTCGTCGCAGCGAATATGACGACGTTTGCTGGACAGGAAATTAGTACACAGTCCACTGCCAAGCTGGCAGATATATTTTTCGACATACCAGTTCTCGCAACCCTTGCGCGACTTGGTGTGGCTGCGTCGGGGAGGACCACCGCCTGGGCCAGCCATTGTGCAAAAGCTGTAAGTGTTATTAAAGTTGAGCGAGAGAAGTGAAGCACGACACGATAATATTTCGTGCCGAGTAAGAAGCGAGCGTGTGTTGTGGATGGGTGGGATCTGATGTAGATCCTTTTCAGGCAAGTTCGGCGGGATCGAGGGATGCCCTGGTTTTTTCTGGTATCTATACGACGACTGAGAAGACTATCGGGCGATCCTCAACATGAATCCTGGCAGGACTTTTTCTTTTTTTTTTTTTCAAATGCGGACCAGATGCTTGACACAAGGTGGGTGGTGCCTTATAGAGGGGTCTCTGATATGTCCTTGGTGATTCCCTTTCCAGTCGTTTAAGCGACTGAGATAGTTCCTGAGCTCGAGGCAACACGCCAAACAACGGGCGGGCGGACCTGGCTGACTGCGGTGTCCTTTCCCAAACTTGCAAGCGACTGAAGGTGGTTGAGTTGGTCGAGGGCGGAACAGTGGCTTTGTTAGTTGACAGGGCAGGGTATTTCCAGGGTGATGACACGAATCGATGACGACCACTTCGAATCCAAGTCTCCAAACACAAAAAAAGGAACAAGCGAATGACAGGAGCCAACGAGGACTTCCTAAAGGTTTTTGGGCTAAAAAGCGAGTGTGGGTTGAGTATAGAGTAGCTAAACGCTGAGATGGGAGTTGATGATAGTCAAAAAGGTGGGAGGAATGTCGACGGGGCACGGCACCATATTAAATAACAGGCGGCATGGGTTCCAGTGGACGGTGGTGGGCGGTGCGGCAGGAAGGTTCACATTTCTCTTCCCTAAAGGGCAGACATGGGGGGACTGAGGATACATGTGGAGCACTAGGCCGTTAGCTGCATATTCCGCATGTACCATAGTAGCCCAGGGCCACAAGGGTCGCAGACGACCTGCGACTTGCAGGGCCCGTCCGCCCAGCGCTCCGAAGTCCAGCGGGGGTAGAGGTTAGGCCACCTGAGAGGAGAGAGATCCATTCGGTACAACGTAGGCGATGGCTGAATAAGGTACCGTACCTACGGAGGGGCGTGGGTGTGTGTGTGTCTGCCCCGTCCGTCCTCTCGTGCTCTGTACTCTACCTGCTCTGTGCTCTGCTGCTTGCGCCCAGCGGAGGGGGGTGAGCGAGGGAAAGGGCAGCACTGGCACCTGGGCGCTGGCACCGGTACTGGCGCTTGCACGTTGCCCATCTATGCTATGCACACTGCAGCAACAAATACCTCCCTACATGCCACCTACCTACCTACCTACCTACCCATACAGTAGCATGGTACAGTCCCAAATAGTTACCCGCTCGACCCGGCCGTCGCGCTATGCAACCATCGTGCTGTGGAATGGGTGGAGGGCAAAGCGGAACTGTTCGTTGTCACCGTTTTGGTCGCTGGATCCCCTGCCAATGGCCGCTGTGCTACGTACTTTGCCCTCCTTAGGTTTAGCTAGGAAGCATAGAGGCGAAGCCACTTCACCCGGTCCCAATCGATGCTTGCCAAGAAGCCAGCACTCAACTCGCATGGAGGATGCATAAACCCAATTGTATGTACTTTACTGGCGCCCCCGTTATTCGAATATGACCACGGTGCACTCCAGGACCAAACGTTACTACGCTACGGGTGCTGCATGCACACATGCAGAGAGAGACTGACCAGACCCCGGGAACGAACGCCCAGGCGGCGCCGTTGAGAGACTCTTGTCTTGACTGGGCGGGAAAAGTGGCAGCACCGTCTAAATCGAGGGCCACGTCCTGCGTCTCAAGTCACTGGCCTCTATACTCTGTCATTGGCTCGACTCTTCGCGCAGGGACTCGATGATTCTTCGGGCATCGATACGGGGGCATCAGCGTGGCTGTGGCCGGTTTATTGATTGCTTCCAAATGCAGAGGTGGTAGTGACGAGAATGCCATCATGCAAGCGCCGACCACTGGGCACGAAAGTCGCCCACCGATGACAGATTGGTCTGAAATCGAGGTGAGTATGCATTTGCCCCCATGAGTGTGGTTGTGGTATGCACTCTGGTGGCACCCGATACCATGCGTCACTAGCTGGTGGTGTGGTGACATGCATTTGGCTCAACTAACCAGCGCAAGTAAGAAGGACGCTTGAAGTCTCTCTCTCTCTCTCTCTCTTTCTCTTTTCCTGACTAGGCATAATCCCACTCGTCTTTGCCCACCGCCGCCTGATGGCACTCAAGACTGTACGCCTTGTTTGAAATACTAACCCTAACTAATGCCATGTAATCCGTGCCCTCACGACACCCGTCGGCTCAAGGAGTCGGTTCTTTTGTCCGCTATCTTCTGCCCCTAGGAGCCGGCTCCCCCGAGGTTGACTTACGTCGCTCTTTCAGAAACCGAGCAGAGCACCGGTCGGATGCAACAGCTAGCTAACTAGCTAGAAACCGTTACTTCGAGTGCCTACTCTAGAGTCACACTGAACTTCCAAGGGTCTAAAAGGGAGCATGTACAGTAGCGCTCAGCAAGCTCACAGTTTCAGGTGAGCAACCAGTGAACGTAAAAGCTGTCAGATACCTATTCTGCAGCAACGGCAATGCTGTTTGAAATTGCAGGAAGCAGGCCGGGACTTGTTTGAGAAGTTCCACTAGATCAGAGGCACTACACCGTGCCATCAGCTCGACAGATTCCTCTGAGGTCGTAGAAGAGTTATTGGCTGCCTCGTGTCAGCCGTCATTCCCTTGGGGGGGTACCTGTGGTTTATTTTTGGGTCATTATGTTATGGTATAGTCGGCGTTGGGATGCGAGAAAACACCTATCCGCTGCGCTTGTGGCCTCTGCTCTGGGTGCACTCGGAGAAAGGCAGTGGTACTAGTAGTAGCAGCTGAAATAGCACCAGTGACAGAACAAATCTCATGAAGCCGGTAGTAGAGATCGTGAAAGCAGCACCACTGGTTCCAGTTGGGAAAGGTCATTAGAAAGAAAGTTATGCTAATAGCAGAGTGAGGGGCTTGGCAGCAGTCATGTCCCCTGAAAGGCCAGGGTTTGACCTGGTCCTGGGCCCCCGACATCTGCTGGGCCCTCAAACCCAACAAGGCATTGGCCGAAGAATTATGTCATATCTGACCTTGTCCACCGGAACGTCATGTTCCCTCCCTCTGTCTGTGTGTGTTTAAGCTCACGACGGACTCATGTCGTCAAAGAACTAGAGATGAATTGCATAGCCATCAATTCGTTGTCAGATTACCAAAGGGCGCGATCTCAGGTTCCATCGGCATTTTACGGAGGGCGCGGCAACTCGTGGAAGTTGTAACGTGAGATGCCGCCGCGCCAAGAGCTGGCAAATATGGCGCCGACTACTAAGGCAGTGAGGCGACGTTCACCTCCGATCGTTGATAGCGGCTTGGCCCGCCTGCTTCTTTCAAACGATCAAGGCGCATGAGGTGATGCCAAGCTGTGACTGACTGAGGACCGATACATTACAGCATCGTGGTCAGGATTGCGACGCTCCGCTTAGCTGATCCCCGAAGCATTGATGGCGCATTGCCCCAGTCGAAGCATTTGACCGAAGCCACGGGCCTATGATGGTTCGGTATCCCTCGCCGAGGCAGGTGAATAACGAATTGCCGGTCGGTGACCGTGGCTGAGAGGATATGGGGTCTTTGTGCGTGCCATGGAAATTGAAATATTTGTCTGCAACGCGCCGACGGTATTCTCCAGAGAAATCGATCTTGGTGATTTCCCCAGTTACGACTAGGGGTCCCTGACAGGATTCCCAGAGAATTCGATCTGACCCATGGATATTGTTGGATAATTGCCCCTTCTGGTAGGCTGAAACCGCGGTTTTCTCGTATTCTTCGACCGCTACCCAGGGCTGCCAGGGGCCCCAGCTGCAACGCCCTGTCGCTGGAGCTACGAATTGCCCAACTCAGACTGGGTATACAGGACGGATCCCTGGCGTAATCCCTGCGCGCCTGTCTGGAAATGAACGTCATGATCCGACCCTACGGCACAGAAGCCTTTTGACGGCATCTTAACGGTCGTTGGTATCCTCTCAGGGTCCCTTACTAGGTAGGGCTTTGGAGCGATGGATACAGTAACTTTGGGACGGCACTGTATCCCAAACGTACCACCTCGTCGCTTAATGCATACAGTGAGCATTAACCTTCCATCACTTTCTTCTTCCGTAATTCTAGAAGACTTGGGACGGAAACCCACTAGGACTGTTACAGGTAGGTGAGCCCTTGGGGGTTAGGACGGCGAGGCGCCCCGGTAAGTGCATGTAAGTCGGCACCAGGAGTCTGAGCAAAAGTGCGCATAGCCTACCTAGCTAAGCTCCAAACAAAGTTTTCGTCGGGTACCCTTATTTTACGTGCTGACTGCCCTTAATCACCCCGTTCGCCCCGTCGAGCTCAAATTGAAACCTTGAAGGTGTCCGGCAGAATTCGGGACCACTTTCAATGTTCTGCATATCCAAAGACCACGAGGTCCCGAGACATCTCATGAGAGTGGCACAAAGTATGCTGTTCACCTGTCAGCGCGCACTCTCCATGGACAAGGCAGTGTGGCTGTGAGCGTTTTTGTGGGTTAGGACCCAACGAATCACAGGCTGATGCGCGTCATCCACACAAGATGGCGGGAAGAACCAGCGCCGCGTGACGATGGGTCTCGATCTATGCCGCAACCATGCTAGTTTCGTTTCTATTTTTGTTTCAAGCTTCTTGCTCCTTCCGCAGCTTCGCTTGTAAGCTGGCAACTAGACATCCACTTAACCTGGGATTGACAGCGCTGATTCATGCACAGGTCATACTCAGCTCACCATCAGCTGCTGGCTCATCATAAGTCAAGACATAAGAAAGCATACTACGTTCCATACCGTTTTTTTTTTTTTTTTTTTTTTTTTTTGTGGTTTTTTCCACCCTGGTTATTCTCCGGCGCATGGGCCGAGTCATCCCCAAACCCGGTGCTTAGCCCCCTATGACTACGTGCCAAGGGACAGTATTTGGCCTTTTAGTCACGACGGCGATCCTTCCTACATAATGCTTTTGCTCGATACGTGCATAATGGGCGGCCAGTCAGGGTTAGGCAGGTACAGTTGTAATACTATGCGCGCCAGTCCCAATCAGGTGACAGGAAGAGAATAACAATAATTCAGGTCTACCGTAGTGGAGCTGACTTCATGGCAGCACAAACCTTTACAGCCGCCTGTGGAGAGCCACTGAGCTGTGCATACAGTTTTCTTCTTGGCACCGCTCAGGAAGCAAGTTCACGGGTCGGACGCAGCTCTTCCAGCATGCCACGAGAAAATACCATACTTCTATAGAGAGTTCATGACGTGTGTGCAGGGGAACCAATGATGCTGCTTGGCCGTCACAATACTAGGCGACCAACATGGGCCGGGAGAGATGGCGCTGTGAGCCGTCTTCCACATGGACGATCTCGAAGCGGTGAGCAAATTACTTGCATGGCCAGGGCCAATTCTTTGCTGCTGTGATACATTTGCCTCATGCATGGCTGAAGCGATATCCAGCCAGCCCAGAGCACGGGTGCCCAATCATACGCTCGTGAAGAAGAAAGGGTCCAAACCCAGTGCCAGCCGACTCGCTCCCGGCAGGACCAGAGGGCAGAGATCTGACTCTGCCTGTCACCTTGTTCAGCGGGGCAAGTCTCTTTTCTGGCAGTGTGGAGAAAGCGCTGCAATGCGGAAACAGGGATGGCCGCGTCGCTTGCGCTTGTCGAGATTTAGGGTGTGTCCATGCAAGCAAAGAAAAGATCACGATGCCAGTTGGTGGAAGTCGCCAGGAGGTTGAACCACCCAGCGATCAGCGTCCACTCGCAGCATGCACCCGCTTGGCGCTGGACACATACCAGGGGTACATTGTAGGAGGATACACGGTTGAGCAGGCCGAGCCTAACTCTTTGGGGGTGCATCATGAGAGTACCAAGCATTTCGAAAGAGACTAGAAAATCTGCGAGGAAAGTGCTCCCGCTTATGCCATCGCCCATGACGACATATAATCCCGGTGGGAAGGGGAGAGCAGCGAAATGCGCAGAGCCGATTTGCTACCACTGTTTATTTCATTTTTCCTCTCCCCCCCTCCTCGATAGCGTCTAAAATTAGACCCGGCCCACGAGAGACACTTTTGGTGGGGACTCAATTCGCTCAAGACTTGGTCAACACTAAACATGCCACTACGAAGTAAGGTTAAACTCGGAGCTGTCTACACAAACGGCATCGTGCCAGTCTCCAGCAGTTGCGGCTCTGTTCAGCTCGCTATAAACTTTTGTCATCGGTTCATAACCCGCTTTTTCTTACCCATAACCCTTCCTGACGGTCCTGCCTTGGCGTGGGTAGTTGTCAACATGCCGCATCATTTCTCAGCAGCTGCCGACGAAGCCCTGCGGAAAGGGGGGCCCGAAACTGCTTGGGTTCTCTCCTCCCGGGCTGATTGGCAACGCCAACCTCTTGGGCCAGGGTTCACTTATCTCCACCCCGAGGGACACGGCTACTTTGCAGTCCCAACGTGATCGGTGACCCTCGGCTTGGTCGAAGGAGGTCCCTGCGCATCATCGGACCATGGCCGATGGCCATCTCTCATATCACCGTGATGTGATACAAGTGATGCAACTTGCTAGGACCAAAGCGCTCTCACCCGCCGGACCCAGTGGCCAACGAATCAGAGAGAGCAATACCAGTTCGTAACACGATCGGTGATACAGCAACATCGGATCTCAGTGGCCGATCTAATGACGGTTCGCTGCTTCCAAGTATTCGCCGATTCTGGCTTCCCTCGCGACACCTTGCCTGCGAAGATTGCTGTGGTGCGAGGCGCGGTGCGGGCCCTTTCCGTTGGGAACCGATCCCTGGCCCGTCTATGGGTCGCGCTGGAAATGCGGCGTCGATGGTCTTGCCGAAGAACGACGGCCGAGCATCGCTACAGGACGTGTCCGTGTACAGAAGTTCACTATCCTGTCCACGGGAACAATATCTTAGGTACACACAGCACCAAACACATCGCGTCTGCATCTACCAACCAATTATGTTCAGATTCGTCGGGTTTGCTGTTGTGTCACTGCCAATAGACCGTACTATCCGCCGATGGGCACAAATGATGGGTCGACCAACGATCGGTCTGTCCCCCCCCCCCCCCCCCAAGGTCCGTCCGGTAGAGGTCTATTATGTTGAAGCTCATCGCAAGCTCGCAAGCACACACTATGATAGGTGTAGTCATATTTGATGCCTGGTGTCACAATGTCCCGAAAACTTTGGATAGCTCCATACCGCTCTTCTGCACTCGTTGCACTTCCAATGGCAGCAGGAATCCATCAATCTGGAACTCATATTTGCCAGGATTCGATAGTTTACGAGCTCTACCCATTAGTCGCCGGCTAAGTAGGCTATATCATGAGGATACTTCTTATGGCCGTGCTGCCAAGAGGAGCAAGAAGACGCGAGATGAATCGACCCATATTAGATGGCTCCAAACGACACCTAGGAGCAGCACACCACATCGTGCCGTATGCTGGATCCAAAAAAAGCCTATTGGTTGCCTTATGATTATGCACTCTCTGTGTAACGGTAATCCCCTTTGCCAATAATTCTGCACTCGATGGCAAGATTTCATGGCCATTCCGCGACGGTCATGCACAATGGCCATACAAATTGCCCTCCGCTTACCTTCAGCAGCCACAGGAAAACACAGTGGAAGACCTCCTGGATGTTCTGGAAAGCCGATACATTCTCACCATTGGATGTCGCCATTCTACTACCCCCGTTTTCTGTCTGACTTTAGACTCGGCCACCTGACAAATGTCATGCATGAGTCGGTGTATGGGAGCTATTGACCGAAGCACAGCGAGTAACCGACATCAGACTTCCGGGATGAACTGATTTACTCGCATGTTGATCATGCTGCTAGATAGACGCTGCCTGGTACACGTGGTAATCAGTGCTGCGGACTTGTCCATGGCGGACCCTTGTCGACACTGTTCATAGTCATCGCATTCTGTACCAGAGAACCTTATAGCCACAGATGCAGTATCAGACGGTTTGTGGGGGCCTCGCCAACCAACATCATGCGCCTCGCCGTTAAGGTTTCCCGGCACTCGAACTATGCCTAGCGGTGCCTCGACTACCTATTCTGATAACGAAGGGCAGGTCGAAGTACCCTTCAAAGTCCATGCTCTAGCGTCTTGGTTTCCGGCCCATCATTGATCAACGCTAAACAAAGAATGTTTAGTAAGATGAGCTTAGCTTGGCCTTGCAAAGCAGCGTTCTTCGGCATCCGACAGCCAATCAACCGATGTGTAATAGCGTCAGGCTCGTGGACCACCTTATTCCTGGATGAACTCCCCAGGTCTCCGTTACCACATCTGTACAGGACCCCTGAACTGTCAAATAGCTATCAAGCATTGATGAAGAACAGACAGGACCACTCATTGCTCCAATGGGAAGCCACGGACGAAGCACCCCAAACCTACTACAATGTAGGGATGCGCATTGATTGCTTAGCCACGCATAGGAGGAGCTGCCGGAGCAAGGCTTGGCTACCCAGATTATATCATCATCTGTGACTTGTGTCTCCAGTTAAATGCCGAGCCTCAATAAAGTCTTTCTAGCGGGTCACTAGAACGAGATTAAGAATTTTAAGAATCTTGAGAAATTTTGGAGATGCCGAGGCGTGCCGGCTTTGTTTCGGAGCCGACTCCTGGCTTGGACTCCTGGGCCCCCTGAGCTTAGCATGGACGCCGGAGCATTGCACAACCATGAGAGCTTGTTAGTAACGGGGCAGCACCACACGGCGGCGGCGTCTATTGTTCATGCATGGTGCCTTCAATGGATTCACACATGTCAGCAGTCCCAGCCCCTCCCCCGACGGCCGTCGATAACTGCCACTTGGCTCTGGCTCCTCTTTGGTTGCAGCTTCGAGACGCACAGGAGCAAGACGCTGGGTTGCGGATCCGTCGTACCTCGAACTCCGTAGCGCTGTACCGCAAAGTCCGGCGCGGGTAGGAAGGCAAGGCCCCATGCAGACGGCGATAGAGTCTGAATGGAGCGGTCCCCTGGTCAGACGCATCATGTTCCTGGTTGCTGCATGTCCCGATAACCACATAGGTGTGCCCGAGCGCCCTCGCAAGGCGCCCCGATATTCAGATGGAGCAGGCAGCGCTAGGAAAGCAGCAATGAGCCGAAACACCGGCAGCTTAGTCCGGCGATGTCAGGTTTCTGTCAGGCCAGTCGAACCAGGGCCCCCACAACATCATCCCAGCCAAACCGTTGTCCACGCTATTCCATAGAGGGCGCCTTGGTCGTTAGCCCTTACTTCGCCTCAAACTCTAATGACAGCACGCCCAGCAGATCCGTACCAACCAGATAGCCCGAAATGCCGGCCGTGGCCACTCTGCGCACACCTCACGCGAGGCGTTGGGCTGCTGAGCATCTCAGCTACACCAGCTGCTCAGCCTTATTGCTACCGATGATCTGTCGGCCCGATCCACTTTCCTCACCACGTAACATCTCCTGGCGCCGCTGAAGTCTATTCTTGCGACGGCCACGAAATGAACGCTGCCCTCTTTCCGAACGAAACCCGTTGGGTACATGGCATTAGCCGCATACCATACCACTGCCTCACGCGCTGTCAGCTTAGCTGCATCGGCACTTTGGGGATCTGCTCCAGGGTTTCGTCTCCTTTGGCAGGACGTGGCGGATATTACCACACTCTCAACGGCTGGGTAAGACACGCTGTACGCGGAATTCCCGGCATATCACACCTTGGCGGTGAGAAGGGACCTGTATCGAAAAGAAAGTTTGCACGGTTCCCCAGTCCGCCTCTGTAAGCCTTTCCGTCGGTGCCTTTCTAGTCAAGTCCCCTAGGACGAACAAATCTATCATTAGACATGGCCAGTCATTCTGGCTTTCGCTTTCGTCCGGGGGTCTGGCTGAAGCTATTCTCGTCGGCTGGTACATGGCTCTGTCACAACTGTGCCGCCAGTCCATCGCGAGATACTTAATACTCCATCCCATGAGCGCATAGTGGGTAGTGATGGAGGTGCTATCAATCCACGCCCGGCCGCTAACCACGCAAAGGAAACCTGATATCATGAGAATGGACGGTTTGTGGCAAAAGAGGCCATGACGGAATTCTCAACGGGCATCAGTGAAATTGCAGTTCCTCTGCGGAGGAATGTGCATAGTATGTGTTTCGGGTATGAGACATGCAGCGCGCTTGCTTCTCTGAGCCGGCGGTTGTCGATCCGGATCAACAAAATAGCCGGCTGCATGGATGCGAGGTTTGACTTTTGTGCCCACTGCTCTTTGTCTGCTACAAAAGATCAGCAAGATTCTGCAAAAAGCCGGCGCTTCGTCCTGACTCGCCAGACCATTTCAGCCGTGGCCTGTTTGGGTTCGGGCGTATGCAGGACAAGAGACAGAAAACGCGCCTGCAGATGCGTATGTAAAGTACTTGCTCCCGCGATAAGCTCTGTTTATACTTTGATACGGCAGTGAAGGCGATTGGATAGGCCAGGAGGCATGCACGTAACTAGCTGATCACCATTGCAGTGTGCGAGAAAAGGAAGGTCACAACTTGCTTTACCCGTGCTGATAACGAATGGCCGCTCTGATGTTTTCGTAGACCCTCTCGGGCAGTAAAATTACATACCTGCCAACCGGGAGAAGCCCGAGAGGCGACTCTTCGATGACCACTATGTGTTGCGTTCCGATAGCTAATTTTAGCAGGCTATACTGGCTGGGCTCATACTAGGCTCTGCTCGAGCTGCGCGATGAGTAGTAGCAAGACAACACCTCCGTGTCTCTGACTGCTTGCTAGACAGTGAAAATACAAAGTAACATGGAGAGAACGAATGAGACGTGGCGAACTCGACACGTTCAATCGCTTGTTTTTGTACTCTGCTAACCCAGCTATAGGTTTCTAAATATCCCCCTTACAAACATCTAACAGAAACTTAGAAGCCAGGTAAAAGAGAGATAACAAGCACATAATAGCGAGAAAGTTTATGTCAAACCAGGTTATTTTCAGGGTATATTAAAGCCGACTACCATTGAGACTGGAATTTAAACCTCGCTCGTCATACTTCTAGTGTATGCTGGGTCATCATGACCCGGCCTTTCTCTGGCATCAAAGCTCTTGGGCCCTCAGATGATCTTACTGCATTTTGATTCTAACTAAAGCGACTGAGGTCCTCTGCAGATTTGAGCGAGATCGAGGTTAACTGTGAATGTTACAACAGCCGTCAGAAGTCCATAGTATATTTTCCCCGGTAAACCCAAGGTCTATGTAGAAGCGTAATTTGTAATCATGAGTTGCCTGTGGTTCTTCTAGTTCAAGCTTCTTTGCACCAGTGATGACTTGGTAAGCTGTAGGCATCGGTGGCTAGTATTGGTATTGTCCCACCCTATTATACTCCTCTGGTTTCATACTGGAATAGTTATAATAAATGACAAGAGTGCTCTCCTTGTGCAGTTTCTGCCGTTAGGCATTAATAGGAACTCGGCTTATTTTTTACTATTAATAACAAGAACCTTGTTACGATATCAGTACCAAAAGAACTTTCTAAGGCTGCTATGTGGCTTTGAGGAAAGGTTACATGAGCTGTATGATGTTGCGCAGTTCGTTACTAGCTCGCATGATATATAGGCAGTACAAGATAATTGAGTGTGGCGGAAATGGTTCATGAATGTCGATTGTCTTATTTCATTCAACCGCACCACATTGGCAGAGTGACCAATAAATTCTCGGCGGTCTGTTGATGATAATTCCCAAGGTCTTTGAGAATCAATCCAAGGGCATCTTATACTTCTTTCTTTGCCTATTCAGCGGCTTACCCGGTTTTCGTGCTGACACAACGTAGATAGAACGGCTGTGGTTCCTCGTTCTGACGCGTAAGGTGTACCAGCCTTCGGTTATGGATGGGACGTAATGTCTAGGTGTAGTCCAGATAAGCCGATTGATATTGAAGGACTCGTGCCCTTACACGGCTCACCAACAAGGCCTTAAATGCCAATCTCACGGCCTCAGACACGCAAGAGAGCGTCTTTTTTTCGGCAAAGATGTTTAAGATGTTCGAATTGTATTCAGGTGTCTGTAATCCAAGTAAACTGCCACGACTGGCCCTTCCGCCGTACGCACTCGTCCGTATAACACCTAAGTTGAAATATTCTCAACCAGATAACACGTGCTTTACGAGTCCTGGCTACTTATCTACATACGATGAGTAGATGAAAACGGAATAATTATAAAGCTTTAGATTAGACCATAAGTTCATTTCCAGTAGAGGTTTTTGTTTGTCCAGCGAGGAGTATGAAACGATCTCTCACCAGTCAGGAGGTTTACCGGCCACCTTCATCGTTGCACCACCAACGAGGCAGGATTGGACGTACGTGTCGGTTTTTCAAAAGGGTATATGAGCTACCACTGCCATACTAGAGTCTCCCATCCAAAGCAGCTATGAGAAACAAGACAGATACAGTCAAATATCGCTGTCATAGAGTTCCGGAAATATTACGATGCTCTGGCAGCGAGCAACTGCTCTGTATTAACCGCCTTCACTAATGTCCACCGCTTGATCGGCCGGTGCTGCAAGTCTGGAAACAAAGATGTTTCTACACCCGGAGCTCATCGATGGCTGTTATATGCAATATAAACGTCACGTGAATGACGAGGTGCCAATAGACGTCTGGTTGTCAATTTAATTCAAGGTCAGACCCGTGCTCGAGAGCGTACTACCCAGCCAGAGCAATGATAATTGTTTAGAAGCCGGGATTTCGTAACCGCAGAAGTTGCAATAAACAAAGGACTGGGGGCAAATACGAAGATGAACGACGATCTATCAGAAACTATGTTTATAGCTCTAGTGAATTGCAATACAAAGCGAAAGCCATGCCTTTCATCACCTAACCCCTCTCACGGACCTCCCTTTCGGATAATAATCTACATGCCTCGTGACTAACTTTGCAACCATGCGTACCAACATAGTCGAGAGGACAGGCTGCGTTTATCTTCTCATGGCAGTCGGCTTGTCCAAGCTCGAGTACATTTCGTACCTTCGCGGTATGAATTATAATCTACAGGCACTATGATGGTGCACCAGGCAAGTAAGTCATCTAACTCAACTCCAATGTATTCTCTCCTCGGGCGGATAATCGTTCCGCCGCTGAGGTCATGTCATATCGCTATCTAAGGTATTGGTCCAGCTATCTAAGTTCTGACTCCCATGACACCACGCTCTCTTTCTCGCGAGGTCGGGCCAGTGAGCGCAACTAGCGCTGTTCATCTTGTAAGATGAGCAGCAACAAACTCAAGCTTGCTTGCCACAAGCTAGTCTCCCTGTGACATAAATGCTTCGATGTCGTTCAACTTGCCGTCTCGTCATATCTCGTTTCGCCCCATATTTCCCATTATATCCCCAACCGTGATGTGCCATTGTTCGGTGGACCGTCCGAGCAGCTGGCCATCTCCCCTCGCGACCTATCTTTTTTGATTAAATCCTTGCCTTCAAGTCAACTGACAAGGCCAACCAAAATGCTTCATGCTGCGTGCGTTGCCAGCAATCAACATACCGCTGCCGTCGTTGGCCAAAAGTATGCTATGCAGATGGGTGTGCTCCAATGTAGTTTACACGGAAGCCGAGCTTAATTATGCAGAAAATGGATTCGGGGACAGCAATCACCGAGAACTAAGACCAACACTATAAGCCATAGTTGGTGCTGAGTGCTTGCTGGTCCTGAGGTTGCATTTGCCCGACAAAGTCATTGAACTGAGGCATCAGTCCACGGTAGATGTTGATCGTCTGTAAAATTGTTAGCATCTTGACCGCACGTGCGGGCCATCGCTCATCACTTACCTTGAGGAAGTCTTCGTGCAGACCGCTCTTGGTATCACTTCTCAGTTTCAAGTCCCTGTACCTTGCAATCGATGTAAAGAAGTGGAGTAAGGACTTTTCCATGGCCATTGGGTTCTGCTCGACGATAGCAGTGAATCCTCTAAAGGCAGTAGCTTTCTCGTCGGATGGATCAACCTCATCCATCGAGTTGAGGAATTCCTCTGCCCAGTTCGCGAGTTGTGGGGCGAGGAGAGCCGCGTTTCCAAGTCCGAGGCGGCCCAATGCAATCGCTGCATTCTCAGTCACACTCTTTGGGATGTTTGGGTCTACGATTATGTCGACCAGGCGCCGGAAGAGTTCAGGCACAAATGGCGCCAAACCATCTCCCCATTGTATCGCGATCTCTCCTATTGACCAGCAAGCATTGTTGACCACACTAAAGCCACTCTCTACTTCCTCGTCTAGGATGTTCTCGAGATCGAGCTGCTTCAAAAGCACTGGGAAGATGCTATTGAGGGAACCTCGAAGCTCTCCAAAGATGTACTTCGCACAGTCTCCAAGGAGAGCATATGCCGATTGGCGGACTTCGTCCGCAGGGTCCTCCATACAGAAAGTCAGCAGCTCAAAGACAGGCAGCGAAGACTCCTTGATCAGTTGTGCGGACTTTTGCTTCTCGAGTGCCTGAATAATGGCGCTCAGAAGATCGAGGCTGGTGACAAGGAAATCCTTGTCAGGGACATCTATGGATGGGTTGTTCGCAAGCGCGATGGAAGCCTCGAGGTTATCGTGTATGATCTTCACACAACGATTGAATATCGGCTGAGCATAAGGGGTGAAAGCGTCGTTGAGGGCCATGGCAACGTATGACAGACACTCCAACAGGGGAAACAACTCCCTCGACTGATCTGCCACCTTCTGCCATCGATCAATCAAGGCTGGCATGAGCTGATTGACAAGGTCAGGGCGAGCCAACACGGGACCGATGTGCTCTGCTAAAGTCTGTACACAGTCGTATAGGATGTACATGTTCCTGTCCTTGTACTTGGCGAAACAGCTGACGAATTGCTGGATAATGGGGCCGCTGTAGGGTTCAATATTCTTGCCTGCCTTTTCCTCAAGGTTAGCGAATGCCGAAGCACCAGCTTCTTGAACCTTCTTGTTCTTGTCCAACATCTTCATCAAGATGCCTTCCATCATCGGCTCAAAGTAGGCCTGCTTTTGAGCTGGGTCGGCAAGCTGCGCTGCCCAGGCCGAGTATCGTCCAAGAGTCCAGCAGGTGATTTGTCGAACAACGGGCTCCTGGTCGTTGAGAAGGGTGATGAGATATGGTATCAGTTCAGGCAGGTGAGGAGTGACTACATCAACACAGCCTTCCGCGATAGCTCCTAGCGCTAGTACTGCAGCTTCCCGGTAAGGCCAATCCTCATGTTTTAGGTTTTTCGTCAGATATGGTAGAATCGACTCGAACACGGGTGCTCGGTAATCCCTGGCAAACACATCCAGTGCGGCTGCTGAGCACTTCCGTAATGTCCACTTCTCATCCGGGTTTTCATCGTTGCCGTCATCGGAGTCATCGATTTCTCCATCCTCCAAATCGTCATTCATATTTGCAAGCTTCTCATACGCATTGCCGTTTTGGTTGGCGTCTGCTGAAGCATCCCCGTTGGTGGCGTTCCTTCCTCCCGTCTTCTTGGCGAACTGCGGCTTGATATCCTCTTCCCGGTCCTCCTCGTCCTCGTCATCGGAAGCGCCACCAAGCATGGCAATATCCTCAGGACTATAAACCATGCACTCCAATAGCACTGGTATGATTTTCCCGATATATGGTGTTAGGTTTTGCCACAGGTGGTCATGCTCACCGACAGCCAGCCAGAACTCGGCAGCATCGCAGGCTAGCTCCTCATCGTCGCTCTTCTGCTGGCTGATAATGTAATCGACTAGTCCTCCGAGATGGGGCTGAAGCTTGTCGGGGCGGGTCTCGACTAATTGGACGAAAGCCCTGCACACCTGCCGTCGAACATCCGGATGAGTGTCAGTCGCCAGGGTAAAGAGGTGATGAAGCAGATCATCGATGGAGTTCAGCATAGCCTGAGACTTGCGTGGTGTGAACACATTGATAGCAGTCAATGCCTGAGCGCGAACCTTAGGTAAGGGGTTTTTCGTGGCCTCGATGAGCTTTGGTAGGATGAAGTTGAGAGGTCGCTGACCATTCAGTTCACGTTCTAGCATCTTGGTGTTGTCTTCACAGATCTTGGCCATGGCAATCATGGCGCCCTCTTGGGCCTCAGTCGAGACCTGTCCCGTCTCATTGCTGAGTAATTCGAGGAGTTTCGGCAAAAGATCTGGCCAGCTTAGAAGGCCCCCTCTGCGAATAATCTCGGTGGCGATGTTTCCGGCATAGTTGCGCATCTGCGCATTCTTATCCTCCAATATCATGGGCAGAGCCATCTTAATCAGAGAAAAACTGGACTCGGGGATCTGCTTGTAGCCCGTCTTGACGTTGTTCTTCAACATGATAGCAGCTGCCGCCCGGACTAGGTGGAAGTCTTCGGGCGAGCATTGCAAGCCGGAAGGGGGCTCCGTGCTGGAGAAGAGGTAGATAAGGTAGTTGTTGAAATCAGGCGATGACTTAGCCTGGGTAAGCATCTATGGTGGAGATGGGTCAGTATAACTCTAAGCACACCGTTGCGCCCCAGCAACAACAAAACTTCATTTTCCACTCACAAGCTCGGCCTGTTTCTGCGCAGCCTTGTTGAAACCGCTCAGCGAGTCCTTGAGACAAGCTGCGAGCTGGTTCAAGGACTCGGGTGCTGGTTGCCATGCCATGGTGGGCAGCAAACCTCGAAGCGAAGATGGATGCGCTTGGGTGTAGGACGAGATCAGAGACGGCCGGAAGCAGTCCGAAACAAGGGCCTAGCTTTGCTGCTCGTTTGGCGACTCTAGTGCCGGAGGGTAGACGGGGACGGGAGAGGCGTGGAAGGTGTCTCCCGTGGAACGACCTGGTGCGCTCGGCGAGCTTGGGGGAGAGGTCAGTCTGGGATGGGGGGGAGAAGATTCGGTGTGGATGTAGCGACTCTTTGGTGCTGCTGGAAACTCAAGGCCCTCTACGATGCCGGGAAAGAGGTAATGAGCGGCATCTGAATTGGTGGTGGGCGTAAGTCAGGGCGGTCGGATGATAGACTGGTGCTGCTCGGTCTGGACGCAACCCAATGTGTCGTCGATAAAGTGATCCGCAGATAAAGTGTCAGGCTTTGGCTGGCCGGAGGGGGCTCCAAGGCGTGGGCTGGGGTCTCAAAGGGGTGGGCGTTGTATAACGCAACGAAAGATCGGATAGCGGGAGGTTTGACAGGAAAAAGCGTGATTGGCAGATAGGACGACAACAGCTTTGTCGAGGTGTCAGTCGATGCTGTGACTCTCCGGTTTCCCTTCAGGCGATTTTGCGTGCAGGAACGTTGGCGGCGGCGTGGTGGGGTTCAAGTGTGGTGTCGCTTTTTTTGCAGCGGGACTGGCTGTTGCCCTCTTTTCCGCAGCGAGCTGCAAGGTGGACTAATTAGTGGAGGGGAGGGGACTGACCTCAGACCGTCCAGCGGCCCTCCCTGGCCTGGCCGTAGTGGCTTTCCACCAGACCTACCCCTCGATTACATGGATTTCATGGGTCCAGATGCCCCTGTCACGTTTTCCATTTGCTTGCCAGATTGGATTGGGTGGGTACAACGTACCTTAACTGCTCGCCCACCTTGTTCTGCCTCTTTCCCACGCGAAAACTTGCTGAAGCAGATGCCGTTATTCGGCCACAGCCCGCCATGCTTTAGCGGCACCTTAACCCATCACACCAAAGCTTTACAAAGAGCACAAGCAAATTCTCCCCTTCTACCTGTCATAATGAACTCCCTCCCTCTCCCCTCTCCCACACACACATGCGAGACCTGGCTGGGCCCAAGGTGGGAAAAGTCTAATGACCTCGTGCTCCACAAAACCATTAGCTTGTCCCATGGACTCTCTGTGTGTGTGTGAATGCCGGGCTTTTCCCAAAGAGCAACGGTCAAGTCAAGCACTCTAATGTGTTTAGTTATCCTGTGTCCATAGGGGCGCAGTGTTGTCGACCCTTGACTGGCCCGACCCTCTGTATTATGGAGTATAACCGCTAGTCCAGAACTTGAAACGCAACATAGCCGCGTCAGGTATCCCCAAACGCAGGCACGCAGGAACGCAGGCACATCATACTGTGCTTGCGGATTCCATGTTTCCTGTGGCTGTCTAGAAGTAAGCATTTCAGCGAGCACTAGGTACTCCACCTGTCCTTCTCTTTCATCCCTGGCTAGTTGACCAAAATTTCAAGCCTGGCAAAAGTTGGGCCAATCATTGTTTCACAAGCTCAAGATGGGATTCTGGTATCAAGCAGAATTAAAGCAAACAGTCTTATCTTTGTTGATATTTCTGCTCGACAGCGCATGTAGAGGCAGCATCCCTGCAACGCTCCCGATGAACCTCATGAAGCTGAACCTTTGTGGGACTGGGGGACTGGGACAAGGATATGGCAGATGGGACGGTCAAGCACTACACACTAGCTGACATCAGTGCCAATACATCACAATATTTTGGGGATCGAAAATACACTACGGTTAAGTAGACAAAGCCGTGGTATTTTACATGCTTCATTTCTCGTTGTCTGTCAATGCGGCTATAGAATACCGCCAGTCGAGGTGCAGATTGCAGCAGCTAAAAGAATACTGGCGGTTTGTCCTTCCGCGGCATCAAAGCTTTACTTTGCCATGTTCAAGAAAGGACTCGAGGCCGTGAGCCGAACATCAAGCCCTTGGCTATCACAGCCCCTCAGATCCTGTCACTTGGCCAAAGCGAATGAGCAGTGGACCTCTTCCGACCACAAGCTCAATGCTCAATGCCTAACATGTGCTTTTTGGAGGGCACTGCAGCTTGCCTTAGCTGGAACCCTCGTTTGACACGTGGTGCAAGGTTCCCAAGATTAGGCGTCTGCAGCAAGCCGCCGGCAGCCGGAAAAAAGAAATCCATTCAAAGAGTACAGCCGTTGTGAGTGCAAGGCGGAAACGTCATAAGTATCAAGTCCATCTGAGAACAACGTAGGATTTGGAGCCTCAGATTGGCCACATTATGAGGAATGACGGTATGCTTGACAACTTCTTCGTACAAACCATACCAGACCCTGAGGCTTAACGTATGAGCCGCACACAAATTGTACGTTTCTTGCCAGAGGTCAAGAGCTAATGAAGACCCTCACCAGTGCAGCTCGTCATGTAGCCATCGTTTGCGGTGTAGATCCGTAGGATTGGGCCAGACTGTGAGAGGTGGAAGAGCCCATTCATCAAGCCTCATTCGTTCCATTGGGTATACTGTTCGGAGGCTTGAACAGGTGCTGCAACTTTCCCAATGCAACTTCTATCACCTTCTTGAATGCTTCCATCTCCTCCTCGAAAGTTCCACCAAGACCGGTACTGGCCAAGCTGATTGAGTTGGATACATACACATGCATCTGTGTCTTCTTCACCAATATCTTTGCAAAGCGAGTGGCAAAGTCGAAAGTTGGTTCTTCCTTATAGATTGGTGTTGAAAGTGGTGTACCCGGGTTGAAACGCTGCGTGGTAGTTAGTATCGAGAGAGATATTGACAATGGTCTGAGTACACACGTCTGGTAAAGCATAAACCATGGAGCCCATGGGCACTGCGTTCCCGGCTTCCTCGGCAGAAACCGTTGTGAGATATACGACTAGCACCTTTGACTTGACGATCACTCGCATATGAACGCGAGTGTCCAGAGATTTCGGTAATGGAAAGGACAGTGAATCGTCCATGCTTGCGGTTTTGCGAGACCTTGTGCCGCTTTGGAAGTTTTTTTCTGCTGGGATAGAGCAGGGAATTTATGAGGACTTTCGGAAGGAGAAAGCGCAACTCTTTGGGGGGGGGGGGGGGGGGGGTTGCCGAAACGTACCGCAAAAATTAATTAACAAACAACCCGGAAGTGGAATTGAAAAACTAGAAACCAGATTTAGGGGTAG
>JARVKF010000146.1:0-155246 GCA_039778275.1 Seiridium unicorne
TTTGTTTTTTTTTTTTTGTTTTTTTTTTTTTTTTTTATTTTCCCCCCCGCCCGCCGGGGGGGCCCCCCCCCCCCCCCCCCCCCCTTACCACGAATGCTCGAGGACGTACCAAGCACTTTAATGGAGCCCTCCAGGATTCAATAATCACAACAGCAAGCCCTCTTGTTTCATATCATGAGGCTAAACCATGAATCGGCATAATCTACCCCTCTTCCCTGGCGTGGTGGCATCATCCATCGATAAGATCTCTTGCCTTTCCAACAGCGCCTGGCAGCACTACGGTGCTATTGGCTGCTTACCATGAAAAGGAAAATGATCTTATCGAAACACCGCAGCGCTCAAACAAGTCAGTCGACGTGTATCCGTTCTCAATTCTACGGTGACAGGAGCAAGGCCTTGGACTTGCTTTACCTAGACCGTAAGAAGCTTGCTACCATTACATGGAATATCACATGGGGCTGGGTGATGGGATGTTTGCTATACATTGATCCAAGTTATGGAGACGGGCTGTGCGCTCAGCTACATAACAGTAAATCCGGGGAGGACAAGGAATCCAGGCTCGAGGGCGACCCCTTCTTCGCTCGTATCGGTTAGATCCATCTTTCGACTAAGATTCTCTTCCTTCTTTAGTTTTGACACACTCATGTATGTGATAGGATCACGTCGACACCGCATAAGCGAGGTGAACCATGAAAGGATATTGGTCGCTCCTACAAGCTCAGAGCTTCATTAATCGATAGTTGACTTATTAATTGATGGGATCTCACGTAAGCTTGTGCACACCTCACGTTGCCATTCGTGAACGAGATTCATCGAGCTCGGGCTGCTTTTTCATACCAACTCGCTCTAGGCCCCAAAATGGCATAATTCACTGCATGACTCGGTAACTACGCCCATGTTTGCTTTGCGTCACCTGGGAAGCTTCAAGACATGATGCACAAATGGTCCGTGAGAGAACCGTGGCTACTTCGCAGAGTCGATCTGCACTAAGCAAATCTATCGACGGTAGGGTGCTTGAACGGCCCGACCACTCTTGCCCTAGCTAGCGAAATTCACGATGGTAGCAATGTTGGGATGACCGGCTATAGGGCTGAACTGACTGACTGTAGGCGCGTCGAACTATTTGATGCGCATTACGGCTGAGTGTTGTATTGCACCACGTGGTGCAAGTTGTAGCTGCACCTCTGACTGCATGGTGTTTCATTGGCGAAAAGAGAAGCTCGGCGCCACACATCGATGAGCCCGAAGAGATGTGTCAAATATGCATCACATTCTATGCAGCCGGGCCATGATCTTGCAGCAGCGACTTGAGAGCTGGCAAATGACGGTAATTTACACATGTTGCAGAGGCTGTCTCTTGTGGGCTGGAACCCAAGGATTCCACCCTAAGAGAGGGGACGCTTGTGCTGGGTCGAGCAGCCGAAGAGGCTACAATGGTATAACTCCACCAGGCTCCGACGGGATGCGCTTGGGCCTTTTTCTACAGAAAATGTCAGGGTACAATCGTGGATGACATGCGTGGCACGTTGATTTCGAGGGGATGTCGTAAATGTTGACTCCTGGGAACCATTGTCACTTCTGACAGTTCGACCGGCGCTTTTTTCTTGTCTTACGACGCTATTTAACATTTACCCCCAGCCGAGAGGCATCTCCCGTTATGTTATGCAACTGAAGGTTCTTACATAGTTTAGGTGAGTAACGATGTAACGGTGTTCTCGGTCACGCGGTGAATCAGCAAACCTTACATGTAGTAGCAGTGAGCACCATGAGGCAAAGTCCCGCCGGTTCTCGCGGTGCCTTTCCTGCGCCAAGAAGCAGGCAGGGACCAGGCAGGGACCAGGCAGGTATGCAGTCAGATCATACTACATACTACGTAGGATTAAATCAGGTTTGTGTGGACGGGTTGGAGGCTCCAGCAATAAGCATGATCTCTGTTTGACAGGGGAGCAAAGACAAACTTCATGCCAAGCTTTCTGCGTCTGTGGGGACCGCAAGATTAAATGTAGAGCGGAAAAGGAGCCCAGCGGCCGGACCCCGTCAGTAATTTGCCGAGTGCGTACTCTGTGACGCAGCGTTTGGTTGACCGACAAGAGTCTGTCTGGCAGACTACCTGGGGAGGATATGAATGGGCACGGGGCGACTCACTACATTACATACATGCAGGTATGGCCCTCCCCTATTGTGCCGCCGTTGGGCCACTCGAACGGGGAAATGAGCATGTCGGTTTTTCAATAGACAAAAAAGCGCGAAATACCGCGCTAAACTTTCCCAGAGGCTTCCATGTCAGCACAAGCATGCACCATACAACGTTTAGCCAGGGGCACCTCTCAGCTGCGCCAATAGCCATGAGCCCCGGCAGCTGAAGGAGGCTCAGCCCGTCTCTCATTTCTGCAGGGATCTCTGCGGCTGGCCTCTGGTTCGCCGGCTACTTCCAGTCTAGTTAGATCACAGGATGCTTGCTCCTTTCGTTTCTGGAGCAGGCGGGAGATTAACCTTGCCCGGCGGACCCATGCGAAACCCGCAAATCCATGGGCCGTCGACGCGCCCAAGCGACTTGGTCGGGCGATTCCCATCGCAGAGTGCGCCCGGTTCTGACAAAGTCTATTTCCAGTAAGCCCGCTGTAACTTGATCGAGGTAATTGTGTGGGTGTGGCACCGCGCCGCAGATAGACAGCGGCCCAATTCGCCGTATCCTGCCTAGGCTCAGCTCGAGTCCGGGGCTCTGCCTGCGCTCTGCCTGCGCTCATCACCATCGTGGGCGCGCCATGATAGAGGCGCCCCGTGCTGTGCCGCTTTCCCTCACTAACTAGTTGCTCCTTCTCATCGTCGCCGCCGTGTCTCTCTTTTCTCCCTCCTTCTCACCACCCAGTCGGCGCCTCCAAGACACCTTCGTCTACCACACTCTTTTATCCAACACGTCAGCCTGAAGGCACATACATCACACTCCTTATAACTCACACACTCCTTCCTGTAGAGCCTCACCCGCGGTTTCTATATCCACTCTTTCGACGCCCACCGAACGTGCAGTGTCTCACTGTCTCGAAAATAAAAACTAATCCACCTAATATCATATCTGCTCAAGATGCGCTTCACCATCTCCGCTGCTCTTCTGGCCTTTGCTGCCACTGCCTTCGCGCAGACTGATGGCTTCGATGCCATGACCGCTCCCCTCAAGGACGAGGAGGTCCCCGCCGGCACGACCTACAGCATCAAGTGGCAGCCTACCGACGCCTACGACGGCAGCACCGTGACCCTGTCTCTGCTCGGCGGAGACACCGCCTCAACTCTCCTGGACCTTGGTGCCTTTGCTGGTAAGTCGCCCTCGGATACGAACATACGAAGGAGTAGCTGCTAAGTGATTTTTGACAGAGGGCGTTGACAACTCTGCTGGTGTCTACGAGTGGCCCGTCGCCTCTTCTCTGGGTTCTGCCGTCACCTACGGTATCAAGATCACCCTGGACAGCAATACGGCCATCTT
Organism: Seiridium unicorne; assembly: GCA_039778275.1. Lineage (NCBI taxonomy): Eukaryota > Fungi > Ascomycota > Sordariomycetes > Amphisphaeriales > Sporocadaceae > Seiridium > Seiridium unicorne. Next base: position 3,479 of record JARVKF010000146.1, read on the forward strand.
CCAGTACTCGTAAGTAACTTCTAGAAGTGTTGCTTTATGCCCTTTGTGGTCTGTTTTTGGGAGTGGCCTCCTCCTGGTTGAGCGTTCTTGCTCTTGGAAAATGAACTTCAACTCCCGATAATTTGCCAGTCTCTCTCGAAGGAACAAATACTAACACAAAGATCTCGTAGATTCCCATTCCACATCACTAGCAGTGGAAGCGCTGAGATTTCTTCTTCTTCTTCTTCTTCTTCTTCTTTGAGCGCTGCTGGGTACCCGACCTCGGGCTCCTACTCCAGCTCTGCTGCAGCAACTTACCCGGTGACTACGGCCTCGTCTGCTCCCGTGTCTACGGCCGTCGTGATCAGCACCACCAGCACCAGCTCTAGCTATTCCACTTTTGCAACCGTCACCGCCTCTGGATCTGCCGGTAACTCGAGCGCCACCTACAGCGCCAGTGCCTCGGCATCCACTACCCTAAGCACTGCCAACCACTCGGCCAGCTCTTCTGCCTCCAGCACTCCCACCGTCGTTACCACCAACGGTGCTCCTCGCGCCGCAGCTGGCTCTCTGGCATTGATCGGTCTCGTGGCTGCTGCTTTCGCGTTGTAAGCGCTGCATCATCTCGCATCTCTGCCTTCGGCATGGTATCGTTTTCTTCGCAACTGGTCATTGGCTAGGTCTCGTTGGTCCTCTCTATGCATATCCTCGGAAACCGGTCGGTCAAAAAAGAAAGGGACAACAACTCAATTCGCCCATGGTTTTGGCTCTGGCCGGCGTTGATCTTTTTTGCATTTATATTTACTGTTTGCATGTGTACATGATCGAGATCCGGGGCAGTGTCTAAGATGGCGGTTATAGCTCTAGAGCTGTTTCAATACAAAATATGATATAAAACCTCCATGCCCAGTGTCAAAGCCAACCCTTGCATGCGCTTCAACTGTTTTTGCGAACGGTATCTAGCAACCGGACCCTGGAGGCAATGACACGTTGTCGACAAAACAACACACGTAGTAATATAACGATACACTAATAAGGAACCTGGGGTACATACTATCTTCAGCACACTTCGCTTCTCTATCGTCTACTACAGCTCTTGGCTACGTGATTGATTGTCGCACAACGTTTTCCTAGCCACACGCATCAGGACTAGCATTTGGCACATTCTAGCACAAGCATAATCAGAACCAACCAGTGTTTGTGCTATCTGTGAGTATAACCAAAAGATTTCCGTTTTTGGAGTCGATCTCAACCTGTGGTTGGTCGGGATCCGTGTGCAGTCCCGATCCGGCAGGCGACGTCGACGATCAGCGGGGTCTACATGCCAAATGAAAACGTACACCCTAAGGCTACCGCACTGACTCAATACGATGCACATCGTCATCTGATGTCGATAATACCGATCAACAAGATGACCTCACCTCATTACTTGGTATCTTTGAAGAGTTTTGCGGAATGTCGAGCAGGCCGGAGCAAGAGGAAAAAGGGAAATAAAAGGAGCGGGGTTGGTTAGGTATCGTAGCTTTGTGTCGCGTGTCCCCAGTTGGACCTTGTAGGTAAGAAGTACGATTCGGGTATGTCCGCACTGAGTTGCGTACAGCTTGAAGCCATGACACCATTTAGGCGAATGAGAGGACTTCCGAGAGTTCGGCTCCCTTGAAAACGCTAAAAAGAAGGTTGGCATTGAACTGCAGCTTTGGCTGAAAGTATAGCAGCAGCTCGTTGGCTAGTGACCACATTAGCGCGCTCTCTCTTCCTCATGTAGATTCGAATCGTGGCGGGACAAAGCGGAGTGGGTAAAACCACACCGCGCCTTCACATCTGACATCTGGCATGGCAGCACGACCATGAGACTACGAGCGCGGAATAATACTCCGAGGTACAGGCACACGAGCAACCATTGAGATAGCCACACAACCATAGACACTGGGATTGGTTACATATGACGTTATCATTCTATTATTTACTAAGTACTTTGACCAACCAAAAGGTATCTTCCAATCTCCATCTAGCCCATTTACCAAAGTGTATCCCAGAAACCCACGCCTTATCACCCGCTGAACAATTCAATCAAAATCTTAGAAAGCGCCTCAGTGGCCCCCAATCTGGCCCGTAGGCAAAGGCTTCACCCAAGAGAATAGCAAGTTCATGACGATCGTGATGATGCCTATAATCCAAAATGCCCTGGCATAATCCGTGCCATTGTCCATGAACCGGAAAATGATGGCAAAGATGACACCACCAAGGTTACCACCCGCGCCGGTAGTGCCAGACACGAAACCATTGGCATGTGGGTGGACGTGAGGCACGAGGGAGAAGTTGGCTCCATTACCGGCCTCCAGGAAGATCGCCATCAGCGCGATTAAACCGAACATGGTGGACTGGTCGTGCGGGTCAATCTTGCCAATGATGATGAGAAGGAGACCAGTCATGCAGCCACAGACCATGATCCAAATCTTCTTTCCCCAAAGACTGCGGCCGGTTGCTCTGAAGATGATGTCGCTGATCATTCCACCCAAAGGCCGAGTGACGAAGTTCAGAAAGCCGAACATGGCGGCCCAGTTGGAAGAGTTGGTCTGTCCCAGGGACGGGAAATTCTTCAAGTAGTATGCGCCCAGGATAGAGTTGACCGAAAGCTCGCCACCGAAAGAGCAGAAGTAGGTGGCGACGTGGAATGCTGTCTGCAGCGAGAGCAAAACTCTCATGCCTTCCTTGAAGGACGGCTTGGCGACGATCTCACCCTTGGCAGTCTCGAGCATCTCATCTTTTGAGAGAGCAGCTTCGTGGTCGTAGTTGGCGCCATTTCTGTGCTCTAGCTTCTTGTCCTTCTCCTCACTGGCAGGATAACCATGTGAGCTGTCCTTGTCGGTCACAGCTCCCGGGACGTCGACAACACCGCCAGCCGGAGTCTGGACACCGTGGTTATGGAGGTTCTCGTTTGCATGTAGGTGTCTTTCAGACCATTTGCCGGTTGGTGTGTCAGGGCAGAGTAAAATCATGCTCAGGGCGGTGGCGATGACAATGATTAGAGGAACAATGAAGGTAATACGCCATGCGGCACCATCAGAGTATCCTCGACCCCTCAGAGAGTCGAAAACAGCTGGCATGATAAAGTAGGTGACACCTCCGCCAGCGTTTCCCCACCCACCAGTTAAAGCATTCGCAGTGCCTACGACGTTTTTATCGAAGAAGCCTGTCGACCAGACCATGCAGGGAACGAAAGCTCCGCCTAATATACCAATAAAGAAGCGGCTGACGTAGAGACCAGTTGCGTCGTGAACCAGAGGTGCAAGGCCGAGAGGAATGCTGCCGACAAGGAGCAATCCAGCAAATACCCATCGTGGCCCATACCGATCGCAAAGTGGCCCAGCCACGAACCGAATAAGAAGACTAACAATCACAAGTCAGTCATCCGCTCCATCCTAACAAGAGTGTAACAAGACTCACGTAGCACAGAGGGACACAATGTTTGAGTTGGCTACTTCAACGGATGAAAGCCCGAGATTGGTTTTGATGGTATGAGACAACTGGAGGTATGTGAGCCATTGTTATAGCTAGAGTAATGGACGGAGTTGCCACCTACGAGCGGAGGAAAGGTGTACCAAGCCCAGAATGCTACCATGAATCCGAACCACGAGAAGAAGAAAACTCGCCCATATACATTGATGGGGTTGAAAAATGGCACCGAACGGGCTTTGCGGTTGATCGGGTTTATCTCCGGAGCGGACCAGAGGTATGAGACCTTCATCTTGTCTGGTAACTTTAAGACGACGAGGCCGGGCCAGATTGACGGCAACAAGTCAGGACGATGATACTGAACCTCTGTCGAGTGCAGAGCGCAGATGATAATAGTAGAGATTACCCTGGCGATCTGTTCACATATATAGGTTCAAGCCTCAGAGCTCTCGGTCGGTATCACGTCGAAGTGCCTGCAACAAGCATCTCCGGATTTCAACTTCAATGTGGGCCAGACCGTGCCAGATCCTCCACAATAACCCAAACTGGTCTTTTCCGCGGGAGAGCCCTGTGGGGATGGTTCCAGTTTGGGTATGACGCTAGCCTTTCGTCTAGGAACACTGATGGAATACCGGGCGGGTATTTGACGGTAGGTCTAGTGATTCTAGCAGACGATTGACAGACCGGATTGATGGGAGAAGGTTTAGTGAACTCAATGGTGATTTAGAGCAATAGCACGAGCTGAGTCCAGTGTCGATCCTCGATAAGCATGTGCAGTAATATGATGTAGGGTATTTCGATACAAGATCCAAACACGCTTGGGACGTCGTCAAGGATTCGACCTCCGATGATGACTGCTGCAAGAGGTATTTGGGTGTATTGAGTGGTTGTTGGCTGCTTTGAACATTGAGGGCAGAATCCTCGTACTTCTCTCTCAGGGTTCTGCTTTTGTGTTTTTAGAGCAGTGACCGGGTCTAGCTCCCAAATTCACAGCTGACAGCAGCTCTGACTGAGAACCAGAGGCGTCTGGGCTCATCAAATTATCCCACGTTCGCAGGGAAAAAGAATGCCGGTGTGGAATTTCGCATCTCCGTTATCATGCTTCTGGGCGCGATAAGTGCCGGCTAGGAGACGTCACTAGACTCAATATAGTGAGAAGACAAGCACGCCAGGTGGTGTAGATGGGCTTTAGCTTGTCTTGAGCTGGATAAGGGATGATAAGAGCAAATGTTGTGTGTTGTAACTGACGCCAACGCTTATCTCTCCGTATGTTGGAACGAAAATAGTCGGATCCACCCGCCCAGAGATAAGCATATGCGCTGTCGTTGGTCTGTATGTCCCGGCAACGACGTCAATTAAATCTCCGCGGCGCTCTGGGGCGCGCCTCTTTGCGAGTCCTGCAGTGCAGATCGGTAACCTGGGGTCTGCTATCTCCGACTCTGTTCATTCAATGACGTCCGCTGGCAGCATCTGGGGTTTACAGTAAAAGGAGGCATCTTCAGCTGGTGGTGTGGCGCTCGAGAAATCGCCAAGACCTCTTCTGAGGGCGGTGGCACGCTTATAGTTGGTAGTACCAGTATGCCGGAACCTGCAACATCAGTTAGTGCCATTCAATGGTGGTTCAGGGATACGAGAATCAGACTTACCGTTAAGTAGTGCAGTTGAGCTTTGTTGTCGAACTAAACTTTGCGATGAGCCGCAGCGATTACAAAACAGAACTTCATATTAGGGGGCCGATGCGCTAGGGTAAGGCTAGCGCTGCCCCCACTCATCCACGACCACCCCCTCGGAAACCTGCTCTCGCGCTTCAATATGCGACAAATACCAGATTAAATTGTATAGTTGGACCCCGCGAGATCTCTCCGACGAAGTCTGATCTGGACATAGTATTATAAGCGAAGCAGTTGTTCACGGGCGAGCTCGACACTGCGTCCAGGCCTGATTCAAGATGCTTGACCGACTAGCCTTTCCCTGGTTCCAACGGATATCGGCGCTCAGGACGGCCGCAGCCGTGGATAATTCCCTTTGAACCGTCGACACCTAGGGCTGATGAACACGACTCAATCCGTAGAGTTCAATACTCCCCTTATTAATTGCGAAAGAACCGAACGAATTCCTTGCAGCCTGGAGGTGCAGCCGCTCCCAGTTAAACTCCATAGCGGAACTTATATCACTTGGGAATCACCTAGATGAACGCCTGGAAAGATAGGATAAACATCGCCCTTGATTCATTACCGCAACCGCTCCATCATAGGCAGGTCGATGGAGCGAACTATACAATTCAGCGCAATATAGTCGACATGATGGATATCTCCAACTTGACGTGCCTTTACCCTCATGGAACGTCGTCAAGAGATGAGTTTTGCAAGCGCGGTAGTGGCGATAGGTTGGCCTTGTCTCCCCGTTTCAGTGCTCGAGGATGGTAACCCCTCCTTATTCGGCTAATCCATAAGTTTAACCATTCAAGTATAGATGATCCCAAATGGCGCGTCAACAACCTAATCAACCTGAGCTCCAAAGGCCGGACGGATCGAGTAGTACTGCGGATTCTAGCCATGTCGTTCCTCCACCAGGTCGTTTCGTTTAGCGACGGAAAGGAATATACAGTGTGCGTAACGACGACGACAGAGAGACGATTGGAGGTCCTTTGGAGGTATATCGAGGATTTACGTTGGTTTGCACCTTGAGCCGTTACACTCCTGAAAACCCCAGCTTTCCCGAAAGCGTCGTATAATTATTTTTTGGATCACCGCGCGCCACCCTGCTCTTTCATTGGCCTTGTTGAGCCGCTACGGGATTATGCCTCGTATGCGGGTCAGTCGTGCGTTGAGAGAACAATGTCCGCTCCAGTTCCAGGGGCGGTAGTCGGTTCTCTCTACTCGGTAGTCGGTGGCCGGCGCACCGGTCGGACTATTGCCTCCGCCAAGGCTTGAAAATACTTCACACCTTTGCAAACATCTATGACACCTTGACGTCATGCTCAAGAGAGCTGTCTGCACTGTCGTGGCATTTGCGAATCGACTTGGGATTTCGATTCGCCGTGGATAACTACCAAGTGTGATTGGGTTCATAGTATTCTATGGATGCCCCCCGGACTGCTGATTAGAGTCGGATTACCGCCATGCAATACTAGATCCCGACTTGAGTTGGCCAAGTGGACCTGGTTCAACCAGAGGCTAACTAGTCAGGCTAGACCCAGCCGTGGCAAGCGTGGCCAAGAATGTCGTCGGTCCAAGACTCTTAGGCACTACTGTGACGGTTATCGGTTGAAAGTTTCACTATTCAACGGCTTGTGGGTTGGTGATTTTGTTTTGTAGAGGTGCAGGCAAGACTGAGGCGGTCACGAATGCTTGGGCAGCCGTGCCGACGGGAGTACTAGGATGTATTCTGTTTCGTTTCCGGGCAGAATAAAGATTATCCCTTTGCCATCAGTAGTCTGTTGCATTGCTCCCTTCAATCTTTGCCCACGACCAAACGATATCTGGACTTCTGCAAATAACCACGACTCCTGACTGCCATCTCGTCCCGGTCCTATCACTTCAATATGCGATCTTTCAAGAGCGAAGCACCTTCGAGGTTAAACAATGTGAGCTCGCCACAAGAACCAACTAGCCAACCACCGCAATCAGACATACCGCCTGCTGGTAAAACCTTCTTCTCAAGATCTAAGGACCATCTATCAGAGAACGTTCGTTCGTCTCTTTTCGCAGAAGTCGAACTACTCCTTCTTACACTGTATGTACATGTTGGCGGTTGCCTTTCGATATATTCGTCGAGTCGTATCTGACTGGTCGCCATCGTGTCGATGGCCTCCAATACTTTCTTTCTTCCTTTCTGTCTTTTGGACATACGGGCTAAGTGAGGTCTAACAACAGATTCACCGGGATACAAGACGCTATTTCATTCCCCGATTACCACTGCTTCGCATCCAACCAAACAGGCAACACTGTATTCTTAATGCTCGCCATCATAATCCCCGAGTTCAATGGCGACATGTTCATCACTGCCAACATCGGGGCCGCCCTGGGATTCTTTGTTTTCGGTGGTTGGTCGACGGGTCAAGTCAGTCATTTGGTCGGTCCCAGACGGCGCTGGTGGCTTATACTCTGCAATTTACTCCAATCCTGCCTTGTCTTTGCGGCGGCATTAATCCAGTACCAATATGGAACCGAGAAAGAGGGGGCTGCCGCCATCACAACGGTTGCCTTGTTGGCGTACTCCTCCGGCAGTCAGGTGGTACAGTCGCGCTCGTTAGCCATGACGGAGATATCGACTGCCATGGCGACGGCAGCTTGGGTGGATCTGATGATTGACCCCCACATGTTCACTCGCGATAATCGGTCTCGCAATAGAAGAATTGGCTTCTTGGTCGTGTTGGTTCTCGGCACACTTATTGGGGCTGCCATCTACAAGACAGCAGGCTCAGCGCCAGCTATTTTCCTTTCGGCCGCGGGCAAACTTCTCGTGACGGTCATGTACTTCTTCAATGGTGCGGACAAGGCGAAACACCATGACACGGAGTGCGGCTTGGCGTAATGTCTTGCTCTTATAGGCAAACTAGCTAGATAACTGTCTGTACATATTACCATAGACTTACAAAAGAAACCATATTACCCATCTTTCTTTCATTCTATTTTATTTTCTCGCCTGAACTCAACTAACTTCATTATCGCAACGTAGAACAAACCCCAAATACGGAGAAGACGGGGAAGAGCTTGACACATCACAGGGCATAGTTGGATAAAATGACGTCTCGACAGAACAGATGGAATAGATACGATAGCAGTGGACTACTCTGTACGGTAGTGCGTGATAGTATGGGACGCCCAGTCTTATTGTAAACACTTCCTTAGTTTTCTCATGACTGGAAGTAGGTTTCCCTGGGTACGTTGGGTGGCAGTTTGTCTGAGGCTCTGCATGAAATGCTTGGCATAATAAGCGGTCAAGAACATAGGTTTTGCCTAGGTATCAGCTGCCCAGTGGCTTGAAGAGGCGAGAACCCGCCTGGACTAGACTAGGTACTTGGGTGTAACGGTGGTTCAAGGTGGAAGGCCGTCCTGCAGCCGCCCGAGAGCCGCAGACTTGCTGCACGGTAGTGCTAAGTTAGTTCGATTCTGGTCGCTAGGGTCCACCGTTGGCTAAGTCGGTCGGGTAATGGCTAGCAATAGAAATCTCGGGTCACATGACTTGGTGATGTGTCGCGCTTCTTCACCCGCGTTTTTGGTGGGGTCGTGCCTAGAAGCTTGGCCATCAACAGGCTGGCAACACACGACAGCATCATTAGGAACTGGATTGTCGCGTTACAGGAACTGCATGCAGGCCCAATGCTCATGGCGTATCCGAGGAACTCTGGTTCCAAGACGTCTTCATGACTCGTAACAACCTTCGCGAAAATATCTCTTGGTTACTGGCGAATCTCGCTCTGTCGACGCCGAACGCGCCTCTGCTACCCGCCGCCCGCGATCTACCTGGAGACATCTCGACGCTAGATTTCGACACCCCTTTTGTAGTGCCGCCATTGCCGAGGACGAGTCATTCTGGATCGCTTGAGTGCTCTTCTGCTTTGACACCGTCGGTCAGGCAGGCATCTTGGGCTACCGCAACTCATGTCCCGACGTCGAACACGAGGCCTTCGAGGGAGGATTCGGGAGAGGAGGCAATAACAGAGCTCGAGGAGATTATGGGTCGCTTGGTACCCAGCTCGACGCGAAAGAGGCCCTCTCTCCTTCTGCAACAAGAACAATTCCAGGAGCAGCTACTGACACCTGCCTCAACAACAGGAGTCGGCAGACTCCAAAAGGCATACTCGGCTTCTCTCAGAAGCCCTGCAGCAAACACGCCGGCTCCTAGAAAAGTGTCACCGCAGCGGAAAACTCCAGGCTTGAAGGCCCGGACACCGAACTTGGCGGACGACGAGTTCTGTGACACTGTGGACTTGACGGGATCTGATGATTTCACCTCTTCAGACTCCAATGCATTTGCATTTGGAGATGATGTCAAATTGTGGACCGAGGACCATGCAAGTCGCCCGGAGCCAGTATCCGGAGGCCGAGGGAAGAAACGCAAGAGTGATGAGATCAGCCAGCTGCTGGATTCCCATGCAGAGCTCCTCGAGGATGAGTTCCCTGATATCGATGACTTTGTGGGTAACACCTCAACTGAATCCGTCATCCGCGTTACTCCAGAGTCAGCAAGGAAACAGGAGGCACCAGTACCCGGAAACAATTGGAGTACTGCAGACTTCGAATTTCCTGGTAGTCAACAAGCCAGTCAAGTGACTATACGGGAGTCCCGTGTCAAAAGAGATATCGGTGAGGAACCGCAGAGTATAAAACAATCACCAGTGAAGGGGTCCTTCTCACACAGTGTCTCTGAGGTTCCGTCGGCCTCTGTTCAGCGGACTCCGAGCCCAACAAAACGAGGGTTCACCGTGAAAGAAGAGGATGATGAGCGCGGGCCCCAGTCTCCCTCCCAGCCCCCCAAGAGATCGAGGCGCAATAGCCAAGTCATTCAGGATTCTGACGACGAATGGGCTACGCCACCAACACATAACACCTCTCTCATAACAGTGCATTCCACCCACAGCCGAGATCGCACCCGAGGCAGTCGAGGCGATTCCTCACACAGCCGGGCGCATGAGAGGTCGCCAGCCATAATTGCCTTCGATACACCGTCCAAGGCACGCCATGGTGACTCTACGGTGTCTCGGCCGGCTCCATCGCCCATAAAGAAATCAAGTCAATCCGCAGCCTTCGCCACGCTTATCGACTTGTCAGGCCCTTCCCTTCCAAACGATGCCCAACCAATAACGTCAAGTCAGCATGGGCCCGCGCCCGGAGACGATATTCAGACAGCTCTTTTGAAGCTCTTCCTGTCCAGGCCCTCGATACTACAAAGACAACGCGTACTGGCCGAGGAAAGGTTAAAGCAGAATCGCGACGAATTCCGAGCAGCACTCACAAGCGGGCAATTAGGAAAGACCAATGCTTTGAAGCGAGACAAGGAACGGTTAACTCGTCAACATGCCGCCCTTAATGCGCTATCTGACGAGCATCAGTCATACGAAGACCTGGTCCTTGAGAGAGACTTGCTCGTGGAGAAGACCATGGAAGCCTTCGACCAAGACGAAGACACCATGGAGCTGGATAGAAGGATGAAAGAATTACTGGAAGAAATTGTAAGCCATGAATCATCCATGAAGTCTTCCCTCCTAAAGGCAGGAATAAACGATATCGCCATGTTTGAAGACCGAGGACTTGCCCGCGGTGGTCGTCATGACTCGGTAGTACAAGCTACTCAGCCAAACCGGAATCAACCTCAACCACGTCTGTCGAGAGAGTCTACATTGGTTCCCGGAGGCACTGCACACGTCATCCAGCAGACACAGGTCTGCCGCCGTCCAGAAACACCAGGTGCTTCAGCTTCTCACGCAACTGAGGATATACCCTACTCCCGCCCTATGGCAAAGCAAAGGCCAAGAGCGCTGTCCCCAGCATCTAGGGTCGTAGCGACCAGAGTATACCAGGAGCCTTCTTCCTCGAAGATGATGCCTGCACAGTATCCGTCAGCCCCCACAATGGACGATGACCTCTATGACTTTGAAGACGAAGATGAGTTATTTGGTAATACTCCCGCATACGAGGTTTCCCTTCCTAAACGCCAGCCCATGGAAAATGTTGCGAGCACCAGAACCAATAAAATCGCCGGCAGAGTGCCCGTAAGGGGCGTTGATACTTTCATGAGCGAGGACGACTTTGACGACGACATGGACATGCTAGAGCTGGCCCAGGATCTTGAGTTTAGGCAATCTTCCTCCGAGAACAGCTCACGAAGAAATGATCGTTCCATCTTTGCGGAGACGCCCGGGAATGCCGCACTCGTAAAGCAAAAAACGGTCAAGAGAATTGCCAGCACATCGTCGAAAAGTCACTTTCCCCCAGAGCTGATGAAATATCCATGGTCTCCAGATGTCAAACAGGCGCTCAAAGAAAGATTCAGGATGGCTGGCTTCAGACACAACCAGCTAGAGGCCATCAACACTACGCTGGCGGGTAAAGATGCATTCGTACTCATGCCCACCGGTGGAGGTAAATCTCTCTGCTACCAGTTGCCAGCGGTTGTGAAAAGTGGGAAGACTTGTGGCATCACTATTGTCGTCTCTCCGCTCATCAGTTTGATGCAAGATCAAGTAGACCACCTCGTGTATTTGAATATCCAGGCTCGATCCTTCAACGGTGAATGCGAGCCCGAACATCGGCAGAAAGTGCTACAGGCACTCAAGGAATCGACAGCGGACCAGTATATGGATCTCCTCTATGTTACGCCGGAGATGATCAACAAGAGCGCTGCATTCCGAAATGCGCTAAAGACTCTTCACCGACATAGGAAACTTGCCCGGCTGGTTATTGATGAGGCGCATTGTGTGAGCCAATGGGGTCATGACTTCCGTCCAGATTACAAGGAGCTTGGTGGATTTCGCCGCGAATTCCCGAGTGTCCCAGTGATGGCTTTGACGGCGACAGCAACGCTCAACGTAATTGTCGACATCAAGCACAATCTTGGCATTGACCAGTGCCAGGTTTTCTCGCAGAGTTTCAACCGTCCCAACCTATACTACGAGGTTCGACGAAAAGAAAAGGGCACGGTTAACCTCATTGGAGAATTGATCAACAGCAAATATTCTGGGCAGACTGGGATTGTTTACACGCTTTCGCGAAAGAACGCCGAGTCAACGGCCCAGAAACTTCAGGATCTGGGAATCGCCGCGCACCATTACCATGCTGGGATTGAAGCAGCCCAGAAAGCGATGATCCAGAAGGACTGGCAGAGGGGCAAGATCAAAGTGGTCGTTGCGACAATCGCATTCGGCATGGGCATCGACAAACCCGATGTCCGGTTCGTCATCCACCAAACTCTGCCGAAAAGCCTCGAGGGATACTACCAGGAAACTGGACGCGCTGGACGTGATGGTCAGCCGTCGGAGTGCTACCTGTACTATAGCTACGCTGACGTGGCACAACTCCGGAAGATGATCACCGAAGGAGAAGGCAACGAAGAGCAGAAGGACCGCCAGCGAAGAATGTTGAGCACGGTGACCTCCTTCGCCGAAAACCAGAGCGATTGCAGGCGCGTTGAGATTCTTCGATATTTTGGGGAGAGCTTCGATAAGGCTGACTGCCACTCGACCTGCGACAATTGCAAAACTAATGCCGTCTTTGAAATGAAGGACTATACGGACCTTGCCACAGCCGTCCTAGAAGTCATCAAGAGTCAGAAAAAGTTGACATTGAATCAGTGCACCGAAATCTTGCTCGGTCTACAAAAGAAGAGGAATACCGAGACCATGAACGAGAATACGATGGAGTATTTTGGGTTCGCCAAAAAGACGCCCAAGCATGAGATCCATCGAGTCATCGATAGGCTTGCAGCTGAGGAGGCGCTCCGTGAGGACAACGTATTCAACAGGCAGATCAAGATGGCTTTTCAATACTTCTTTGTGAGTAGCAGAAGACCCTCTCTCTCTCTCTCTCTCTATTCGTGGTGGATACTGAACCTCATTCTTAGCTTGGACCCAACGCCGGCTCTTTCCTCCGCCGGCAGCAGAAGCTTATGTTGACTGTCCAGATTAAGGGCGGCGACAGTCAGGCCAAAGCTTCCAAGCCCAAGACAAAAGCAAGCAAGGCAGAGAAGCAGACCAAACTTGGCACGTCGATGCTGCCCCCGTCTACGAATATTTCCTCCCCAATGACAAAAACAAAAAAGCAAAAGGGGAAGGGGAAGGCCCCAGTTGTCTATGACGACGATAGTGAAGAAGAGGCCTACGACATGCACGACAATGGCTATGCGAAGGATAATTTTGTGGTTGCTGACGACTCCCTTGACGATGACGACTTTGAGGAGATGCCCATTTCTGGGCGCAAGCGGCAAAAAAACTCTATCGGCCCACCAATAGTCGAAGATGCTCGACTGGCCCCCTTGAACGAGATTCACCGGGATATGATAACGCGATTTGAGCAGGAGGCAGTAGGCATGTCTGCAGATCTTCAGAACCATTACACTTTCCCTAGTCCCATCTTCACCCGACAGCAACTCCGTGCCATGGCAGCGAGATGGACATTGACTCCGGGTGCCATGTGTAGTATTCCCGGGATTGACCAGGACAACGTCAAGAGGTTCGGCAAAAAATTCCTACCCAAGCTCAAAGAATACCACATGGAATATATCGATATATTCGGCGATGGAGTTACAAACACTCCAGGGAAACGTACACCGCGCCGCGTCTCCGCACATAGCGTTGTAAACCTAGTCTCAACCGACGAAGAAATGGAAGATGCTGAACTAGAAGATGAAGACGGCGAAGATTCGCACTACTTTAGCGGAAATGCTTCTGCTCCTCCACTACCACCTAGTGTACAGCGATGGAATGCCGAAATGGACGAGCTGGAGAAGAAGACTTCGGCAGCTCCGTCTCGCTCGCGGTCGACGTCCTCGACGCGTGGAGGTGCAAGCCGCTTTGCTAAGGGCGGACGCCGGACTTATCGCAAAGCCTCCGGGAGCCAGAAAGGCAGGGGGGCTGCTGGAGTTAAGAAGAAGGCACCGAGCAAAAGATCCTCAACAGGATCTGCGCGGTCCGTCACGGGTGCTTTTGGTTCTGCTAGCCGAGGTGGAAGGGGAGGAAGTCGGGGTGCTGGCGGCAGACAAACAACCCTAGAGGGCAGAATACCCTTGATGGATTATTAGCCTCGTGAGCTGTGACGTAGCTACGGTGCTGTGTTTCTGGTGGTGGTGATGGTGGTGGACGGATGATATGTGCCCGAAAAGGTGCAAGACTTATGATGATTACGAATGGCATCGGAAAGGAGCTTTTGTGTTTGCATCACGATTGATACGGCATGGCACGGGCGTTATTGTCTCTTCGCGCTTGATATAGATAAAGCTCACGGGCTTCTTAGTAGACGGGTACACATAAGACCGTGTGCGTAGTCAGTATCCAATGAACTTGAACGTAGTTGAGGTCTTAAGGTTCTAGTCACGATTCATACCGAAAAGCTGGCCGGTAACGCCTACTCTAAACCTTCGCATCTGACCAAGTTGAACACCTTGAGCATTGCCCGCAGTCTCGTAGGCGAGAACAAAGCCAAAGCAATCTGCTGTTGTGGCTGTCAGCTTATGGGCAAGACCCGTACGGTGGACTTGTCGACCATCTTGCTGGACGGGTGAAGGACTAGGCCGAAAGGAACACAACAATCATGGCTTGACAACAACTTTATTGACCATTCTTTCTTTGCCTTTATATCACACTGGTGGCTCATGAGTGAATAGCTGTCTTGCATAGATACCGAGCCCCTTCTGTTCGCTCCCCGGTCCGCTCCAAATGCCACCATATCAATACACCTTCTGAAATCACCATCATCCATCTACACATCGAGCTATCAAAATGCAGGGATATCTTTTTTATGCAACGTAGTAGCAGCCCCGTCCGTAGACCTGGGACCGGGAATAAAGTAAAATAGCACCCAGGAACGCCAGATGCCGCCATTCGCCCTTGTATAACCCCTCCGGCCCACAAGTAAATAGACAGGGAAAACAAAGATTGTGAAAGGGGCCAACTATCTGCCAATTACATTCTTGAGCCTCTGGTGGAAATATCTTATTGGCCTGGAGAAAGCCTCGATGGTGTCATTAATTTTTAGTAGGGTTGTAACATTTCTCATCCAGGGCGTGGCTGAAGTGTAGGAAAACAACAGTGGAACGCCAGTATAGCGTCCATGGTTACGTACAGCCTTCGATACGAGCCTCGATTGATGTCTAGGGGCGAGACGCAACAGACCGGTATCCTAGAACCGCCAGCGCGGCTTGTTATCCTTCGGATCCTCCTTGGCACCACTGCTCAGCTTCCGCATAGCGCTCCTTGCTCCGGCGAGTGCTTGTGGGCTATGGCGACCGGTTGTCGACTCTGTCTTCCCTTTCGGCTGTGGTAGTAAGCTCGTGCGTCTCGAGGCCGCCATGGAACTAGCCGAACGAGTCATTGCATCCTGAGCTTGCGCTCTCGGCGGTTGCAGTGAAGCTCGGCGGTTGTTGCTTGAGGCGGACAGGGAAGCTTGGGAGGGCAGGCGCGGCTTTGCGAGCGTGTGCTGGGCATACGGACCAGGCGAGGAAACCCGATCGCGGAACGATAAGCGCGATGTGCTCAGTCTTGATGGTGTAGCTTCCGGCGTTGGCGATACAGTGCCTGCGCGGCTCAGCGGGCTGCGAAGTACGGGAAGCTTCGAATTCTGCGACGAGTTGGGCGTTAGGGATGATGTCGACCGGACTGGGGTCGGACTTCTCTTGGCGTATGGGCTGGGTGTAGTCAATGTCAAGGGTTTAAAATTGTGCCCTGTATCATTGTCGCGCGAGCTGATAGAGCTGTTCCACCGAGGGCGATTGTCCGCCATATTTGATACAGACCGGGGAATACGGTTGCCCAGAGGTGTCGCAGATGAGCTCCGTGGTGGCGTAGACGTGACCGAAGGGCTCGAAAGGGTCGAAATGCGTGACCCCAGGGGCTTTCGAGCAATCTGCGAGGGAGGCGCCAGGCTCCTGCGAGACGAAGAGGGCTGAGGAAGATGGCTGCCCGTGCTGACAGACCGAGGTTTCTTGTTGGCCAGGGGCGTCACAGGCTCTAGGCCCAGGCTCGACATGATGACAGATGAGGGAGGCGAGCTCCCAGGCGTCTCGCGGCCACTGGCAATCGTAGATCTGTCGTTCGAAAGCATGCTGGAGATCGAGTCTCGTAGCGTTTGGCCTCTCTTGTCGGCCTGTATCTCCTCTAGGGTACTGTCCAGGTCTCGTATCTGGCTCTTGACATCTTCCCACTTGGACTGCATGTCCGTGTGCAGCCTTAGAATCTCGCCGTTTACGGTCAGTCTATCTTTGACGCCTTTGTCGATGATGGAGAGGACTCGCTCGATTGCGGGGCCGTAATGCGTCTTCTTGGCCTCGTAACTCTCAATCTTCTTGGTGAGCGCAGCCGGGTTGGTGAGATGCATCCCAGAGTCTACGGCCTCGCGCAGTTTGCTCACGCTGCGCTCGACAGACTCGTACATCTTTTGCGCTTGACGGCCAGCACCACGGAAGACCAGCACCCACTTGTCCTCCCCAAGCTCTTTCCTTACCGACTCTGCATCTTTCTCCAGTTTCCTATAGCTCTCCTCCAAAGCGACCCTCCTGTCTGACAACTCTTCGCAAGCTGACGGAAACACGCCTTCAGCCCTCGTCTCAAACACCGAAAGCCTCATTGGTAAGAAGTCCAGCGAAGCTTTGAGCGGCTGCATTCTCGCAAACAATGCGAGCAGGCTGGAGTCGTCCTGGTTCAGAGTAGGAGTAGCCGGCGAGACTGGGCTCAACGGGAATGCCGGTAGGCTTATACGATTGTTTCGGGTCGCTGGAGGTGGTGTTTCCTCCACTATAGTTTCCAGGTCGCCGATGTCCACACCGTCACCGTTGGCAACAGCCAGGAGTGACATGTGCCTCCGCTCTTCCATCTCGAAAACCAACCGGCAGAGATCGTCCATCTCGTTCTGAATTTCGCCTAGCACGCTATTCCACAGTTCTTCCCACTCCATGGCGATTTCAATTTGCCCTTTCGCAACCTTAAGTGTGGAGCGTATCTTGGCCCACTCACCCAGTATTGACTCCATCTGGGTGACTGCTCGTTGCAGATCGTCGCTGGTGACGCTGGCGATGTCGCCCCGACTCTGAAGCTCCTCGATAGCGCCAACGTAGACATTGATGAGCTCTTCGAACCTGGTCACGAGGCTTTCAACCTCCTCATAGCCTTCTCTACCGCCTGCCGCAGCCCATTCGACATCACCATCGCTATCTAGACCTCCAATTACCTCTGTGGCCTTGGAAATCCACATCCGTATCTGTTCGGCAGCGTTGATCAGAGCCTTGGCGGCAGCCTGGGCAGTTGGTATTGCAGAAATCTTCCCGGAAAGAGTCTCGGCATCAGGCAGTTGTAGTGATGTTAATTGGGCGAGCTGGTTTGCAAACGAGAGCCGCGAGATTGTGTATATGGAGCCGGGCCGTTGTAGGCCCAGCGGGTTGAAGTAGGATGCGGCATCGGGCGTGAATTCGGAAGGCGCAGTGCCTCCGGGTGGTGTGTCTTTGGGCGGCGGCGGCGGCGGCGTTTGGTTTTCCTGATCTTGTAGGCGTACGTCACGCTCTATGTGCTCGCGGCGCGTGTCTGATAGCGCTTTTGTGCCGTTGCCGTTGGTGTGATCGGGTAGTCGGTATTTGTTCGTGTCCATTTCCAAAGGCGGCGCTGCGAGAATCTCGGGAAGCTCAGGCTTCAAGGCCACGGACTGGTCGACCTCCAAGTCGTCTTCTTCGACCTTCCGTAGCGATCTGAGACTGCTGCGGCTCGACCTTGACCTCAGCAGTTGCAGAGGGGCGCCAGCACCCTTCCAAGCGCGACCGCGGCGCTCAACAATCTCCCCGGCAGAGCTGCTGGCTTGGTGTTTTTCGTCAATGGATCGGAGTTGGTCTTCAGGCAGCCGGCCGATGTGTTCGTAAGTATGCGTGGAGGGCGCAGAAGAGTGCCTTTGGCCTCCGCCAAATCCAAGGGCCTTGAGACGCGCTGCTAGGCCCGGGGACGGTTTGCGCGGGTTGTGACGCGAAGTTGGCCGTACGGGCGGTAACGCGGTGCTGCTGCTTATGCTGCTGTTGTTGTCTGTGCTGCTGTCAATATGCCGCTGGGGTGGTTCGAGCGGACCGAGTTGGGTAAGGTCGCTCGGGACATCAGAAAAGGTCAGGATGGAGGGCGGTGGGACCGGGCCAACATGGTGCTGATCTGTCACTTTTACGCATCCGTCCGCAGGAACTGTAGCGGCAGGAAGATGGGGAGATAATCGAGCTGAAGCAGCCGGGTCCGCGGTGACAGCTGGTCCGGTCATTTAACCGTTGCTCGCTCGAACCGGCTGGCGATCAGAGTGAAATAACAAGTTGGCCGTTTCGCTGGCTGTGCAGTGGATAGCACCGCTCAGCGATCTCCCTGATCCCAAGTGGCGTCTGGTGGGGAGGTATGGGTTCGTCGACGCGCAACTGCAGTCCTTAATTGGCCCTGCAGTGGCAGGCAGGCAGGATTGAGGCGAACCTATCGCAGAGCTGCGAGGCCACTCGCCCCAAAGCCTTTGGGAGTGGGAGGGAATCGCGGCACGTCTCGGCAAGGAGTGTTTCGTCTGCCTGCTTGGGCAGCAACGTCCGCAGTGTGGTGTGCAGCCGAGAGCGCGTCTGTCCGTCCCTTGCGTGTTGAGTGTTTTCCTCCCTTAATCTTCGAAACAGACGGCTAAGCTGTCCGGGGTTCGTCTTCGTCGTCGCAAGTAAGTAGGCCGATCGGTTGGGCGCGGAACAAGGGGGTGTTGCAAGAGCTATCACTTTTTTTTTTCCCCCTTCTCCCCCTAAGCGTCGCGGTCGGTATGGATGTTGGCAAGGAAAACAGATCAAGCGAGTGTGTGAAGCAAGAGAGGGAAGAGAAGAGAGTTGCCGGATGGCGTCTGAGAAATCTAAAACATTCTCGCGTTGCGCTTGCCTTTGGACTGTCAGTTTCACCCAGCTATTTCCTCTGATTTGACTTTGGAGAAAAAGCAACAGCTGCTGTTAGTGGATAGCATTGGCGCATGCAAGGTAGTCTAGGTGGTGTAAATGGATGGCAATCAAGTAAAGAGGGGAATCAAGGAACAACAAACGAAAGGAAAAAGGACGAGTGAG
Organism: Seiridium unicorne; assembly: GCA_039778275.1. NCBI lineage: Eukaryota > Fungi > Ascomycota > Sordariomycetes > Amphisphaeriales > Sporocadaceae > Seiridium > Seiridium unicorne. Next base: position 22,667 of record JARVKF010000146.1, read on the forward strand.
GCAAGGAGATTGTTCACTTCATCTTTAATCCAAACCTCACCAACTACGGCTCCAGGGTTCGTCTGAATGGTTCTTTTGCAATTATCTACGAAATGGCCGGTCCCCTCTTTTCCAGGGTCCCGATACATATGCCACCACACGGAAGACCTACATGTACTCATCGATGGTCAAGCTCGTACTTCAAAAAGCCTGGGCTCTCGCTGTACCAACAGCCGTCAAACAGCGTTTTCTACTACATGTCACAGACCAACACGTGCAATGCTATGCCTCAATCCCCTCAGTTTTGTTGTCTGTTAGCCATAATAGTATGCCGGAAGCTTTGGCGGCTTCCCAGGGGTCTCACATGGGGGCGTTAATGAGCTCCGAACAAAAAGCACTAAAAGTATGCAGTTACACTCAACCATTGACCAGGGTGGCCAGGCCGCTTTTGATAGTACGTACCGCTGTATTGTAAGGATAGCAGACGGACTACATTGTATGTACGTTAATAATATATGTGTATCATTGCTCTGGACATTAACCCAACCCAAGAACTCGAGATGGCTGGACTCGGCTGACTTTGTGGCATTTCCTTGCTCAGTTTCCCCAAATGAAGACGTGGGATGAAGTTAGTAAAAGTGGTTGTTCTGTTGCTCTGTCTGAACACGGTGAGTTGCACGATATTTTCTTCACTGCGGCGTTCTGGCGCTCGCCTGGCTGCTTGCTTCTTCAGCGTCTTCATACTGCATTGTAGTACATGGTACCTGCATTGTGCAGCGGACCTAAAACGGACCCGCCAGTAGTCCGCGTGCACGGATGGGTTCATGGGTTCGTGGGCCCAATAGGGCGAAAAGAGAGACAGCTTTACTCTGCCATGTACGGCAATTTATGTATGCCGAACCGGAGCGGGTTCTCATCACCCACTTTGCATACTCGGGCACAAAGTTGCTAAACGCAACCCATTGCCAGTGCTCTGCAACAATAGCTCGATCGGAAGAGAGCCTGCGCACACACCCAGTACTGCTTGCCATGTGCTGACCCTGGTCTTCTAGAAGCTATGACCTGCGGTAGCTCTGACCCCTGGCCGGAGCTAATGTGTGGGGGAACACGCAGGTGGCTAAACAGTTGATGAGCTTAAACTTTCGTTCATGGCGGGCTCTGCTGCCTACCAGTCACAAGGCCTTCAAACTAGTTGCCTGCTACACAACACAGCTGGCATTCCGGGGAGAGCGGCGTGCGCTTCCCCAAGTCGTGGGCGGCGGTGGCATCTGGTGGCATCTACTGGTCATGGTGTCGAGTTGATTATTACACTCCACTCTCCGTCCAGCTGCTTTATTAGGTGTGGAATGCCGCCAAATCTTGTTGCCCGGCCAGTCGATCCAAACACTATGGGCTTGCCTCATTTCAGATGCCACTGCTGCTGCTGCTAACACCTCCATCTGCGCCAGCTTGATCACCTCTGGCCCTCCTTTTCGCTCTGCTTGTCTTGCTTGTGGGCCAGCGAGACAGCATGGAACCAGCGACAAGGACAGAGCAACTACCACCAGGCAACTAACGGACCTGTTCCGTCCCGTCGCATCGCATCGCATCGCATCCCAAGGCAGAAAGCACCAAGGGTCAAGGAGCCCATTTCACGCGTCTCCACCCCGTCGGGACGACGCGAATAACTGCACAACGACCCTTGCACTTGGTAAACACCCCTGACACAACCGTTGACACTCACCACACACTTTCCGTTCCCGACGCCGCTCTTTCACCAGGCCTGCAGGCACAAATATCCCGAGTTAATCCAACCACAAAAAGCTGCTGAGCAGACTTTGTCAACATTCCGCTCCGCACCCCCCGGCTTGTCCTCCGTTCTTGTAAATATTTCTGGTCGGCTCTTCAAACAAGCGCAGCTTCCCGCCCTCCCGCCGCACCTCCAACCTTGATTCAGTCCTCCCGTCCAACAACTGCCCCTGGCTGGCGCCAGAAGACCTTGTACCACCTCGCTCACCCCACCTTGCTCGTTGTCCTGGCCATCATGGTTGCGAACGCCACCTACGACGAACCCCCGACTGTTCGGCGCGACTCGCCGTCGCCAGAGACTACCCCTTCCAAAGCCATAGGAGCCCAGAGCTTGCGGCTAGGGCGCTGTCTATCCACAGCATCCTCGGCCTCCCGCGGCTCCAGCACAGATGGCTCATATCGTGATTCGCTGAGCAGCGATGTCTACTCGCGGCAGTCCTCGGCCAGCTACCAATCGAGGCGGTCAGACATGAGCTTCGCGTCCTCTCGACTGTCGACGGGAAGCTTTATGGACAAGTCAGCTAAGCGCCGGGGATATTCAAGGCCAGAAGGCACAGACTTCGCAGCAAGCGCCAAACAGAGGGAAAGCGTTCTGAGCCTAGGAAGCATTGCACACCTTCAGCACTACTTTGCTAGAACCGGATTGCTGGATGGCAAGGGTGGACAGCTCTCCCGGAAGAGAAACCCCAGGGCTACGCTAGATCTATCGCAGCTGGACGTACCAACAATTCTGACACCCAAGCAATCGGGCTCAGATGTAGACTCGTCATACGCGTCGTTGGCTGCCAGCCCAGAATTCGGGGCCCATCAGGGACACTTTGTTGAGTCCCCCATTGATGAGCATGATGGATTCTACTCTGATGATTATGACGACTTGGAGGACGCCCATGTGCTCCCTCCTACGACGAGCACGTATAAGCACCGGGAGAAGATTGTTCCAAAGCCCCCAACAATCGCCGAGCTCAAGGCCGACCTGACCTCAGCGTTAAACTCGGCCGCCAGGGTGTTGGAGGAGTCAATAACAGCAAAGCCTCCTCCTGGTGATGTAGACGTAACAACTGCAGCAGATCGCTCGCCCAAGCCAGGGCAGGGCTGGTACGAAATCCAGGGAATGCAGATTCTAGACGTCATGACCTTGGCCATTCGAGCTGCCAAGGTTTATTACACTTCACACGAGCATCCTGAACGTCTCGACACTATCAGGTCCGAAAAGGAGATAAGAAGCGAATTACTGGCGGTCATGGAGGTTCTGAAGCACATGGCCACGCGAAACTTTGCAGGAGGCATGCGTGACGAAGAGCACGAGACGATGCGTTCGTGGATCGAAAGCATACGCACGATGCTCAAGAAGGAAGACGAGATGGAGGAGGCCGACCGTGCCGAAAGGGCTGGCTGGTCTTGGCTAAAGGGAGACTGGACCGGACAGGAAATCGAGCGCGAGATTGCCTTCCTGGCGTCGATGGACCCCGAGGCCGGGCCCCTACCCGCATACACTCCCATTGATCCCTCGGGCAATGTACCCACACCGTTTCTTGAGAGCATGCAGAATGGGCTGCGTCTAGTCAGGCTGCACAACGCCGCAGTTAGAAAGTCCCAGCGACGGTTTGGCGCTATTGGGACATTTCACACAGATACACAAAAGCCGTATAGATGTGCTGAGAACCTGCGTTACTGGTGCAAGGCGGCGGAGCTGCGGTGGGAAGTGCTTCTCAAGGTTGACTTCCTGGGCGTTGTCTACAACAATAATGCCCAAGTCTGGGTTGAGTTTGAGGAAGCAATCTGGAAGTGGTGCCGCAAGGTGCGGGAAGAGATCGCAGCAGAGCTCGAGAAGGAGAATTAGCGTCTTTCCGGTGAAGACCTGGTCACGATTGAATGTCCCAAGGGTCACAGGCGTTCTGGGGATAAATTGTTTTTCTTCTTCGCATTTGATACTCAAGCTTCCCGAGACGATGGACGAGGCACGAGGGGGGGTTTAGCAGTTAATAGTCCGTGATGGGGGCTGGTTTGATGCATTCCTGCTGCATCCATACGACTGGACGCGATCATATACCCAAAGCGCAGCATACTGACGCGATCGCATTAGAATTTCGTTCTCCCGTAAGGAGCCCCTTTTACTTACATACTGAATAAGCATGTTTTCCTCCCCATGGATTAGTCCTGTGGTTCTCTTAGACCAACTCGGCGAAGTCGTGTTCGTGATCTGAAAACACACTTGGTAAATGACAGGGCATCGAAACTACTAGACTGGATGCTACGCCGATTGTCAAGAGATGAAGTCCACTGAGGTATGGAGAGAGCATACCAACCATGAATAGAAAGTGATCAACGTCACCCGGAACATGAATCCAGCATCCATTTGTGCATTTAGCAATCAGTAATTGACGTTCTGGTACTCAAGGATATTCGGCGTTGCACCGTCTACACACTGTATCCGCCGTCCTGAATGCTCATTGGTCCAAGCTCCCCGGGCGGGAAGGCAGAAAGAAGCGTGACGACTGCCCAAACAGCAAGCTGGGCTAGGCTAACTAATAAGCTGTGCTGCGCTACGTCTCGACCTCAGCCTTCCACCAGTTTCCCAGATCGCCTCGACCCCGAATCAATCGACCACACAACAACATCGCATACTCTTCCGTCCCTTCCTCTCGCTTCGTGCCAGACCAACACCAGGTCTCTCCAAAACACACGCCCACCCGAACATGGATCACCGACCGCAATTCTGGGGCCGTGTAAGCTCAACCCGGAACTGCGCCTGCCCGTTCAGCTAGAAGCTAACCGCATCAAATTCCAGCCCAGAGATGATGTCTACGGCTCCTACGATGCCTCCTACATGCGCCCGAACGGCCCGACTACACACACTCAATCCCCGGTCGTCACAGGAACGTCAGTAGTAGCCCTGAAGTTCAAGGACGGCGTGGTGATTGCCGCCGATAACCTGGGTATGACTTGTCATCCCCCCAACCCGACTGCCATACCACCTCCCGCTTGCAGACTACTGACCCGTTCATCTCATTGCAGCGTCCTACGGCTCCCTAGCTCGCTTCAACGACGTCAAGCGCCTGCGCACTTTCGCCGGGTCCACCGTGGTCGGCTTCGGCGGCGACGTGTCCGACATGCAGTACCTGGATCGGCACCTGACGGAGCTGGCCATCGATGAGAACTACCACTCGGACGCCTCGCACACCCTCAACGCGCGGAACCTGCACAAGTACCTCGCGAAGCTCCTGTATCACCGCCGCTCCAAGTTCGACCCCTTGTGGAACCACCTCCTGGTGGCTGGCCTAGACGAGGAGGACAAGCCGTTCCTGGCCGCCGCAGACTTGCTAGGAACCACGTTTACGAGTCCCAGCTTGGCAACGGGGTATGGTGAGATGCTGGCTCAGCCCATCATGCGGAAATATGCTCCTGATGAGGAGAGTGCGGCCAAGCTGACCAAGGAGAAGGCCATCGAGGTGATCAAGGAGTGTATGAAAGTACTGTACTACAGAGATGCTCGCTCTCTGGACGCCTACTCCATCGCCGTGGTGACCAAGGAGGGTGTGGACTTGAACGAGAACGTGAAGCTCGAGAACCAGAGCTGGGCTTTTGCCGACAGAATCAAGGGATATGGCACACAGACCGTCTAAGGGCATGGGGTGCAGTGGTCAGGTCAATCCGTCATGCTGGGGTAGCAGCGGAAATGCAAGACTCATAGATTACTGTGGCGTTGGGCTGATATGTACCACTAGAGCGAATAAATCCGAATGAATTCGCATGATATGGGCCCACAGATCGCAACGCTCATCTATCCCTCCCTCTCTTCTTCTTCTTCTTCTTCTTCTTCTTCTTCTTCTTCTTCTTCCTCCATCTAAATCCTGAAGCACGATTCGATAGGACTTCAACCAGGCTACCCTGACTAGAATTTTGGGTACAAACTTTGTACTTGTCAGAAGAGGTATCTTTTGTCTTCAATCATGAATATCTCTACCCGGTTGACCTAGTTCTTCAAGGCTCCTATGTTGACATCATTCGGCTGTGTTCCACCACCAGCACCTTCATATTCACCTTTCCCAATTGATTTTGCAGGGCGCGGGTCATCAGATATGTTATAGGCCCTGTCCTCATATGAACTCACGGGACAAATAAGTTGCTATAGTAGTTCACATCTTGCCTGTCACTTCTTTTGCGGAAGAGCCCCAAGGGTTCGTTGGGGCGGGTTTGGTACCAGCTGCTACCGCGTCACTCTCCTTTGATGGTCCTGTCCTGAATTAGTGAGCCAGTAGTTGATTGACCAGGATTTCGATACGTCCAACGTTTCACGAGGAGTGATTTCATCGACGTGGGTGAGTGAGCTTTTGTCAAGAATGCGGCGCTGGCGATGTATACACGAAGCCAACATCCCTTCTCAGATCCTATGCAGGCTCGAATTCTAGTCTGATGAGTCATCATCATCAGTCAACAGCCATTCCACCACGTACAGATCCGTGACTAGCCTTTCACGCTCTGACTTCATGAATCGGATAGAAAAACAGGTTGGTGTTTCTCATATAAGAGGTTCCCCAACCATATTGACCATATAAAGTGCGTTTTCAGGTGCTCATAAGCTCTAGTGCGCAGTTCAGAGGCGTCTTCTCACACTCTACTTCGTTTACAATACTAAACTAAAACTCGCCTGACGGGTAGAGAGTACGAGGTACATTTACGCGTAACTAAAACCACAAACGCAGCCATATTGGAAAATCGTATTGACGCCTGTATCATGAGATATTACTGCGTGTCCTAGCATGTGAGAATACAGGGTGAGCGATAACATATTTATTTGTTTATTTGTTTTTAATGCACTTCATGTCCGTACCATTCATCATGCAAAATATCCATCATATCACTTCTCGGCTATCACCCAAAGGCAGGAAGACATGTTCCAATGCCTTTCCCGCGCCCAGTTCCAATTACTGGGCCAGAGGTGCCTTGCGCCGATTCAAACACGACACCGTTATACCTTTTGCAGCCAACGCCGGTCGCAAGAACCATGATATTTCTACTGTACAACAAGCCGCTTTACTCGACGGTAACAGACTTGGCCAGGTTGCGAGGGAAATCAACGTTCAAGCCCTCCATGACAGCCAACCAGTAGGCAATCAGCTGCAGAGGAATGACGTTCAGGAGACCTTGCAGACAGTCGACCGTCTTGGGCACCTCGATCTTCTCAGCCTGGTTGGCCTGGAATTCCTCGTCACTGGGGTTGCAAATGACGATGGGCTTGCCGCCACGAGCGGTAACTAGGGTGGGTTAGCTAAACGGGTCATCGTAGTCTTGGGAAGGGGAAGTATTCATACCTTGCTGGTAGGCGTTGAGCGACTTCTTGAAAAGATCGTCACGGGTCAAGATCATGATGATTGGCAGATTCTCGTCGACGAGAGCCAAAACACCGTGCTTGAGTTCGCCCGACATGACGGCCTCGCAGTGAAGGTAGGAAATTTCCTTGATCTTCAGGGCGCCCTCGAGAGCAGTGGAGAACTGGCTGCCACGGCCAAGCAGCAGCAGAGACTTCTGGTGCTTGAAGGTCTTGGCGCAGAGCTCCCTGATCGGCTGATCGAGGTCCAGAATTTGCTTGATTTGCTGCGAGATCTTGCCAAGGCCCTCCATGATCTCGAGGCGCCTCTGGGTCTTGGATGCGCGGTCCTCGCTGAGCGACAGAGCAAACATAACCATGGCAATGAACTGCGAAGTGTAGGCCTTGGTGGAGGCAACACCGATTTCGGGGCCAGCATTCACGTGGACACCGCAGTGGGTGAGCAGCGAGATGGACGAACCGACCACGTTCACGATACCCACGGTAAGGGCGCCGCGCTCCAAGCAGTATCGAAGAGCCATGAGGGAGTCGGCAGTTTCGCCGGACTGCGAAACGAACACGCAGGTATCGTCACGGAAGACGGGGGCCTGCCTGTCAAGGAAATCCGAGGCCAATTCAACGGCGATGGGGATCTCCGCGAGCTCTTCGAAGATACCACGAACAGCCATGCAAGAGTGATAACTAGTGCCGCAAGCAATAAAGATGATACGACGGCACCTCCGGATTGTTGCGATGTATGATCTGAGACCACCCAGCGTGACCGTCTTGTTGTCCGAGTCGAGACGGCCTCTCATGGTGTTCACCACGGACTCGGGCTGCTCGAAAATCTCCTTCTGCATGAAGTGGTCGAACTTGCCCTTCATTATCTCCTGCAACTCCAGCTCCAGGGTCTGGATAGTTCGGACATTGGAGCTACCGTCGGCCTTCTTGAGACGGTGAATGTTCAGAGAGCCCTCATGGATGTGGGCAATGTCGTCATCCTCAAGATACATGACCTTCTTGGTGTGCTCGATGATAGCAGCAGGGTCCGATGAGAGGAAGAATTCGGCGGGCATGGGCATGCCATCGTCAGTCATGAAAGCGCGAGACTGGGAGCGGTGTAGCAGAGACTTGTCTGGGGCAGTCAACATGGCGGCGTTGGGAGTCAGGAAGCCGTTGGATGTCTTCTTCAGCGCAGCGTTTTGCGACGCAGCCTCGGCTGGCAAAGCGCCCTCCTCAGAATACTCGACATCGACAAAGTCGACCTTCATGCGCTTCTGGGTCTTGACACCGATGACGAGGGGCGAACCCTTGCGGGCAGCCACAACTTCATGGGGGTAGTGGACAGATTTGATCAGCAGACCGTAGGCACCCTCCAGCTCATTGATGACAGACTTCGCCAGGTCGACAAAGCCGACATTGGGTTGTTGATCATAGAGGTACTTTGCGAGCTTCGCAATGCACTCTGTGTCGGTCTCGGTCTCGAACTTCAGTCCCTTGGAGCTCAGGAGCGTCTTGAGTTCCTTGTAGTTGGTGATGATACCATTGTGGACGACAGCGAACTCCCAGCTTGGGTCAGATCTGTAGCGAGAGACAATTGGTGAGCAAACTATCGGTATTTATTTCGCGTGGCAGCTAAAGCTGAAGCGAAAGACAAGAAGCAAGAGGAAAGCAGCTTACCGGTGAGGGTGGCAGTTCAGACGAGAAGGGGGGCCGTGGGTTGCCCATCGTGTGTGTGCAATACCAGCATGTGAGTCGAAGATTTTGGTGAGATCTGGCTTCTCGTCCTCGATGAGTTGCTTCAGCTTGGCGACCTTTCCGACCTCCTTGAAGGCAAAGACTGTGTTCTTCTTGTCACCGTCCACGGCTAAACCGGCGGAGTCGTATCCGCGGTATTCGAGGCGAGACAGGCCTAGTGGAAAGCAATCCAATTAGCTCCCTGGACGATCGGGTCGCTGAGACAGGTCGAAGCCGGCATCGAGGCACTTACCATTGACAAGCGTATCAAGAACTAGAGGACAAAGGTTAGCCTGCAAAGACTCAGACAAGACATTTCGTGGCACGGGTTGGAGCACGCAGCATTGCTCTTCACAGAGCAAGCAAAAAGCAGAGGGAAATGCTTTGGGGGAACGTACTGAACTTTCTGTCCTTCTCTACAAGGTAATTGATATCTATTCATCGAAAACATGTTAGCTCTCTACTATGACGCCGTTCAACAAAATGGCTTCGCAGGTCTTGGCTGGTTGGTATCTAGTCCTTCGGGCCGGGACAAGCTGCTGAAGAAAGCCGTCCGTTATGCGGGAGAGCTACTCACATCCGAAGATGCTAATTGATCGGTCAGCGATGAACTTGTGAGGAACATGATTGTCAAGGTAGAGCAGAATGCCACCGCTCCATCATGGTTCAGTTTGGTGAGGGTTGGTGCAGCGAGTACAGCATCCCCGCACCAAATGGCCCGAAACATGGGCCCAAGCTGAACAATGTGTCTGCAGGCGCGATGGCAAGGACGGGGGACTTTGTGTTGCCTTGTGGTCTCTGGCCATTGAGGGCTGACTTACCCACACATGTTGCCGGCGGTCTGCGTAAGCTCGACTGAAGGTTGCGATGGGAATGGAAGGGGGCCGGTTCTCAGTGGCTCGGTTTTGCAGTTCCTCGGCGAGAGGAGGGTATCAAGAGAGGAGGGGAGGTCAAGAGAGCTGGATGGAGGGCAGAAATGCTAAGGACAAAGTTTCCACAAAGCAGAGTTGATGGGAAGGGTTCTTATTATTATGGTTTCCTTGTGTCAATGCTTTGGAGAGCTGAATGGGTCTTGGTCCTGACCTTTGGCGGGGATTGCTGCAGCATACCTGAGGACGTGGGGCTTGGCTTTGAGTTCCTCCTTGTAGGTGCAGGTAGGTTCAGGTATTTCGTACCTAGCCCATAATGCAGTTGTAGCACATCCAGTATCCAAGTACCAGACCATGTCTTGCAGCCCAGAAGTCCACCGTCCTGCTCTACGTACCCTTAATTCCAGCATCGTTTTATCCAAATTGCCCAAAAGCCAGTATATCACAACTAGGATGCCGCTTTCGACATTGCTCAATACACCTGTAGGATGCAACTGCACAAACGCGGCTTCCAACTTTTCGCCAGCAACCTCAACGTCTTGACTGGGAGAGCGTCTTTCCCCCGTGCTCCCGACGATACTTGAACAGCTACTTACAACAGATGCATTCCTGTTGTTTAGGCACACAACTACGACGGTCACTGTTGTTGTTATTCTTCTTGTTATTGTTGCGATTGTTTTTTATTCTTCTGCTTCTTTCCACTTGTTCGCCAGCCGTGCACTCTGTTGATAACCACACGGCCTCCAACCAGAAAGTAAGACGCTGTTGTTGATGTTGTTGTTGCCCAATATCGATATTTGCTGCTTCAGTCCACATGCTCGAACTACAAAGTCGGTACATCCCAGTTCCGCGAGCTAGGGTCGTCTCACTCATCGTGGCGCTGCCGGCTGGCCAGCAGGGCAACATCCTTGACTGCTGCATACGTTGTACTTAGTACGGTGGATCTATCGTCGTACAGCCGGCCCCTTGCCCATAGCAGTGCTTCAGACGTCGAGATCTATCTAGGAGACGGTCGCGAGCCCGCTTCTCTATGACAAAGCCATCCTGTACATGGATCGATCCTCATATCTGGCTGAGCCCATTCGAGACGGGCGGCTGCTGAGGCTGACATTCGCCCGCTGCTGTGCTCGAATTTACTAATTGTTCGTCCAGGGGAGCGGACGCCGTTAGTTCAAACATAGTCCATGTGGGTATTCCGTTGGTGGGAAAGCGACAAATTGTTGTCACGAAGAAACCCATCAACGCTCCCCGTATCCGCATGCAGATCTTGTGGGTCACTGCCGAACCAGCTGAGATCGCAATGCTTGCCTACCGTAGGCGGCGCCATGAGCACTTCTCCTACTCATCGCCGGCCGTTGGGCTCATACGAGGTATGGACGTAGTGGCACCTTGGCGCTCTGCATGGTAATATCTCCGCTACAGGGCTGTCACCTCGACTTGCCCCTGGGTCCATGCGATTCGTGTTGACGACGTAGCCTTCTTGGCCCTGAATGCCGTGTTCCTCGCCCCTGACCATGACAAGAACGGTCTCGTCCAAGGAGATCGCCGAACGACCTTGGCCACTCGAGCAATGCAGAATATCCCGGGTTACAGCCTCCATCCAGGGGATTAGCCTCATCGCTAACATGCTGAAAATAGCAACCCTAGCACCAACAACACCATTACCTTGCATTCTTCGGGAACTGATGTCAGACGGCAGGGGTCCTGTTCGGAATTGCCTATGGTCAATCAATTCTTTTTTGTCCCAGGCATGACATTGAACGCGTTTCTTCATGAAAAGCGTCCGAGCAGGACTCCAACGGGCAATGGTTCTCGTGCAGGAAAAGCAAGTTTTCATTCGTCCCCCATGTAGGTGTCGTCACAGCTAATAGGTCAAGTCGCGCACCTTTTGAAGCACAAGTCTCAACCGCCCACGAATTGTCACGACAAGGACCGGCCGCTGCTCCCTGTCGGCTTGCCTCCAGCCCAAAAGTTAAGGGTCTATCTAGCATTGTGGTGGCTTTGCGACAGCCGTCACTGCTAGATCCTTCAGCCTTAGCGCTTCTCAGCTCTCGTTTAGGCACCAACTAGACTAGGTAGGGCGCGATCGTATGTACGCAGGTCCCGATACCGCGGCAACCGACTGTCGGTGGGTGCGCAGATGACGGGCGTCTTGTGCATGAACTTGCATCAGCCTCCATTTCTCAAAACTTCCCGAATGTCCTTGTCTTGGCTGTATTAGATATCATTTCTGTTTATGATGAGCTTCAGAATATCAGTTCAACAAATCTGCTAGAGAACCAGCATTTTTGGCACTATCCCAGACCGCCTTTATCAAGCTCCGCTTGCGATGGAACGCTTAAGCATCTAGCTATGTAGCTGCCTCTGATAGTTCTCATCGATACATGATATTTGATAGAACATCCAAAAGAACATATACTAGAGAAAGTCTTTCTGAAAAGGGTTGGTAATATGACGTTGCTCTGGGATCTTCAGGACCGTTCTCGACAAAAGGGCTATAAACTTTATATAGACAAAGGTAACTCCTTCAATATATATACACATATTCCGTCGTCTACATTATAGATATCAGGTATATCAAACGATATCTTCCTTATGAATCCGAGGCATTATACACTCTAGAGACAACACCACACGATGCCATTTTAAGACCTTGGATTGCTGTTGTAGCAACCTGACATTATTCTTATAAAGCGGTGTGGTTCGGCCAAACGACTGAATTGCTAGGCTTGTTATGTTTAGGTTCGTGGAGTGCCTGTCACAAGTGACGAGCCATGCCATGGATCCATGGTTCACCGCCATGTCACGAATGCCTCAAGAAGGTTAAGCATTCTCTAGTTCAAGTTCTTGTTCTTCATACGCCATACCCGCCCAGTCCACGTTGGTGAGAGAAAAGGGACGCGTCGATGGGTACCATAGCGGCTCATCCAGTCGGTACCGCAAAGCATGATTGCTACTGCGTTCAAACTGTATCAAACTAGAGGGATATGTCAAATCGTAACGACAGCCCCATAAATTTACAGTTAAAATTGCACCTGTGGTCTTGGTGGCGCAAGCTATGTCATCAAGTCTTCATTGTCTATGTGCCGTCCCAGGGATCCAGTGTACTTCCTGAATCAGAAGCTGCGTCGCCTGTTTAAAGCTTTCGATGCTCCGAACTATCCCATACCTACTTCGAAATTGTGCTGTCAACTCGAATTAGGTGAAACGAACGTGGTGGTGGCGAAAGTCTACAGGGTATCATGTGCTATTAACTCGAATCAGGTGAAACAAACGTCGCAGTGGCAGATGTCGACAGAGTATCATGTGACTATCAGGGAAAAGAAAAGGTTTTCTGGTGAGTCAATGTTTTTCTGGGCATCAAACAACGAAAGCTGCCGACGATGGATGTATTACAGTTTACTAGCTATACCAATAACTAGCCTTTCCCGAACCCCCGAGCAATAGGACGTGTCCTCTAGATGGGTCGGTACTCCAATTTCCCTTCGAGCTTTTTTGATTCCGCCAGCTTACGAACTGCCTTGTTGAAATCATCCTGGTTGATTGCGTCGCGGTAGTCTTTGATCGCGAAGAGGCCACTATAGTCATGTTAGATACATCTCCGAATATAGGTTCGAGGAAGTTGGGTGCCCGTACGCTTCAGTCACGATATTTCGCAAGTCGGCACCGTTCAGGCCATCGCTCATCTTGACCACGCTCTCGTAATCAATATCCCCGTCCGTGACCACGCTTTGCGCGTGTATCTTGAGGATCTCTAGGCGTCCAACTTCGTTGGGGAGCGGAATCTCGATCTTTCGGTCGAGGCGTCCAGCACGTAACAGGGCCGGGTCAAGTGTGTCGGGCCTGTTGGTGGCCATGATGATCTTGGTCTTTCCCAGGTAGTCGAAGCCGTCAAGCTGGTTGAGGAGCTCCATCAGTGTACGTTGAATCTCACGATCTGCACTAGTACCCTCAGAGAACCTTCGTCCACCAATGGCATCGATCTCGTCCATGAAGATGATGCAGGGCTCGTGCTCTTTGGCGTAGCCAAACATTTCTCTGATTAGCCTTGCCGATTCTCCAATGTACTTGTCCACGATAGCTGAGGAGACGACTAGAATTCAGCGGTCGCGTTAGTTCCAGTACTGCGTAGGATTGCATGGCCATGGTCACGAGACGTACCCTTGAGAAAGTTCGTTTCCAGGCTGCTAGCCACCGCTCTTGCCAGTAGCGTCTTGCCCGTTCCCGGGGGGCCGTATAACAAAACACCTTTTGGAGGCTTGATGCCGACTCTGAGGAAGAGCTCCGGGTTCTTCAGCGGCAGCTCGATAACTTCACGCAACTCTCTGATCTGGTCGTTCAATCCGCCGATGCCGCCAAAGCTGACCTGGCCCGGGTCTTCTAGTGACATGTTGTAGACGAGAGGGTCGACTTCCCGCGGCAGCATCCGCATGATGGTCAGTGTGGTCATGTCCAGCGCTACACGGGTTCCTTGCTTCATCTTCGCCTTGTCGACTTTCGAGCGGCATCCGACGACATAGCGAGGGCCTGACGAGGCCTTGACGATGACTGATTGAAGGCGTCTGGTTAGCGACCTGATCTTCTGGAAAACATGCGCATTGCAACGCCAGTCAAGCGATAATACAAGGGTCCGGGCTGGGGAGATGGCTCACATCTCTCGTCATCGAGCTGCTTCAGCACTTCGCCAATGATTTGTCCAACACTTTGCAGGGCCTTGATGTTGTCCTCTGTCGTGTCGAAATCCTTGGCCAGTCCCTTGATTTCTAATCGCAGCGCCTTGAGCTTTGCTTCCCATTCCCGCGACTCGATGAGCTTGGCCCGGAGGTTCTGGAGGGCGTGGTCCCTCTCTTGATCGGAGGCCATGGTCTGTGGATGGAGATGTAGAGGCGGAAAGCTTGAGAAGGGTGGCGTAGTCGATCGTTGGGAGCAAGTAGTCGGTGGGGATTGTGGTTTGGGGATGGATGGCACAAGATTGCAGCCGGAAAGATGGTGATGTCCAAGCTCCAGAGTTGCCAAACGGAGCTTTGGTGGTGAGGCTGGCCCGCCCAAGAGTGCTGATGCAGCTTCCGTTGCCTGGCCTCGCCTGGCACTTGCAGCCGTGGGTCACAGCTGCCCCGGGCTAGACCCAGATAGGCGTAGCACGGGCTTTGCTCCAGCTTTCGTTACACCAAGGCCGCCGCTTCACAGTGCGGCTCCAACTCAAAGAAGTTCTGATGACAACTTTTGTTGGCAAGAATCACGGAAACAACCTGATATCACAGTTCTGCATTCCATTTGAGGTGCAAGTCTTCTTCTACCACTCGCGTCACATCACGGGTGCATAATAATGGCATTGGTCGGTTATGATAGTAGCGACGACGATGAAGAAGTAGAAGTCGAGACGCTACCCAGCACAGAGGTACGAGCCCCAAGAGAGTATGAATCTCACCCAACTGCATCCTGAGAGCAGCGGGCAGCACTGATTCGAAATGAGGCCAGCCACCGAAAACTACTGAACCCACATCCGTGAAGACAAATGGGGAGCCCGGTGAGCACCATGCCACGCGTGACAAGGGCTTTATCTTATGCAATGCAGAGCCAACTATACAACCTCAGACTGAGTCTGACCCTGCAGCACCGGCCCCAGCTCCGGCACCTTCAGAACCGGAACAGCCAAGTCTTATAGGGCCCATGCGGCCACCTGAAGGCTCATCATCTCTCGATTTCCCTCCCTTGGAGGAGGCACCAGCGGGAGACGAAGTACCTTCATTGTCACTACCACCTGGATCGCCCTACTCAGCCAACCGGGCTCTCCTGAGGGATCTGACGCTTCCAACTGTACCGGATATGGACATTCCACCCTCACCTCCCGGGTCGCCTCCGCTCGCGGCAAACAAGAAATTTGAGCAGTTCCTCGAGCTGAAGAAGAAGGGTGTTCACTTCAACTCTAAAATCGCACAATCTTCTGCGCTCAAAAATCCAAGTTTGATGGATAAGTTATTAAAATTCGCCGAGATTGACCAGAAGGGCCAGTATGCGACCACATTAGGAACGGACTTGTGGGATCCCAGTGCGTTCCCCAAGTCGGCACACAAAGAGCAGCTGAGGCAGAGCCAGACGGATCTCGGGCAAGCACGGGCGAGAACGAAAGGAGGCCCGGTCGACTTTGTGACCGCTGGCGGGTTGGGAAGTCGTGATGCAACGCCTAGCATTGGTCAGGCTCCGACTGCAAGTACGGGAAAGCGGAAGACGAGGTTTGATACTTGATCTTTCCATGTATGAGAATTTTATCAATGTCAGCCAGCCCCTTCGGAGAGCAGGTTGGGTCTTGGGCATGATTGCGTTTCACTTACTTCATTTAGCACGTTACATGCTGAGTAAATACCAGGAAACGCAACCAATAAGGAACCCTTGTAAAGAAACCATCGTATACAGTTTGCTCCTTATCCGCATCTGCATGGCGTCTAGTAATTCGAGACGGTCATTGACTCTGCTAAGTTCCCAATCGATTTCCTGATGGATGATTTGGTGTGAGAAACGGGCCAAGCCGGTGCCATCACCATGTATATGATGGTGTGGTGGTTGTAAACAATACCATTCACTGAATACTGTCTTCTATATTCATATGATTTAAAGTACGGCCTATTTTCCTTTCTTTCTCCCTTCGGTCTCTTCAATCCCAAAATTCTTTTTAGTGACATGCTTCACAGCGGATACTTGAAAGTTGCCCATCCTTGTGTCACATGAAAAGAGGCAATCATCTTTGACACACGCTGCGACCTTTAAGCCTTGCCTCCAACGTCCTCGTTCCTGACACATTTCTGTTAGCAGTTTTCTCCATTTGTATAGCTTTGCTCCATGGCATAGGCAAAAGCAGGAGAACGTACCAGACCTCAGGCTTCTCACTCATGAACCTCTCCACTATAAGATTTGGGGTTAGTGGTTACTTCTTGAGAGGAAATGGAAGATGAAATTTCATTGGCGAAATATTGAGAGGTCGAGCGGGCGTTTCAAGAGCAAAGACACCCAGTCAGGAATTTACTGCCCTTCAAACAAGCCAAGGCTGGGATGTTTATGAAACAGCACCGAAATATGCTTACTGAGATTGATACAGTTCGCATCATCAAGCACGACAACTTCTACGCCCCGCTGCTTCAGGTAGTCCTCGCCGCCAAGCCAGCTCTTGTTTTCACCAATGACGACACGTGGAATACCGAAAAGGAGGCAGGCGCCGGTACCTGAGAAGAAGGAATGAGAACTTCCCCGATTTGATGATTGCATGAGAAGCGTTTCAGTGTATATGGCACTTACACATATCGCACGGTGACAGCGTGGTATACATGGTCGCGCCCTGGTAGGCCTCAGGCGACAGCCGCCCGGCATTCTGCAGTGCTGAAGTCTCGCCCTATCCAGTATTCAATCAGCCTGGCTACTTAATAGCCTTATCCCGCATGTGATAAAAAAAAAAATAAAAAAAGCCATTGGTGAAACCCACGTGGAGGATATTGCTGTTCTCTTGGACTCTCTTGTTGCGCCCACGGCCAAGGATCTTTCCATCCTTGGACACGAGGACAGCCCCAATCTGTATACAAGTTCAGCACACAATGCACTGCCATTCATCGGCCAAGTTGACCAAGAAAGTAACTGGTCTGTGCCGTAGTTTGGGTATTGAGTTCATACCGGAATACCTCCCTCATCATATCCGGCTTTTGCTTCCTCAAACGCTATCGCCAGAAACTTTGCATCATCCAGGGCCATATTGGTAGATCTCGTGCTTTCGCGAGCTTGGCCAATACGGTCAGAAGAATGCCCCCAACGTGCACAGTGACAGTGATGCAACGATGTGCGATGTGTTTATCAGATAAGAAAGTGCAGGTTCAGGTTACCGATGTGTGTACCCCACCCTATTACTTGAGCGGGCTATGTAAGTACCTACCTACACAATGCAGATGACGATCCGAAAGCGGGCCTGTCTACAATGAGGCTCGGCCTATCTGGACAATCGATAGCATCGCGTGGCCAGTAATGCGAGAATGCGTAAATGTTTTTGCAACTGTCATTTGTTGGTTTCGGTTCTTAATTCTTCTATCTAAACATGCGCCCGGCCGTGCACTGACACCGCACGCCCGCTTCTATTCGTTTTGCAGTGCTCTGTTCCCACAGTCCAACCAACAACATTGTAAGGTACAGCCGAGAAACTCAGCATCAGACTCCTTGACCGTGCCACTCGTGGCAGTATTATCCATTGCTTGCCCCACCCAATGCCCAGAAACGCCACTCCCAACCAAATACACCAGACATTTGGGACGGTAAATAGATGCCGTTGCAACATCAAAGTCTATGATAGGAGGTTGCGCAATGAAGGGCTCGCACTTGCCCCACTGGCTGGTCGACTTTCACCAGTGCGCGATGGTTGGTTGTTTGAAAGATTTGCTTCGCGGTTCATGGGTAGTCCGTCTCGAGCGATCGGGGGACTGCCATGCGGATTCTGAAAGGGCGATCGCTGTGCAAGAATACCTTGCGAAAACGAATGGTCAGCAGCCCTAGGGGGCGGGCCACCGTTCGTCAGGTTGTGGAGTGAGTGATGTTGTTGGTGATGGTATGCAGGGTGGTACGGGCCTGTACCATTCTGCGTCGCATGATCGCGCCTGGGTGAGGGTGGCATACCGTTCAACAGCGGCTGCCCCAATGAACCGTGTCTTATCGGCGGCGCTTGGTGATGAGAGATGGGCGCTATAGGCGGCGGACGGAGATCACGTAGATGGTTCATGTGCAAGGGATTTGTCCCCGCGGGGCCGCCATTCAGTTGATGAAGCGGAGGCGAGCGCTGGTTTGCGCTACGATGCCAGTCGCTGTAGGCAGTACCCGCTTGCGGATAATTGTGAGACGTCGTTGGTGGTATAGGTGCTGCTATCGGGCCAGGGCCCGTATGAGGAGCCGTCAGGGGTAGTGTGGGAGGGGGTCCTTGTGTTGGAGCTTGCATCGGAGGAGGAGCGACAGGTGGCGGCGCAACTGATGGGGCTGCGGGTTGAGAGGGTGGTGGCCAAGCGTACGCCTGTGGTCCTGGCCTCTGTTCAGAAGCAGTAGATGGTGGGCTCCTAAGGGCTGCCACTGGAGGTGGTGCTTGAATTGGATCCAGCCGTGGTGCTTCTTCGACTGCTGGAGCGACGACATGTGCAACCGGTTTCTTGCCAGCCTTCTTGCATTTGTGGCACTGGAAATTCCTCTGCTCAACGAATTTCTGGGCTTCACTACCCAGGCTCCCGTAATGACCGTTGATAAGAGCTATCTCTTGGTCTTTTTCGATCGGCCACCATTTGGGACTGACATCAATGCCACAAGTAATGCACACCTTGTCCCCACTGTGCATGTTTGATACCGACGTCTCTGTCGAGTTGTCCACATGAGCTCCTCCTTGGGCCCCTGCACCGTTTGTGCCAGTAATGGCCGTCGAGGCACGTCGATTAGGCCCGGACGGCAATGTGGAAGCTGGTGTTTTTGTAGCCATAGCAATGAGGTTTGCCTTTCGCACAGTACCTGTCAGGGTTAGGTCCGCTTGCTTGAAATTCTGCACGTAGAACTGCAGTGCATTTGAAGCGGCAGGTTCGTTCGCCTGGCTATCCGGGAGTTCGACAACATCGTGCATCCGATGAACCATTGTCTTGGTGGGGATGTGCTCCTTGCACCATATCGCCGCTGACATAGTCCCAGTTTCCCCGTTGATGGTAACAATGTTGAACTGATCACGGCGAGAGCCTTTGACCGGAGTGACCTCAAACCCTAGCAGATGGCCGCTTTGATGGGCGCATTCCACATGAATAGGAGCCTTGCACTGATGACAGGCCACACACGCACCACCGTTTCTCTTACAGGCCTTGCACACTTCATCGTATTTCGCCCGCGGTATCGATGGAATGCCCTCGGAAGGACTGAGGGCTTTAGCACTGCCAAATTTGACTTCTGGTGTCCAGACGGCACAGGTGACATGGACCCAGTTGTTGTCAGCCGTTCTCTTGAGTGGTTCTCTGGGATTGACGGGACGATTCGTCTCTTCCTGCTTTTTGCGATAGTAGTCTGCAGCCCTTTGGGCGGCTTCACGCTCTTGCCGCTCCTTCTCCTTGTCTTTTTCGGACTTCTTTTTGTGAGTGTTCTTCGACGGTTCAACAAAGTCGTGTTCCGTAAACTCAACAGGACATAGCACACACTTGTATTCCTGTGATAGGGTAAGTTTAACATCTTAGGTCTGTTGGGAAAAGGAGTATTACTTACGAGTGAGAGCTGAGGATTCTTGTCATTGAGGCACATATCGCAGGTCCATTTGCCAGGATGACGATTATCGACGACGCCATAACATTTCCTGTGCACACTCAAGCGGCATTCCTTACAGGAGAGTAGGTGATGTTCGCCGGCTGGGTCCATTTGGCCGCAAATGGCACATGGAAGTATCCGAGGCTTTGGGATTTCGGGTGCCGGCTGAGCCTGGGGTTTCTCTACCACTTTGTCCTTCTTCTTTGATGCGACAACTCCAGATACGCTGCCTGAATCAGAAGTGGTGAACTCGGTATCTTTGTCGGCAAGTGCCTTCAATTTCTTCCGTGGATGATCCGAAGCGCCAGGCTCAGCAATAACCGCGCTTTGTGCTGCGGCAGGGCTTGGTGTGTTGTAAACCGTAGCGCTCATCATCTCATTTGCAGCATTCAGTTCCTTAAGAAGCTCCTCATCTATCTTGCGCCTCCAGGCGCGACTGGCAGCCGTGGTCTTCTTGGCAAGCTCATCCACGTCTTCCCACTGTATGGCGTATCGACGCCATAGCTCAGCGCAACGTCGACAAAGCGCGACGATATACTGTGCACTTTTGTCCTTGTTCTTCCCTGAGCCCTCAGAAACCAACGCGGCCGACACATTAGGTGCTCGCCGCCACTGTCTCGAAGTTTTCGTATTGCAAAATTTGCACATGAAGTTCCGTTTGCGGTCCACAGCTTTACCGGTATCAAAGGCGGAATCATCGTAGTCATCGGCAACATCGTCTTGCAGCTTGTTTGCCGTGGCTTCGGCCTTCTTCGCCTCCTTCTTCCCTTTCCGCCCCGAGAAACTGCCCCAGACCTGAGATCCACGAGGCGACTTCTTCCAGGTATAGTAGTACCGCACAACGGTCCTATAATCGAGAGTTTTGACGAACTTCTTCACTTGATACAACTCCGACCCAAATTTGCTTACGCCTTCCTCAAATCTTTTCTGCTCTGCGGTGCTCAATTCTGGTTCCTTGAAGTCTGCTCGATTCACTGTTGGTATTGACTTCAGAGCCGCGACGGTGTTGAATTGACTATCGAAAAGTGCATTCCGAGCGATGTCCATCAGATTTGTCGATTGCGGGGGCAGGCTTAGTGAGGGGGCCAGAGCCGAAGCCTTTTTCATATACGCATCGATCTCAGTGCCGCTAATGTCTGCGCCGGCTGCCTCTGCCGGTTGCCATAGCAGCTGCGCAGTGTTTCTGGGATCATCATTGTCATGGTCCTCTCCACGAGCAACATAGCCAGGCGGCTCGTCTTGAACCCATTTCGGCCTGGTTTCCCGCGCCAGCTTTTCAGCTTCAATCGCGGCCAGCATCTCCTTACTGGGCTTGTCCTTGCGGCTGCCTTTCTTGTATTCGAGGGGCTTGACCAGTTCTACTGGGCGGCCTGGCCACGCCGGAACCACTGCTTGATGCTTGGGCCCCAGCCGAGAACCAGCTCGAGGGTAGATACGATCGTCATAGTCCAGCGCGTCCTCGGGTTTGCAATGCTGTCCCAGGTAGCGCCAGGGCCACAGACTTGCCTGGTAGATCTGCTCGGCAGTAGCAGGCTGGTGACTGTCGTCGACCCCATCAGCCGGGCTAGTACGATTGGTGTCGGCGCCATGGTCTTCCTCCTCCTCATCCCAGTACTCTTCTTCCTCGGCGTCGTGATGTGGGTCTACCAGGCTTGGCGTGTGCCGCGCTTCCAGCTTCCTCTCCTGTGCACGGCTGCACGCAGCACAGGCCCACGCGAAACCACGGGACGGCTTTTTCAGCAGCGGTGGCCTCACGCAATTCATATGATAGGTCTGCTTGCACACTGCGCAATCGACCGAATCGTTGCTTCTCATTGTCAGTTCCCTGCAGCCAGAATGAGTGGGTATGCGGCCACTAGCGCGACTTACTTGGCACAGTATCCACTGCATCTTTTGCATAGCTTGACGGCACTGGTGAACTCCTTGGAGCGGCCCTGTTCCACGAGAATGTACTTCCACCTCTCGTCCAGCACTTTCTTGACCCTTTCGGGCACATTGACGATTTGCGAGCAAGGGATCACGTCGTAGTGTTTTTGTATGTAGCGGTCATAGAGCTTTTCGAACCAGAAGCAATCAGGCGTTTTCCTGTACTCCTCCATATTCGAGATCTCGGCCTTGTGGCGGATCTCGCATTTGCCGCGCAACGCCGTCAGCGGGCTGATATCTGAGTGCATCGTGGCAAACACGTTTCGGGTGTCGTTTACCCTCTTACCAATGTCTTTGGGCCTGTAGTACCAATTGATGCGCAATGCGTCGACTGGTTTGGAGTTGTCGTTTTGCACATGGAGGAACTCCATGATGCGCCCCAGGTAGTACGGCTCTCCAGGCGGCTCGCACACCAGGTAGACATGATCTGAAGAGAGAGTCAGCAATGGTTTCTACGTACTTGGCGCAGCATTACGGAAGCTCATGTGCCTCCTGGACCGTAGAGATTTTCGCGTGATTTCCACTTAGTTTGACCTACCGTTTTTTGCAATGACGGAGCCATCATCCGCAACCAGTTTGCCATCTCTTGGTTTTGCACCGCATCGGTCGAAACTAAGCATGTTTGATTCCCTGAATCCCATGCCGGGACTGCTAGAGGGCGGCGCAGTGTGCGTGGTTCGTCGCGTCGTCGCCGAGCTCTGCGCGGCCGCAGCAGAGGTCTGCGCCTGGGTTCCATTCGTGGTGGGCTGAGCTGCTGCTTTGCGTTTCTTCGTGGTAGTAGAGTTCGCTGGTGTTGTCGCAGGCGGGGCGGTGGCAACAGGTACCACGTTGTGGTCTTTGGTTGCAGCTTGGGGAGACGCAGCTTTGCTCTCCTCGGCGGCCGCAACCTTGCGTGCGCTGGGGCCGCCAGCGCGAGGCGCGTCCACAGCTCCGTTGAGCGATTGCCGGGACGTTTTCTTTGGCTCTTGCTCCTTCTTCTCGGGATATGCATCGAACATTTCAGTGTCCATGTCCTTATCCTCTGCGTAGTTTGGCCGTGGCTGGCCGCGATTTCGCGAGCGCGTGCCATATGGTGAAGGGCCAGTCATGGCGTCTTTCGCAGACGGGTCGGAACCCGTGGTGGTGGCCTTCGTTATCGAGTCCGACCCCCCAGCATCCTCGGATGCACCTTGTGCTATCGACTGGGCGGCAGAAGGGCTGTTGGGGTGGGATTCCGACTTCAGGTTGGGCGTGCCTGCGTCTGGGGTGTTCTTTGCGGAGGATGACGCAGGATTTGGCTGATCATCGGCGCCGCTGGCATTGTGGGATTTGGGCGCCATAATGGGCGTTTAGTGTTGGCGACATACAAGAAGACTAGATAGAGGACCAAGGGAGCCCGGGGCGTAGCAATGGTGCAGACGTCAGACGGAGCAATCCATGTAATTTCATGCCCGTATGCGCGCTTCAGAGATGTGAGGCTCCACGACACATGTGCTCACAGCCGCAGATCCCATATGAGCGTTTGGCTTGGTGGCACCGCGGCCGGATCCAACAAAATATATCGAGACTTGCGGAATGGCGCGTGAGAAGGTTTGTGGGGTATCAGAGACCGAATGGATGGAAGGAGAGGGGGGCGGAAAGGGAGAATGGAGGACAGCCTGGGCACGACAGGGACAAAAGGGACAAAAGGGCCCAAATATCACCAGAGTCGAGAAAATGAGCTTGTATGTGAAGGAGGGAAAGATGTGGGACGGCAGCGTTAGATGAGCGAGATGGGACTTGGATGGGAGGGTACAACAAAGTTAGACACGGCAAGGTCCAAGGCGACGGCGACGCATCAGAGCCATCCCACTCGAATTGTACGTGGTAGGCCCAGGTAGGTATGGGGAGGTAGAGGCAGAGGTGAAAGAGGTCAGGAAATAAGGTCGGTCGACGGACTGACTAGACGCAGGTAGGAAACGCAGGCCTGCACGGCTTTGCTGAGCCAAGGGAAGGGCTGCAGAACGAGTACTTTACGTATCTAGGCAATGCGACTGTGTACCGCGTAGCATCAAAAACCGCCGTCTCCACACGAGCGAGAAGTCGACGATTTGATGTGGATAATGTATGGATTGTCGATGGGATTGGCATTGGGGGAAGGACCCTCACTCAGAGCCTGGGAGCGAAGGGCAATGCGCTCGCGTACCGATACAAAACGACCCAGCAACGTGGGAGAGGCAAATGCTGCCAAATGCCGCCATGCCATCTTTTCCGCCCCGTACCTGGGACAACGAGCGCCGGCCAAGTTCTGGCCCCCCCCCTGCAGAATGTGTGCTGCCAAACCGCAAGTGCTCAAGCGCTGCATCCTCTTTTTGACTTCATGTTATCCCACGGCCGCAAATGCTAACATCTCGCCTTCCGCCCAGCAGGCGGCGCACTGAAATGCTGTCGCCATGAGAAAGTGAGCGGTATGGCTACCGTCCCTAGCTAGTCGCCAGCGTCCTCAGCTGCCCTCATGGATTGACTGACGAATTCTCTGCCTGCCGGAGATCTGCTCAGCAAGCGACCGGGGGGTGAGGTGTCGAATGAGCAAATGACTATTGGCTCAATCACATCTCTGTCTCTCATAGCCGAACCTCGACAAACGATCGCCATCAAGCACACATGTGACTCCATGGCTATAATTCACCAGAGCATTGTGGAGTCTGTCTATGGCTACGCTTCTGGCGCTTTTTTATTTTGATTCTCATGTTCATTCTGTAATTTTATAATCTCTTTTGGGCCAGAGTTCATGTCGGGAGCCAATCAGTAGTGTAGCCGACCAAAGGGGTGATGTGGCCTGCACCTTGCAACGAAGAGCACAGCATACTATGGAAATGCCTTCCCACACCGCAGCAGAACACGTCACATCAGCGGCAAGGCTTCAATTATATGTGCAGCAGTTCCCAAGCCTGAACAGCACTCCTCGTTGTTTAATCAAGAGCGCTGGTCGGACATGATGTTGCTCGACCGTAAGAGTTGTCATGTTATGCCTGTCGACCCGGGATCTCTGTTCGGCTCCTCCCTTTTGTCAATCCTAAGTGAGCACGCTCGTTGAGTGAATGCCACCCGCCCAACTTGTCAGCCTTGAAATGATGTGCAGTAGAGCAGAAACGATCCATGATCACGCGAGTTGTCGAGGGACCAAACCCATCATGGCCCAACTACCTCCCATGGCTTTCGCCTTGAGCAGTCACCAGTGCAGGAAGTTATTGCCAACCCAGAAAGCCTCAAGTTCCAGGCATTGCCAGATGCTTTCCCAGTTCCAATGGCGGAGCTCTAGCCGGCAGACCCAGCCCTTCGTTGAACTTTTGAGACACGGTGGAAGAAAGCGAAACGACTGGGTGATGGCAGCCCCCACCTTTTTCGCCCAGGATCACACACAGCTTGACAGAATGCAGGGATCGAAGGGGATCTCCACTCGCTCTATCCATCGCCAGCATTTCCAGGACATCCGCCCGTCAGGTGCTGCAACAGTTGAAATTTTTACGACTTATGAGTCGGGCCAACGCCGAAATGGCCGGTGAGTTCGAGTGACTTAGAGCGAGATAGGGTCTATGGCTACGTATGTCGAAATCATCCTGTAGGGGCTGGGAGGGTGATCGCACAGTACCTCTAGTCTGCCGCTGGCATCGATGCGCTACTAGAAAAGCAAGTTGATTGATTGTTCAGTGCTATGCAGGCAGATGCCTTGCATCATCGCACGGCGAGGCGTATGTAACGACCGTAGGACGCCCTGGCCAAGACCAATCCTACCTTTAGTACATCACACGGGCACTCATCAGACTATCATTTGGACCTGTTGCTAATGAGAAATGTTCAACTTGGTGGGAGCTGACTTGACTGTGGCGACCGGCGTTGGCAAGTAATTAATGAGTGTAAGGTGGAGGTATCTGAAGCCGCCCCAAACTGGCGTCACTCCTGCGCCTGTTATGATAGCGGCCTACCATGTAGGTGATGGGACGGGCAGCCGAGGTCAGGTAAGCTTGGGTACCCGGGGCGCCCAGGTTGTCTGGAGAGGAACAAACCATGGGCACTTGCTTCAAAGAGAAGTCCAACCGCCCACGCTACGCTGTATTGCTGTGATCATTAGTTCTGCACAACTATCGATTGTGAAACCCAATTGCCTTGCAGAAGATGATTGACTAAAAACATGATGCTGACTTCCAAGAACAGCGTAGACTGCGTTACTGTTGCTCATCGTGAGCGGCTCCGCCTGATCATCGTCACCATCCTGATGCGCCGCACAAGCGATGAAGTCGGACTAAGGGTTGCGACGGCGTTCGTGGCCGCAGTGCGCCGATGAGTCTTGGCACGAGCGACAGACAGCACGGACCATATGTGATCGCTCAAGGTCAGGTGCTCCCGCGTCGTATTCTGCCCCTCCAACGCGTCTCCGTCGCGTCTCGCTCGGCTAGGGTATGATTTCATACCCACGTGGGTAGGCACTGGTTGCCCAAGACTATTGCCTTCTGCTACAACGATCCGATCCACGCATCTGCTGAATTTCCGTTGGCTCGAGCCAAGTGAGCACAATTCCCCCATGACCCGACGCCGTTCGTCCAGCCGGCCTGCATTACTGGCCACAGAATCATCGCGGCCTCGCTCTCTATAACCAGCTTGTGATTCGCCCAAGAGTTCATGATGGAGCACCGTCATGGAGTTTTACATCAAACCACTATCCAGGCCACAACAGCACAACAGAACGCTTTCCGCACAACTACTCTTGCTGGAAGCAAACGCTCCTTCTCTGAAGCTATTCCCCAGCGTGGGATCCCGGCACATGCAGCTCGATCCGAATTTCGAAAAGCTTCAACGCTGGGCCAAAATGTACCCAAATTAGTTGCAAGTGCAGTTACAGTCACTGAACATGGTCAAAGCCAGCTTCATGGGACATCGGAGTACTCTCAACGGAGGATGGTGTCCGCAACACCTACTTCGGCGTTTGATAGATCTTTGCTTTTATCACATCCTAGATATGCGCTCCCAAAAACTCTAGTCGAGAACTTTGCTACTTTGGGGATTCAAGAAATATACCCTTGGCAAAAGCAATGCTTGATGGGTCCTGGGCTATTAGAAGGCTCAAAGAACTTGGTCTACACCGCACCGACTGGGGGCGGGAAATCTTTAGTCGCTGATGTACTGATGCTGAAGAGGGTCCTCGAAGACAATGACTCCAAGGCTCTTTTGGTGCTACCCTATGTTGCCCTTGTTCAGGAGAAAGTTCGATGGCTGCGGAGAGTCGTGCAAGGCCTGAGCCGTAAGAGCCCTCAAGCAGATCGCATGGACAAGGAGCAGAGCCTATGGCGACGCCGAGCTGATGAAGATACTATAAGAATTGTCGGCTTTTTTGGCGGTGGGAAGGTCCGAGCAACCTGGGCAGATTTCGATATCGCCGTCTGCACGTTCGAAAAAGTATTCCATGATTGACAGACTACGGTAAGACATCGGAGACTGACCCCGAGACAGGCCAATACTCTCATAAACACGGCCATCGATGATTGCTCCATATCAAAGCTGAGAGCTGTTATACTTGACGAATTGCACATGGTCGACGATGACCACCGCGGCTATCTTCTTGAGCTGATGGCGACAAAATTGCTAAGCCTTGAGCACAATGTCCAGATTGTAGGGATGAGTGCAACTCTGCCCGTAAGTCAAACTACTACGATTGCCACCTGACCTACGCATTTAACACAATGATAGAATGTCGAGATCCTTGCAGAATGGCTGGGTGCACATAGGTATCAAACCGTGTATCGTCCTATACCTTTGGATGAGCACCTAGTGTACGAGTCCAACATCTATGCTGTCGCGTCAACTAGCTCAATGTTAAAGGCTGCAACACAGTTGAACTCAGGGTCTACGCCGGCGAAAGCCCAAAGTTCTCCCGTCAGGACTGTTCAGCCCTCAGCACACAGGGAGCTACAAGATCCTGTCCTCAATTCCGTAATTGCTCTCACGAATGAGACAGCTAGGCTGGGCTTTGGCGTATTGGTCTTTTGTAGCAGCCGGCCGGGTTGCGAGTCGGATGCTAGAATAGTCTCAAGGGTCCTACCTAACGCTGAAGAAATCGACAATGCCACTGCAGAGAAACGGGCGGACTTGCTGGGCGATCTGAGAAGTTTGCCGTCTGGTCTCGATCCCGTACTTGCTGAGACTGTTCCTTCTGGGGTTGCATTTCACCGTAAGTCAGTTGCTGCCTCCTTGCGATTCTAACCGCTCACATCCGTTTGTAGATGTACGCATAACTTACTTGAGTTTCATCTCTGATTTCACGAGGAAAGCTGACCTGTGACAGGCTGGCTTGACTATCGAGGAGCGCGACCTGATCGCCAATGCCTATGACAACGGCACCTTAAAAGTCATCGTTGCAACTTGTAGTCTCGCTGCTGGTATCAATCTACCTGTATGTACTGGCATAGGTAGAGTTGCCCACGACAGCTGACATAATTGACCCAGGCTCGACGAGTCATTCTCCACAATGCTCGGATGGGACGGGAGCTCGTTGGCCCCTCGATGTTGTAAGTGCTCGTGTGCCCGTGGCAGTCCGAGAGACCAACAGCACGTAATGACTCGTTTCTCCTTGTTAGGCGACAGATGCGCGGCCGCGCTGGGCGGAAAGGCAAGGACGAGATTGGCGAAACCTATCTTTGCTGCCGCAAAACCGATCTCGAAGATGTTGTTGAGCTTATGCACGCCGAGCTGCCTCGGATCTCGAGCGGGTTGATGACGGAGAAACACAGGATCCAGCGGTAAGGGATTCTTCGGACTTTGCCTTGCCAGATATGCCTGACTTTGACCTCTAGTGCCCTCCTAGAGGTGATTGCCATTAGACTAGCGACTAGCAGAGATTCCATTGATGATTACGTCCGGAAGACGCTGCTCAATTTCACCACGACACAGGAAACGATACGGGGTCACGTAGAGTCCAGCCTTGCTGATTTGGTAAACATGGGCTTCATCGTTGCCTCTGATTCGACAGATCTTGAGGCGACGCAGCTTGGGAAAGCCATAGTGGCATCGTCTCTTGAGCCAGAGGATGGTGCTTTTATTCACCGTGAGTTGCAGCGGGCACTCAAGGCATTCGTCATGGACGGAGAGATGCATATCCTCTACACCTTCACTCCCGTTCAGAACTTCTCGACAGTTGTCAACTGGCGAGTCTTCCGTAATGAGATGGAAGAGATGGACGCTAGCGGGCTGCGGGTTATGTCTTTTCTTGGACTCAAACCAACCGTCATCAATAAAATGTTGGCTTCAGGAACTCGGATATATATATGTATGTGCTGACTTTGCATAGGGCACAAGGTGGTAAGATGAAGGAGTCCACTCCTGATGAGCAGGAGTTATCCCGGATCTACACTCGTTTCTATCTCGCCCTCCAGTTGCGTGATCTATGCAATGAGAGCCCGGTCCATATAGTGGCTCGAAAGTTTGATATGCCCCGAGGAAGTGTGCAGACTCTTGCGCAGACTTGCGAGGGATTTGCTGCTGGCATGATCAAATTCTGCGAAGGGATGGGCTGGGGGTACGTCGATGCTCGACTTGGTCTTATGGCCGTTGGGGGAAACCTCCAAATACAAGCTGATCTTTATTATAGGATGATGGCAGCAATGCTCGATCACGTTGCCGATAGATTGAAAGCCGGCGCCAGAGCAGATCTCCTGTAAGCAACTTCCAGAGTTATTTCATGCCCGTATAGCCTGTTTCGGGAGTTCACCAGTTTCTCGTTAAGCGTTTCTGCTCTTGATACATGGAGAGCTCGCCAAGCATGTTCGAAGAAGCAATCACTGACTCCAGGTGTTGTAGTGAGCTGGCGAAGATTACATTCGTCAAAAGTCGGACAGCTCGAGTATTCTACGACAATGGCTTCAAATCTGTGGCAGCAGTTGCCAACGCGGATCCCACCGAGCTCGTACCTATCCTATTGCAGGTTTGTGCACCACACGTTGGCTTCCCCCCGTGCTCAGAAGGTTTCTGACTTCATTGGAAGGCCCAACCTACGAAGGTGCGCCTCAAATCCAAGGACGAGGAAAAATACGAGGAGAAAATTCTAGCAAAAGCAAAAATTATCTCAGATTCTGCCAATCGCTTGTGGCGTATGTATATGTATCTGCTCCCCACGAAGATGGTAGTACTGACTTGAGCAGAAATCCAGATGCAGCAGGAGATCAGCGAGGAATGATTCCAGTTTAGAGGTCGCTACATGGCATGTACGAAATCAACAAGGCAAGATTACGGTAACTACAGGAATCACTGTAAGGCTCTGTGGTTACGCGCGCTTGTGCCTCGTGTGGACTCCCGAGGGGGGTGATACCAAATCACAAAGTAGCAACCGCAGGCTGGTGCCATAAACTACAAAGGTACAGAATTGGCATGTTTACAGCTTAGATCAAATGGGTATATCGTGTGGCTGGTTTCGGATCACACTGCCAACCATGTAAATGAGACGGAACATTCGCCGTTCTCGGCTGTGAAATGCAACAGTGTATCCGTAATGTATGTTGCACAGACGCTCGAACCTTGAAGTGAGTACGGAGTCGTCTATGCAGGTTTCAGCTGGGGTCAACATACTGCAGTAAGTCGCTTTCCCTCATTCAACCAGTCATAGTGGCTCGGGGTATGCCGTCGCAACTCTGTGCTGCATATTTTCATGCGGCCACCAACCAAGTAGGCATGGCAGCTTGTACTGCCGTCGCACAACATGAAAATTCTGCGGCTTGAGGAGGCTCGCTGCCTTGCATTGCCCACGAACCTCGTGGTTAGAGAGTGTCATTCTAGTGAGGCACCCACCCCCTCCTTCTCGGACGCAGTGTTTCCCGATAATGGGTTTACAAAATACCCAGCGGAAGGCTGGCCTGGGTTGTTTGCTGGCACCGAACTTTATCCCAACCAGCCGTACTCTCCTACGAGCGGCTTGCCGTCCCGACCCTTTCACCCTTTGATTCGTCTTCCTGGCCTCACACGCACTTTAGGCGAACATAAATCGTTGAAGTTTCCCGCTGGCAACAAGCTGTTCTGATTACCAGAAAGGCCCATCTGTGAAAGGCACCGGTTACGAATCAATGGCACATAGCTCAGCCGACGGCGCAAGCTCATCGGTGAATAATGCAGGGCACCACGAGAGGGTGGCGACATTGGACGATGTGATGAGGGCGCCCTCGACCAATACGCCGGGCGTTGTGGTGCTAGAGACCACACACGACGACAAGGCTTCTGAAGACGTCTTGAATCCGCGAGAAGACTTGTGGCTGTCCTCTGCCGACGGGTGAGATGACATTCTCCTACCACTCGTATAACCATTGTGTCTTATTTCATTAGCGTGGCCAGCTCATGTCGGTGTATAGTCGCTACAACTCTCCTATCATTCCGCTACGCGTTGGCACCTTTCCGGACGCGCAGACATTCCATGTATGGCGCCCTTCGCTTTCATTCGACACGACATTGACAGGGAATAGGTTCACAAAGATGTCCTTTTAAAAGCAGAATACTTCAAGAAAGCACTGTGCGGCGGTTTCAGAGAGACTGAGTCACAATGCGTCGATCTGCCGGAGGAAGACCCGGCGACCTTTCACTTCATCGTTGCCTTTCTGTATGAGGCAAGTTATGTCCCAATCAGACCTATAGCAACCGCTCTTGGTAAGCATCTCCCAATTCACAAAAGAAACTGCTTCTTAAATCATGTACTGAGAGCATGCAGTTCCTGACACCAAGGGCAAAGGCTTGGACATGGGCGATGAACGAGTGACTTCGGACTCGGAATCTAGTGTTGCTGGTGATAATGTGGCAAGTGACTCGTCGAGCGCGCGGAGTCGAAGGCGTCGAGCAAGGCGCCGAAGAAGGGAAGACCGCCAATGGGACTTGGCAAGACAGAAGCACCCGGGATTTCACAGAATTGGCTGCGGGTGTCGTCAATGCCTTGCGGGTGGAGGGCCTCCTTGCTGGCATTGCCTAGCCCCTCGTATCCCTCCGCCGCTGCCGACTGGACCAAACATAGTCGCCGTCGATCCTGGACGAAGAGCGCGCAATACCCGGCCTCATGATCCTCGTCATCCTCGTGATAGGCCACAAATGGCATCGCCACCAACGCCGCAGCGCCGCAGTTCTAGCAGTGGTGATCGCATAGAGGGCGAAGACCTAAGGTCTTGGTTGCTTGCTTACGATCTCAACCTGGATGTCTATATCTGTGCCAACAAGTTTCTGCTGAACGACTTCAAGTTGGCCGTATCTCGGTGTTGTATCGACATGTTGGAGTCTGCTGGAGCGGATGCAGCACAACCAGAGGTCCTTCAGCTATGCTCCAAGCTTTATGAAGGACTGTCCGAGTCGGATGCCCTACTGAGGATGGTGTTTGCGCGCGTTGGGTTTTTACAGCCCCTTTTATGGAGACGGGCACCGCAAGCGACATCTGAATTCCTGCTCGGCCATCCCGAGATATCGGCACTGATACTCAAAGAGACTGCAAACAGACGTGAAATGGATCACGGTGTGAATCAGTTACCGCCGATGGAACGACCGCACCTGCCGCCGCTGCCGCCACTCGACAACCCTTACGCGAGGCCCGGCGCGCCTCTACCTCGTGCTCGGTGGTGAAAGTATCGGGAGGAGAGAGCATCGACTTGCTGTGTAATACAACGGCGTCATTCAGCTGTGTATCGGCATTTATCCAGCTGCTCGTCGTTGTTTGTTCAAATCTTGTGGATTATTGACCAAGTTCTGCTGTATACATTATTTATAGGAAGGACAGTTAGCAGCGCAGGAGTCAGGCGTAGGAGCACAAATTCATCCATGTCTTGACAGGCAGGCCATGGGTTTTCCTAACAACACTCTTTCTTTTCTTGCCTACTTAGCGTGACGATACTGTATTTTTCTTCGAAATGTTGGTGGTGACGGAGAAATACGTACCGCCACATTCGGCGTATCATTGCACACAACCACCGAGCCTTTGAGCCGCTATTGGTTGGACTGGGGTAAGCCAAACTTTCCCCAGCGTTTCCCCACGTTCTCCAGCACAACGACAACTACGAGACCGCAAAATCCGGGGGTGGGTTCCAGGGAAAATTGATTGCATACCTCATTTCGCATGCGTGCACATGAGCAGGGGCCTGGTATCCGTTGGCATCAGTGGTAACGACGCTTGCCACTCATCATGTCCCCGGCATATAAGAATCTGCACGAACCCGGCAAAATGGGATGGACAGAGCCAAGACTGATTGGCATCTCTGCCCGAAGACGGCTACGATGTATTTTCTCGGCACGCAGCTGTGGTGGATAGCTGCTCTGATTGTCCACCATGTCATTGCACAAGAATTGGTTGCAAGTCTGGATTACGGAGCCTTCAGGGGGGCCTATAGTGCACAGTTCAATATATCTTATTGGCAGAAGATCCCCTTTGCTGCACCGCCAATAGGCGAGAATAGGCAAGACCAAAGCGCCATCCCGAAAAAGAGGACCACTAATAACAAAAATTCAGGTTTCGGGCCCCTCAACCACCGTTACCCATCACCAACGGCACATATGATTCGAGCCAAACCTTTGACATGTGCCCGCAGCGGACGGTAGGTCAGCTGGTCCTTGGCGTCAATTCTTTCCAATTATACTGACTGCTAGCAGGTCAATGGCTCGGAAGACTGCCTATACCTCGGCCTGTACGGCCGGCCATGGACCAAATCGCAGCCGCTGCGTCCCGTTGTCGTCGTGTTCTACGGCGGTGCCTTCATCCAGGGGTCGGCCTCTTTCACGATTCCGCCCTCGGCCTATCCAGTTCTTAACGTGTCCGAGACAAGCAATATGATATTCGTGTACTCCAACTACCGCGTCAATGCCTTCGGGTTCTTGCCGGGCAAGGAGGTCGCAGACGACCCGAACTCGGATGTCAATGCTGGGCTTCTGGACCAGGAAGCCGCCATCCTTTGGACACGGAAGTACATTAGGCATTTCGGCGGAGACCCTGACGAGATCTCGATTTGGGGCCAGTCGGCGGGGGGCGGAAGCGTCGTGGCACAGGTCATTGGCAGGAAGCATGATCCGCCGACGTTCAAGAGAGCGCTGGAGTCCAGCCCGTTCTGGCCGAAGACGTACCGCAACGAGGATGCGGAAGCTCAGGACCGCTACGACAGACTGGCGAACTTGACGGGTTGCACGGGTCCGGACAGCCTGAGTTGCCTCAAGAGCGTGGATGTTTCCGTCATCCGGAATGCAAGTTATACCATGGTGTCTGGGAACTTGTACGGACCCACGTCTTACCCTTGGGGTCCGATCATTGACGGTGTTTTCCTCAAGAAGCCACTATCCGAGGCGGCAAAATCGTGCAATGTCAACAACCAGCTTGGCTTCTCCATGTACAATACCCACGAAGGGGAGAACTTCGTCTCTTCCGCCGTCGTTTACGACTCATGGACAGAAGGGTTCCTGCCAAACTTCTCCGCTGATGACTTTGCGAGGCTGAATACATTGTACCCTGCAGCAGGCAGTGCAGAGTCCATCACAGCTTACAACGACTCGTACACTCGTGCAGGCCTGGTATATCGCGACTCTGTGCTGGCTTGCCCGGCATACTGGACGGCGGGTGCGGCTCCCAAGGGCAGCTGGCTGGGTGAGTATACCATATCGCCCGCCAAGCATGCCTCGGACGTCATATATGTAAGTCTTGATCGCAATCATTGTTTTGTATCACATATTTTTTTTTTAAAAAACTCTTTTTGCTGATTGGTGTCCACAAATAGTGGAATACCGTGAATTCGATCCAGCAGACGGATCCCTTACATTATAAGGGTTTTGCAGGTAAACCAACCTGCAGCCAGTAGGGGAAATGCCAAATACTAACACGATCTTAGGAGCCTTTTCTTCATTCTTTATGGCGGGCGATCCCAATGCCCTGAAACTGACGGCTGACAATGTCACGGGTACGCCGGCACTGCGGACTGGGCAGGAATGGGTAATAGACATCCTCGGATTCACGATCAAAAACCTTACGCAGTTTAAACAGAGGTGCGACTTCTGGAGGGAAGTAGCACCGAGACTGCCTATTTGAATTGTAAAAGAATTGATCTTGGGCTACTTGATAATACAACGCTACACACTGCTGGTACTGATCTGGCCGCAACTGTACTTATTCGACCGGCCTTAGAGGCAGGTCTAGGACTCGGCTCTTTAGTCTGTTGTCTGAATGTTCTGCCACTCCTTGGTCATCCTTTGGCCTTCCAGGTGCAGTTTTCCGTTAATGAAAAGCGCGCTACTCCTTGTTTCCTAATCCGTCTTGAGCTTGACCTGACAACGTGTGACTGACTATGTCTATTTGCCCTTTTCCAACTAGAAATCCATAAGACGCTTATTCGCAATACGCAGGAGTTAAAAATGACCCCGTCGCTCCTTAGAGGGTAACTGCACCAAAGGGCCCGACGCAGGGTTTATATTGTAACCAGAGATCAGATTTTTCTTATCGTCTCGTATCATGGGTTGCACAGTCTAGCGAAGCTCTGATAGAACAGGAGCACAGCCTCCTCTACGGTGTATATATATATATAGAGACAGGCTAATTACTTGTCTGCCTTCGGCCACCCTGCGGCCACCCTTCTAATACTCGATCAACTACTCAATTCCTTCCTCATACCTTCGTCCATCTTGATAAGCTCGACGTGCCATCATGGGCCTTTGCGGCACAGCCGTAAGAGAACTACCCATCATTCTATTGTTTCAGCTTCTTGACGATTGACTCACCAGTATCGTACTTCGATTCGTTCTCTTACGGCTGATGGTGGATCTTGCAAACCTTGTTTCCGCTATTCTCCCGTCGCTGTTGCCCTTGCACTTGGTTTCTCGCCACACTAGCCAATACATTTCGGGGTAGGCTTTTTGGCAGAAGAGAGGTTGCTCCCCTGTAGGGAAAGGCTCTGTATACTTCTCTGTCGCTTGTCCTGGGCATATACGCCTTTATGTGCTGATATAAGACGGCATCTAACTTGGATTCCAGGGTGTCGAGATTATGCTAAAAGGAGTTGAGGGAGGATGAGGAAGAGCTGGTACAAAGCCATTAACTTGCTGTACGACGTCGAGACGTGCAGCGAAAGCCTCTGCGTGTTTGGGCCAGCCAAAGAGGCCATCCGATTAGGCGAGGAAACGTCTTAGGGGGGTGCTATCTGAGCACAAACAGCGGTTTACGCACTCGCCAGCTGCGCTGAGTTTGTTGCCTCCAATGTGATGGAGAAGGCGCTCGATTTTGCTGAGCACAACACATCCTAGTTGAATCTCGCACGGCATGCCGTCGAGCTAGCTGAAGATGCAGCAAATCTGGGGCTTGACATCAGCGAGCGGGTTGCTAGCCACGGCGCCCAGCTCATCAACCTGACCAAGGTCAAGTTCTCGGGAGCTGTCTCTAGTCTGATAAGCAACGAGACCGCCGCTGGTTGTGAATTCTGAGGGCACTCTATCAGGGGAGAGAATCAACACACATATTAACTAGCAGGCGCACTTTGACTTGGTGGCGTTCGTAAAGGTATTATTCACGGGGTTAGGGACAAGGATCAAAGAGGAGGGATCAGAATTGTTTGTCCATGTATCCGCAGCGCTTAAAAAGGTCGAATGATCGCCCCAGATCCACACAGTCCACATTTACTCCATGGTCTAAAGACTGCAGCTCGGCGCTGAGACCCTTGTACAATCCAAGACAGCTCCTTTTTGTTGATGGCCTCGTTCACGTGCGAGTCCTTTTCTTCCCATAAGAAGAGATAAGCACATTCGGCTGGGAGAATGCGTAACATTGGGAAATGCCGATATGGCTCCAAACCAGGCCAGTGTATAGATTGAATCGATCAGCTTGCGGCACTCACTTCTCTCTCCGGTCAACACATCTGTTCAGTTGATTGTATCATCTCGCAGGCGCAATAACTCCCTGAAGACATCAGATGGGTGACTTCTCAATGCTCCATGGAAATGAACCGAGGACTCCCATGTCTTGCAACCCCTGATGATGGAAGCCGTCTTCCTCGAGTCCTCGGGGTAGACATACATATCCTCGTAGATCGCTGCATACACGGGCACTGTGTTCTTTTTCAACTGCGCCTCATCGTAAATAGCCGGCCACTGATCATACTTGGCCAGGATGTGGGCGACATCTTTCATCTGGTTGAGCTCATCGGAAGTATCGAAGAAGAACGGGTAAACCATCTCGCCAGAGAAATAGAGTGGCTCGTCATCTTTCAGAGATTGAGGACCACTCCAGTCGCTCTGCAGCCATTGGAAGTTCTCGAGTCCCTTTCCAACTCTCTCGGCGGCCCAGTTACTTGCAACTCCGGGTCGGTAACACCAAATTGGTTCGTGCAGCACCGTGTAGATAGGGGCGTCGTCCCAACCAAGCGTCTGTTGGAAGTCGTTCAGAGTGGCCCTCGTGAAGAAGCCAAACTGGTCAATATCGCCCTTCAACTTAAGGACATGGTTGTGAACTATGTCGAGACCATGGTATTTACCAAAATTAATACCCAACGTCAGGAGTAGTGGAACAGTCAGTCGTCCGCCAGCGGGAAGTGGGATACCATCGTTTCCACCAAGCTCGCGGATTTTGGCGGCAATCACCTTGACGTCGGCAATATCCTCGGGGAACTTCTCGTAGTACAGCTGGTTCTTCTCAATGACCTTTTTGAAGGTGGATTGATACGTCTCCTCTGCGTCCTTGTCCAGGGCTACCAGACCACCCGTTATGTAGCTTTCTCGGAGGCCGTCGGGATGAAATGATAGATAGGTTAGACTGGTCATTCCGCCGAACGACTGTCCGAATATCGACCACTTTTGCTTTTCTGGTGGGTAGTCTTTGGTGAGGTATTTGCGGACGGACTCGCAATCTCTCACGATGTTGTCCGCTCTGAAGTGCTTCAAATAGTCTGCTTGTTCTTGGGTGCCTCCGACGAGCCTGAGTGTCTCGGCCGTGATGGTGGAACTGAAGCCAGTACCCCGATAGTCCAAGAGCAGCAACTCATAGCCTCTGTCCAGCATGTGCGATGATAGAGTGCTATCTTGGGGTTGCGGATTGCCGAACCCCGGGCCGCCCTGCAAATAGACGAGGAATGGCTTCTGGGACGCCTTGGCCCGTTCTCCAGCAGACGGCTCGACAATGGGGCGTTCATATCTGGAGACTGTGCGGCCAAACAGTTTGATCTTCTTCCCCGCCGGCTTGGAATAATCCAAAGGGACCTCAAACCAGAGCTCGGTGACCAGTAGTTTGCCTAGGTCTCCGTATCAGCACAAGCTGCGCTCTTTGTCTAACGAGGAAGCAGGTCGCCGTACCAGGAACTACATGAGGCTTACTCTTCGAGACCAAGCGAGCGAAGGTACTCCAAACCATCTTGGTTGACTCTTGTCAAAGGACAAGCACTTGCAACTGAGGCCTGACACTAACTGTGGTTGCCACGCACGGAGGTGGGAGTTGATTATCTCCGGGGCCAGGAAATGTGAAGCGTCCGAGGAAGGGGTTAAGTGGGTGATTACAGGCAATTAACAGCGGCATTCAGCCAAATCGCAAGCTGCAAGGAGTGTCCGGCTGGAATTGGAAGGACGGTCCAACACTGCAGACGGAGCCATGTCTATCGGCTCATTGCGGAGTCGGGGATAAGCTTAGCACTGCACCTTGGCCGTCCCCACGGATGAGCAGCTAAGGGGAACTGGGATCCTGTGATACTACATAATGCAGATGCAGCCAAGACTACATAGGGTATAAATCATGGTCAAGCTGGGAGCGCAGAGCAGAGCTGAGCTACATAAGTCAGGGTAGCGATGTCCTACATACCTATACTA
Organism: Seiridium unicorne; assembly: GCA_039778275.1. NCBI lineage: Eukaryota > Fungi > Ascomycota > Sordariomycetes > Amphisphaeriales > Sporocadaceae > Seiridium > Seiridium unicorne. Next base: position 61,346 of record JARVKF010000146.1, read on the forward strand.
GCACTAGGCTAGCACTAGTTAGAGTACAGTTCAGCAAGTAGCTCTCGGTGATGCAGTATTGCTTTCGAGGACCTGCCCACCGTCGACTGCTCGACCGTACGTGAGAATTATCAGGCAGTATTGTACGCAACTACAGAGGCTTGGTGGTTCGATGGAAATAGGATACCGAGCCACATGACGTAGTTAGTGCAGTAACTACATTCACTGCAGTGAAAGGGAATGCATTTAAAGCGCACGTCGTCCAGTTCAGCGTCTTGTTGCATGCTGGTCCACGCAAGCAAGCGGGCCGAGGCGCGGAGCTCTTATCGGTTCTCCCCCAACATTCGATTCCAAACCTTCTTCCTTCCCACTCGCACCTCTTCGTTCGGTCGCCGAGATTGGAACGTGCGACCAAGCATCACAAACCACCACATTCCAACTGCAGGAATGAATGTTCAAGACCTCACCCAGACCTTGGTGGACTCCTTCAACGCTCTCGCAAATGAGGTGCAAAATTTGAATGACCGCCAGGTCGTCCTAGAGCACAAACTTCGCTACGCTCACGAACAAGTACGTCGACACCACCTGTTTTTTGCCTCTCTCCACGTCGTGTGATGAAACTCTTTAGCTCTAGATCAAGAGCTGCCTTTGAATGGCGGCAACGACCGACAACACTTACCATTGTTACTGATTAACGACGAACAATTTCGCTACTTGTTCTTTTTACTTTCCAACCACTACATGGATCATCGTCAGACACAAACAAAAAAAGGCTAACGCTTGATCCTGCACAGTTCCAGTATCTTGCTGACAAATATGCACCCGCCGCCCCCGAGATATCAGAAACCCTCGTGAACTTGCAACTGCCACCCGAGCCTGACAACCCCTCTCTGGCAAACACAAACACGGTGCCCCTCCCCAGACGCAAGCCTGCCGATTCAAAGCATCAAATTGCCTTGATCATAAGAGAAGGAAGGCGTGTGGCTTCGTCGCTTGGAAACTACAGCAGGAGCAGTCATTCCAGCCGCGGCCTCGACACTCTCTCCCGGACCACCATGACGACGGCCGCATCCACCGTCCTCGAGCAAGACTTTACTGTCGAGGGCAAGAAGGGCGAGCTGAAATGTCCATTCTCTCAACGCCCGGAGGCCGCGGAAGCGAGCCAGCCAGAAGTACCCGATCTCACACCACATCACTCTTCCGACCCCATCTGCGCTGCCATGTACGAACAGGCGAGAAGTCTGCCAGATGCCGCCGCCCAAGACGTTGCTTCCAAGTGCCCCATCCGCTACATGGATCAGCACTCCCCAGAAGAGATTGCCCATTATCTGGAAACTCACAAGCACGACCTTCCTCGCAGCCACGAGGTGTGCATAAGCAGGTATCAGAAGAACGAGCTCCACATCCGAAAGCTTGACGCGAAATACGGAAATCTGGTCAACATGGTTGAAGGCCTGGGTCGTATCCACCAGCCCATGCTGCCTGAGCAAGATACCCGGCCCCAGAGCGATGTGGAAGAGGGCTCAAATGAACGAGTAGAGACCTGGGCCCAGGCCGTCAGTGCTACGGGCACGGATGGCCTCGACCAGGTGACCACGGAGGAGGAGCCGGCTGACGACGAGGAACGGCAGAGCCGTTTCGACAGGCCCTTGAAGGAAGTACGACTTGGCGAGTCTCCGAGTAGACCTTGGGGTATATCTGTGCCTGATTACGATCCCCCCTCGGCTGATGGCGGGTCCCGCGGGCGCCCAGAATCGCCACCTCCAGCGCCTGTGCAGGTCCCTTCCACGCCTGCGGTAAACGAGGAAACACCGACCCGGAAGACCGGGAAGTGTCCGTTCGATCATACGAAAATGCAGATGGGCGGTACGACGCCGACCATGTTGAAGCATGAAGAGAAGAGCCCGGAACAGCTCAAAACATTCCCCGAGCATCCACCCTTCACTCCCGCGTCTGCAGGGCGCAACCCGGCATTCGCACCAGGACAATCGACCTTCCTAGACCCCGCTGATCTGGCGCAGTCCAAGGCCGGAACACCCCAGATGCTCTTCACGGGACCTGTTTTCATAGGTTATCCCATCGAGCAGGCGATCCAATTCATGCAGCATTTCCAGGGACAGCAATAGCTGCTATTCACGTCAGCATTCCATGTTTCAAATGAGTTTGATCGAGAACCATAGGACGACTGCGTGATGAATTGCTTGGAACACTTGTTTAATATTTACGTCACACATAGCATTGGAGTTCTTTGAAACGAGCAGTTGGCATTACTGTTTTGGGTATCTTGTCGGATTAGCATCAGGTAGGCGTTGGCGTACTTTGTGAGCATGGTAGCAGTAGTTGGCGAGCGACGATACCCTTTCAGAAGAGATTGCATTATATGTTACATTAGTCGTCGTCCGAGTCCACTTTTGATCTCGTTCTTGGGTTCTTGCATACCATGCCGCTGTGGCCTGGTGATGATGAGTGTGCACCTGGGTATATTCCAAGGGCACCCACCGAATCAGCACATTAGCAGCCCACTAGCGTTTCGCTTCAGCTATACCTTCAATATAGCTCATCATCGTCGCTTCCGGTACCTTGTTCGAATGACATGACGACTTTTCCCTTGCCCTTGCCCTTCCCGTTGGCGCCGGTGTTTTGGTAACTCCCATGTGTCACCCCACCATCACCATCGCTATCCTCTTCACTATCGGCCGCTGTGGCCTTGCCCTTCCCTTTACCCGAAACAGCCCTCGCTTTTCCCTTGCCGCTCAGCTTTGGTTGATCAATGCTTGTGTCACTGCTGCCGAGAACAGCACCGGGCAGAGTGGGACGGCCTGCGGGGTCTTTCTTGTCCCGGACACCTTCAAAAGTTGCTCGCACCCTCTCGTAGTGTTGCAGTTCGCCCGCACTAACAGATGGAACGAGCTCTCGGTTTGCGCCCAGAAAATCCTCCTCAGTAACCATGACGGCGATGTCGTCGGGCGTGGCATGGTGGTCGAAGAAATTAGACGTAGAGATCGGAGGTTTGCCTGGAGGTAGATTGGAGTTCAGGGCTTTGATCTTGTTATCGACAGCCGTAGCTTGCCGTGTGACAGCTTTCAGCATGGCGTCGCTGCAGAGGGCGTAGAAATCGGCACCAGTGTATGTGAATGGTAAATGCTGCGCGATGGAGGAGAGAGACACGGTGGGATGAAGTGTGAACCTGTGCAAAGGAGTCAGTTGGGTTCGCTTGAGCCAGGCATGAGTACGAGGCGAAAGGGGTCAGACTAACTTTCGTGTGAGCGCTTCCATAATCGTGATTTGCTTGTCGTGCGTATCGGAAACTCCCAGATAGAGCATCTTATCGAAACGCCCTGGACGCAGGAGCGCCTGATCAAGCAAATCAGGGCGGTTGGTTGCTCCAATGACGAACACACCACCCCCACCATCGTCACCACCCGACATTCCGTCAAGCTCGGCCAGAAGCTGGGACACGATACGATCCATGACTCCGCCGCTATCCCCCTGATTGCCTCGCTTGGGAGCGACTGAATCCAGTTCGTCAAAGAAGACAACGCAGGGTCTTGCATCCCGAGCGCGCTGAAAGACACGCCGTACGTTGGCTTCCGACTCTCCGATATACATATTTAGCAGTTCTGGGCCCTTGACGCTGAAGAAGTTCAGGCTGTACTCTGTGGCAATAGCCTTGGCAAGGAGCGTCTTTCCAGTGCCAGGAGGGCCATAGAAAAGAATGCCCGAACGTTTCTTCATACCCTTGGCGAAGAGCTCTGGCCTTTCGAGAGGCAGCTGTATGGTCTCCATGACAGCCTCCTTGACATTGTTCAGCCCGCCCACATCATCCCACGTTACATTGGGAATCTTGGGCGCTCCTATTGCATCGGCGAAGTTCTTACGTGCAGCGTCCACGGCTACATCAAAGTCAGCCTTCGTGATACAACGCGCCGAAGATCCTCCTGCGACTTGGATATCTCGAATAGTAATGGCGGATTCCTGAGTAGACGCCCTTGCGGACAGTGCCTCCAGTCTCGCTTCCTTTGCGACAATGGCACGCCCTACAACATCCAACAGGTCACCTGCTACCAAAGCTGCAGTCTTCAGGGCGACGCCGCCCAGGTCAACTCCAGGAGCAAGTGATGCCCCTTGGCTATCGATAATAGTCCTGAGAATACCTTCACGCTCTCCTTCGTCGGGGGCGTTCATCTCCAATTCATGCGTGAATAGACCCCGTACTCCATCGGGGACTTTATCTAGCTCTGTTGTGGTAGCTACCAGGACTCTTGCCTCGTCAAGGATTTCCTTCATCGCTGTAACCATTCTGTCTGCTGTAAGAGCTTCTATATGTCGGATGAGCAAGGCGCAACAGTCAGGCCCACAGCTCATGGCACGGTCGGCCCGTGCTTTCAAGAAACCCTCAGTCTTCACGTCGCTGCCACCGCCGCCACCTTCATTGACTATGTCGTAGGCATCAATAGTGAATGTATGCAGTCCAATATCGGAGCACGCATTTCCTGTCACGGTCGCCTTCCCAATATTACGCTGTGTTGAGTGGAGCAAGATTGCAACAGGGGGCATCTTGAGGTGTATAGCTCTTTTACTCGTGGCCGCAGCCATAAGCTCGCGTAATCTTCGTCTTAAAGGGGAGATAAACCTCGCTGGTTCTGACAGAGGTGCTGTTATTGCCTTTGCATTGGCCATAGATGCTTCTTCTAGGCCCAGGTAATAGGTCCAATTGCTGTCCTTTGTGCCGGGTAGAAGGCTGGTGGCAGCCCCTGATTGGGCGATTTGGGTGGTCGAAGTATCGATACAGGCAACCCCACCCCAGACATCTTCCTCATCCTCTTCGTCGATGTCCTCGACCCGTTGACGTTGAATGCGGCCGATTTTGAACCAAGCGACCCCGTCAGGCTTCGTGGTAGGGCTACCGATTTTATTCGACGTGGTCAGGGCCAGCAAATCGTCAACACCAGAACCATCGCCAGCCCCAGGAGCCTCTTGCAGAGCTCGCCCTAGTTGACTGTCGATCGGGATACCGACAAGGTCACCAGCCTTCACAACCCGCGTGCTACGTGTAAAATGCGCCTTCAGTCCTCCGAGTATCACTGTTTGCAGTGCTCTTTCCGAAGACAGCGGAGTTCGGATTTGTTGAAGTGTGACGTCGTGGGCGTATGGAGGGTGAGACGAGCCTGTGATCTTGGCTTGCCCGGGTTTGGGCGGATAGACGGATCTTTTCAATGGAGACAGCCTGACAAACGGTGCGTTCTCAAGATTGGCAAGAAGTACGGGTGACAGATATGCCCCAGGCCCAGATGGCTTTGGAACTTGTGATTCGAAGAATGAGAATCGCCTTCCGCCGTTATCATGCTTAGCACTAGGTATCCTTGTCAATGGACGATGTGAATATCCTTCTGGGAGGCCGAATACTTTTGCCGGCCGCCAGGAAGGCTCTGTGTCGGGCTGCCCAAAACTTCCCAGTCCGAACAAACCAATGCCGTTTGGAGGTGGCTCTTCCGACGCCTCCAGTCGGACCCAATCGCCCGAGAAGCAGCCGATTCTAGTCAGGGAGGTGATGTCCACGTAGACGCGCGCTTCCTCATCATCATCCGCGCCAGGCATGGGATGTAACAACTTTGTCGGGATGGGCTTCATCAGACCATGGGCTTTGAAAAGACGGCCTTTCGGACGATCAGGTCGTGCCGTAGTAGCAGTAAAGCTTGAGAACACAGAGCCAGGCGTGTTGATACCGTTGGTTTTTCTGCCTCGCCCAATCGTCATTGGCGTACCCGGTTGCATAGTCGATAAGCCACTTGCATTCGTGGTTGATAGCTGTGGGGCCTGCAACGATATTATATCGTCGAGCGAGTCATCTGACAACTCGTCCTCGTTCTCCTCAACCTCCGAGGCCTCTGTTTCGGTCTCGGTCATGGAATCTGTTGCTTCCGTTGGTGCATCCGTCTTGTACCGTTCCTCAGCTGCCGAGTAAAACTGGTCGGTAGCTGTGTCTTCGCCATCTTCCTCTACAGCACCGTTGAGTACCTGGGAAGAATTGACCGAGCTCCGTCCGGGCTTTGTTGAACTGTGTCCTTTGGTCAGGATGATCTTGGTACGCGGGCCTAGCACACCTTGGCCAACTGGTTCGCATAGCATAACCTTTCCAGGAGTAGAGGGGACGTGTGTAATTGGGTGCGGGGGCAAAGGCAACGGAAACAAGTCTCCATCATGGACGACCTTCAGTGTACCCAGAGCAACACGCAATGCCTCCGCAAGCCGTTCTGCGCTTGAATCTGCTTTTGCTACTGTGTTCCCCTTGGAGGGCGGATGGTCTCTGAAGAAGGTGCCTTCCCCGTGCTCTAGCCTCTTGGCCAGGTCGCTTTCCAGGCTGACGAAGATTGTGTCCAACTCCAATGTAGCAACATCCAAGACGTGTATCTCGATTCCGCTCCTGCTGTGACTTGACAGCTTGGAAGGCGCAATTTCCTGGAGCGCTGTGGCAAAGCTCTGCAAGGCTAGCGACGATGGCGAGAACTGCAAAGTAGAGTGCGCAAGTGCGGTAGACTTCAGAACAGGCACTATTGTCCAGCTGGTTCGGGCAGCGCTCGAATTCGGTGTCCAGGGTGCAATTGCGACATGACGAAGATCGGAGACCTGGTTCAGATCGCTGTCGCTATTTTGTTCTGAGCAGCAAAGATGGCATCATCAGTACCACTCCCGCCAGCAGCTCCGCCTGTGAGAGGAATTGGTACTCACGAGGAATCAGATGGGGGAACAAGTCGGCGAACAGGTCGTCGGAAAGTATTCCGACATCGCCTTTCACATGGTCATCGAGGACCAAACGCGCCGTGGTAGGAGGCTTGTCCTGCCTCCTCCTACGTCTTCGCTTTCTCTGCACCATAGGATTCGCCGGCGCGGCTGCAGCCATCGCGGAAGCTGGTAGGTACCCCCCAAAAACCTAGCTTACGCCCGACGTTGGTTAGCAACTCGTGTGCATCTAGATGTGGCAAGTAGTCGGAAAGAGCTATGTCGAATACTTCAGGCTTTCGTTCGCTCAGTCAAAGATTGCGCTCATGGCTGCCTGGGGCATGTGCAAAAGGGCCCCCTCGTGGTTGTTGTTGTAGTCGCCTTGAATGCACAGGTATTCGGCTGGATCTGCAGCTTCGACCGACTCCCGAGGCATTGGCATATGCAGCACTGGGGAAGATGACCGGGGTGCAGGTACTTAGTGCTAGGTACCGGTCAGCCGTATGGGAATCCTTCGAGGACGCACGGCCCCCCAGCTCGTGCGCGAAAGGCGACAAGGTATATCGGGCGGCTGGATATACGAATATATTGGATTCATTTCACATCGAAAATATACAATGCTATTCCCTAACCGCCTCCTCCCCGCGAAAACTATACTCTTCAGTAACCGAAACAAGAGCTGATATGTAACCAGGTCATCCTAATGATCTCTCACCAAAGACTTGTAATCGTACGTGTGAAAAGTTGCAAAAAGCAGTGGCTCGGCTATTGGTTGCCGAAATTCTTGACAGACAATAATCAACTTGATAGGAGGTAATTTCCTGCTATTATTATCTATAGTTAGTTCTTGTGCGCCTAACGACTTGTTCACTTCAATAATTACGCCAAATTCTTACTCCCCAAATCAGAGATCCAAGGTTTCGATAGTCTTGGCCATTTTTCTTTCGGAGAGCCAGCTCAATTCGCTATGAACTCTACCAACCCCCGCCCGTGAGGTACACAAATATGAGTCTAGAGACAGGGTGGTCAGGAGTAAATGGCCCGATAATCGGCCCAGATCCTAGTCTGCATTTTTGTAGTTGCTACTTCTTACGGGCTCGACACCTCTACACACTCTACTCCGAATCTTGTGAGCAGCACAATTACCCGGCCTGCTGACCCAGGAACAGCAAAACCTCTGTTTCTCGAACAAAACGAGTCCTAGAGTATGGGAAGTGGCTATAGCGATGAATAGCATGTATTCTGATCAAAGGATTGCGATATCAGTTTCTAGCATGTGAAGACGGGAACACTTCGCAGAGACATCAATAACGTTCCACCATTTTAGCTGAACCACTATCCGTACCGCACTAATGCACAGATGGTAGGTTTACGCCCGCATCGATTGGTCTTCGGTAGAACAAGCGATGCGTGAAACAAGCTCAACTATATACTCTGTCAGACAACATGATACCTGGTAGGTACTTGCGGCATCCGACCCTCGCCCAAATATGACCGTAATAGTCGTCCATTGTGGCTCAATACAGAGTCCAGATGCCAGAGTCATTAGGCACTGCCGTATGTAATGAGGCGGCCAACTAGCACCCCCACGACTTGGACACTGACGTCAGTAATGCCCCGGCGAGATGCGGCTGGCATGCGACCCACTCATCCACTTCCAGGATGTGGTACTACGAATTGTTATTTCGAGCAATTGCGCGACAGTGGCATCCAATATGATGCCAATCCTGGTCCCGTCTGGGACAAGGCATCGCCAATGGTTGCTCTATTCCAGCTGAAATCTCTTTCAGTGCATGAGCTAGGCTTTCGTATCCGCATTTCCTGGGGCGCATATGTTTGATTTACTCATTTCTCAGAAAGCTGAGCCTGTTTTAATGGCTTCGGCTTAGACTCCAGGCTAATCCAGGTTTCATTCCCTTATTCTCATCGTCTTACTTGTCTTCCCCTGACTGCGACTCTGTTCCCGAAGACCACTGCTTTTTGGCTGAATCTGGCATATCGCGAAGCCAACCACTGAACATGATTTTATGAGAAGAAAGCAACAGCAACAATAATCCGAGTCGCAAAACGCGCCAGTCATGGCTGCCGTTGTGGGCCGTCGCTCAGCCGAGGCGAGACCGAGTGGTGCTGCACATGCGCAAGCCGCCATCGAGTTCACGCAGCAAGCAGAGAAGCTGTCGCACCGGACGACGCAAAACAATGAGCACCCAGAATCGATTGCAATCGAGGCGCAATTCATCACGCCGCACGATCCCGTCATTGTGACTGCGGAAGGCAACCGACTTCCTGCCGTACCACTCGAGGAGGCATGGAAATTAAATGTATTGAAAGAGGACTTACAAGAGCACGGCCCAGCAGATGCGACTGGCGAGGGGGCAAGTCTATCTCCGAAATTCTCGACAGACAACCATGATGCAGCAGTCAAGGCGGCGGTGGACGAGGATGTGTCAGCCAATGGCAAGTCGTTTCAAAAGCAGAACGAAGGGTCGCTGAGCAGGAGTATGCCGCCTTCGCACACAAATCCCCTGTTCCCACCGCTGCCATTGTACGGCCCGGCTTCCGTGCTGCGGGACCTCCAATGCATGACTTTCAGAGTTTCCTCCTTTTTCCTCAGCACAGCCTTCCTGGCGGTGATTGTGCTCGGCGCCCTGTTCACGAGCATTCCAGCGGTCGCTACCCACATATGGAAACGAATGACGCTGCAGGACCCCGACGCTGAAAGGCCGTTCTCCGAAGAGGAATCGAAAAGAAGAAGGATACGAGAGGATCTGGAGAAGTCGTGGCGGCGCAGAGTTTCAAAGGACCAAGCTAGCGTGGACAAAGAAGACCCCGTCGAGAAGGAAGACTTCACCCCCACGGAAGGGGGCCCAGATCCTGTCATATGTGACGTTGGATATTACGCCCGGAGGGTCGGATTGGATATGGAAGAGTTCCAGGTCCAGACAGAAGATGGCTTCATCATCGACCTGTGGCACATTTATGATCCGAAACTGTACACAAGATTAGACGAGAAGGAGAGACTACATCGAGGACCAGAACTCTTCACCGGCGAGAGCAGACAAAGATCCGATGAGCATGATGAAAAGCGGAAATTCCCAGTGTTGTTGATGCATGGGCTGCTCCAGAGCTCCGGCGCATATTGTGTCAACGATGAGGAGTCCCTGGCTTTTTACCTGTGCAAGTCAGGATATGACGTCTGGCTGGGCAACAACCGCTGCGGATTCAATCCGAAGCATGTTCTTCTAGAGTATACTGACCCCAGGATGTGGTGTTGGAACATTCGACAAATGGGCGTTTTCGACTTGCCGGCATTGACCTCGCGAGTCCTTTATGAGACGGGTTTTGAGAAAATCGGCTTGATTTGTCATTCTCAGGGCACAACACAGACATTTGTGGCACTTGCCAAAGAGCAACGACCAGAGCTCGGCGAGAAGTTAACCGTCTTCTGTGCTCTGGCTCCGGCTACCCACGCGGGACCCCTGATTGGCAAAATGTATTTCAAGTTTATGAGGGTCATCACACCGGCCATGTTCCGCTTCATGTTCGGGATACACGCCTTTATCCCTCTTATGATGCAGATGCATTCCATTCTGCCCGCCGGGCTCTACGGTTGGCTGGGATATAAAGTCTTCTCCTTCCTCTTCAACTGGACAGATACGCGGTGGGACCGAGCGCTGAAAAACCGCATGTTCCAGTTTGCCCCCGTGTTTGTCAGTGCAGAATCGATGCGATGGTGGCTGGGGCGGGAATGCTTCGCCAAGCACAAATGCATTTTGCAGACCAAAGAAGAGTGGAAGGCCGAGGAGCGGGAGGACTTGGCAACCGATGGTCCTCTTGCTGACCCGAGTGACCGCCATATAACCAGAGATGGACCGGTGATGGACGACAGACCATCGGGTCACCCACAGAAGAGCAAGAAAAAGGGTAATACTGCGTGGTATAATGAGCAGGCTCCTCCGTTTGCCCTCTGGGTCGCTGGTAACGATGACCTGGTCGATGGGAAGCGGCTCCTGCGACGCTTCGCGCGTGGTCGGGAGCCCCATGTCAAGATCGTCCACAGCAAGGTCATAGCCGACTACGAGCACTTGGACGTCATTTGGGCAATGGATGCTGTCGACCAAATATTCGGGGAGCTACGCGAAGTGTTGTGGAAGACTTGCAACGTGAGAGACCAATGCCGGGTGCCGACCGGTTGCGAGAACGTCGATGCTTGGACACCACAGGTCGGTGAGGAAGATGCCGAAGACGACGGCCACTCAAGCAGTGACTCGTCGGCCTAAGTGTTTGGTCTTCATTCCTTTCTGTTTTTTTGGGGGGAGATACAGGCGTTGGGGTACACGAGTATGAGCTTGACGACCTGACGAACTTGATGAATATACGGGAACCGGATACATGGGGTGTAGGAACATACAGAAAGACATACAGGCATTGGGTGGAAGTTACATTCTGATTGGCATACACGTTTAAGGTATAGATAGCGAACATTGTCGAACCTGGCCAGTTTCTGCACTATAACACCAAGGCACTGAACATGCCCGAGCTTTGTATCTGGTATCAAGCGGCGGTTCGCCTGTCCACAATATTTAGGTAACTAACATAACAGCCTCGGCGCATGTACAGCAGACAGTGGTTAGTGCCTAACGCTAGGAATTGTTTCCGCTCGTGGGACCCGCGCTGTATGCAAAGTTAGTCGTTGTATGATCAGCATGGGCAATTTCTTAGGCGGTAGCATCGACCGCTCTAACAACCCCGGGAGACTTCACGTCACCAATAGGTCAGGCGAAGGCACAGAATTGGGCATACTCGCGACAACGTTTCCGAGCACTATTCCGGCCCAATGACACGGAGGGCTGGAAGCTCAACTGAGAATACTGATTGGCAATCATTTCGCCCGCCAATAGCCGGCTAGAAATTGGAGAAATTGGGGTCATTTTCCCCGCGAATGCGGAGGCGCAGTCAAGCCGCCTTGAGCACTGTAGGTATGGAATTAGATTGTGAGAGTCCCACCGCACGTGGTCCACATGCCTCGGGCCCCCGGTGGTAGCTTTTAGATGTGCTGAGGGTAGACTCAGGGCGCCCATTGTGCGAGTCATTTCTCAGACGATCAGCTCAACGTTCGAAGGACGAGCCGTGGCCAAAAAAAAAAAAAAAAAAAAAAAAAATGAGTGCCTGTTTGCCGGGGCTATCTTGTCGGCCCCGTCGCCATCGTGAATCTCCCTGGGCAGACCAAGGAGCTGCTCCAGAATGGCCAATCACTGACCCCAGATATTGGCGTTACGGCGTGGTGGGGTATCCCTGTTGATATCGAAAGCCGCGGGCAAAGGAACGGGGCAATGGACTCTTTCGGTATCGCCTTCTTTGCATGCTCGTCTGCGCGACCCTGCGCTGACGTCTCACCTCTGATTCGATCTACATAATCTCCGTCCCCATGCTTTATCGTCGTTTTCCTGTGCCCTTTACCACGAGTTGCAGATACCCCCGAAGTTGCCGACTCCGGTCTTGAGAAACTCCAAAATCCTCGTGTCTAACTCGCCATCATGGTTTTCACCTCACCTCATGCCGATGTCGTGATCCCAAATCAGGATGTCTGGTCGTTCCTGTTCGAAAACAAGGACCCAGCTAAATTTAACGACAGCAAAGGTAGTTTGGTCCCATGCGCCCTCTGTAACATGTAGAGTCGCTTATATCTTGCTCAGAGATCTTTATCGATGGAGACACAGGTCGTTCGTACACTTTCACGCAGCTCAAAAATGCCACCATCGAGTTTGGCAAGGGCCTGAAGTCGCAATGGGGCTTTAAGAAGGGCGATGTCCTAGGCGTCTTCTCGCCAAACAGCATTGACTACGGCGCTGTCATCTGGGGCACACTGTGGGCTGGCGGCGCGTGTTCTACTGCGAACCCGACATATACCGTCAAGGAACTCGCGTTCCAGCTGAAAGATTCCAATGTCAAGGGAGTCGTTACCCAGCTTCCCATGCTGCCTGTGGTTTTGGAGGCTGCCAAGCAGATTGGTTTACCAGAAGATCGTATCATATTGTTGGGCGACGGAAAGGATGCCACGGGCAAATTCAAGCACTTTACTGAGCTGAAGGACACAAGCCTGTTTGGACAGTCGAGGGTAAAGGTCGACCCTCAGAAGGATCTGGCTTTCTTGGTTTGTGAGTGCAAAACCAACCCCCATTCAGGGCCCCGGAGTTCTAGTGGCGGTTTGGAGGCTACTCGTTTCATCGAATTGGGTGAAACGAACCAATCACTAACCCTATTTGATGTCCAGACAGTTCAGGCACGACAGGCCTTCCCAAGGGTGTAATGCTAAAGCACTCAAATCTCGTCGCAAATGTGGTTCAATCAACTTGGGTGGAGGCACGAAGCGGCTTGCATCCTTTAGGTGGGTTGGACGGCAAGGGTGACAAGCAGCTAGCAGTCTTACCATTCTTCCATGTTTATGTGAGTACATTGCAATCTCCAAGGTTTATTATATCTGTCATCTCATGTCTCGATATAGGGCCTTACCAACATTCTTCACTCGACGGTGCACGATGGCTACCAGGCCATTGTACTGGCAAAATTCGAACTGGAGAAGTTTTGCAAGCTAATTCAAGACTACGCTATCACCTTTGCCTACGTACCGCCACCTATCGTTCTTGGCCTCGCAAAACACCCCATAGTCGACAAATACGACTTGTCGAGCTTGAAATGGCTCAACTCGGGAGCGGCACCTCTAACACACGAACTGATCAATGGCATCTGGGAACGCTTGACCATCCCAGTGAAGCAGGGCTACGGACTATCGGAAGTATCACCCGTGTCGCACTTGCAGACAGTGTTAGAATGGGCTAGATACAAAGGTGCCGTGGGAAAACTTGTTCCCAATATGGAGTGTAGGATTGTCGATTTAGAGGGTAAAGACGTTCCCGACGGCCAGGTAAGCTAGACTCCCGGTGATTGCTGAAGTCCCGCGTTATTTATTTTTTTACTTCTAGGAGGGTGAGCTCTGGCTCAAGGGACCAAACGTCTTCTCGGGCTACCTGAACCGGCCTGAACTAGCCAAGGACACGTTCAGTGCGGACGGCTATTTCAAAACGGGAGATATTGGCTATGTTGACGCAAAGGGCAACTTCTACGTTACAGATCGGCTCAAGGAGCTTATCAAGTATAGTAAGTTCCTACCGCATACCTAAATCATACGGAGCCTGTTCTAATCCCACCACGTTTCCGGCAGAGGGTTTCCAAGTCCCGCCAGCCGAGCTCGAGGGCGTTCTCTTGGGCCATACGGACATTACAGACGCCTGTGTTATACCAATTTATGACCAGGAGCGTGCTACTGAGGTACCACGTGCATATATTGTGTTATCAGCCGGCATCGAGCGTACGGAAGAGAAGGCCAAGGAGATTGTTGATTGGATCAGCAAAAAGGTCGCTCCTCACAAGCAACTTCGCGGTGGAGTTAGATTTATCGATGAGGTGCCTAAGAATGCAAGCGGCAAGCTGCTGAGGAGAGTCCTCAAAGACCAGGCCAAGCTCGAGGAGCGGACTACTGGACCAAAATTGTAGATCAAGTTTGTTGATTCATTGTTCTGATTGTTCATTGGCAGCGGTCGTCAAGCGCAATACCTCAAGAGGGGAAGCCTCTACTCTTCTCGTGCTTTTTACATATGATACAATGTACAGATATTTGGAGCCTTCCCGGATATCCTCCTGGAACAGCGTCTATAACGCCGTCTATTCGTCTCCTTCTCCCGAATGCAAGGTGCCCTTTGTTTATACATATACCTCTAAAGAAAGGTCTCGCACCCATATTCTACCCAACTTTATTTCTCATCTTCTGAAGCTATCTGTGATTTGGCCTTGTTCTTGCCCTCGTCACAAAAGCACCCTCAACCTAGCTTCTCGCTCTCCTCCAACAATTTCTCAACACTAAACCCACCCGCTGCCCCCTTTCCAAACTCCTCCAACAGCCTCCTCTTCTCGCCCGTCCCGGCCAGTGCCTCGGCGCCGTAGAATCGCTGCATCAGCATGACGAGCCATTGCGCATCCTTGACGCTCGCGCCCCGTCCATCTACCACATTTCCAGCCATCAGCACCACCCCTTGGTTGTCTGCGACTTCCTTGTCAAAGTAGTGGGTAATGCTCGTGTGCGGCTGCGCCCATTCTCCTCGAGCCTTGTACTCGGCCAGCTGCGTGAACAGTGCCGTGCTTGTCTGCGATTCTCGGTCGAACACCCACTGCAGGAAATGAATCTCGGCGCCGGCGCCTTCGCGCGGCACCGGCAGCACAAAGGTCGGGTGCTGCTTGGCCGTGGCTTCGAGGTGGCTGTAGGTTGATGCTGACACCACGGCGCAGAGGGACGTCGGGTTTGAGGCGTGTCGAAGCCGCCAGATTGCGCTCAGTTCCTTGACGGGCAGGTCGCGGGCTTTGGGCAGGTCGAGGATCTCGGAGAGGGGTTTGATCCCGGATTTTGTAGAGGCGGGCTTCGAGATGGGCTGTTTCGGAGGGTTGGGGCTGGCGCTGGCACCCGGGGGCCCTTCGGGCTGCGTCTCCGGTACAGCTGTAGGTGCTTGGGTAGGAGCTTCCTCATCGGCGAGCAGAGCGTCGAGCCCCGGGACGGAGATCTTGCCCTGCTTCCGCTGCTGCTGGATCTTTTCGGCGTAGGCAGCCTTGAGGGCGCCTATTCCGGGGAGCCCCTCCTCCTTCGCCTTGCGGTCCAGCTTCTCCCGGTACTTCTCGGCGATGTTTCGCGACGGCTGGGTCGTGGCGAGGAAGCGCACGTCGTGGACTTGCGCCCAGCGTCTCTGCTGGGGCGAGCCACGCAGGTTCTGCAGCTGCCGGCCCAGAAGGCTGCGCAGTGCTGGAACTCGGTAGGCTACCATTGTGGACTGCAAACAAGCGAGCAATTCAACGAGGTTGTTGGGGCAATTGGAGAGGGCAATAGTAAGACCTTGATTGCATTGGTGAGCTATCTTGGACCGAAAGCAGCTGACAGTTGGCGGCCAGATGGGAGAAGCTCCATATGACTGAAGCCGCATTGAATCATGCAAGAAGCATATCTTCAAAGGCACCAGTTCAGAAGTGTTGATATCCTGCGCACCTATACAGTTGACTGACCAAGCTTGTTACCTCTGCATATGCTTCTGTCTTTCCACATATCAACGGAAGATAGACCCCCCTCGAGCAGAACTCCAAAGACGACTCGAGAGCCTGTCCACCATCGTCAACATAACACGGGCATCAATTCTTCGATGAGTAATGACGCAAAGGTTTCAATGTCAGAAATTCCGTCATGGCAAATGTGTCCCGAAAGAATTATTGATACTCTATGAAAGATCTATTATCAGGTGTAGTATATCTTGCGATAGGCCGAACTCCAATTCCGAGGTGTAGCTTTCGGCTAGGCCAACTATAAATACGCCGTTGTACTTACATACCATATTGACTTTGTTCAAACAGATGATCATGTCACCATTGTTTAAAATCTGTTGTATCAAAAATTAAGATCAGAGTGTTGTCCAAGGAATGGACAGAACAAATCCACAAAAATCCGATCATATTTGAACACCGAAGCAATTTTCCTTCTGACGATACAGGTGATGGGCATACTTTCAGGCCCTGCCAGTGGAGTCCGATTGAGTCCCTATCAGCTCGTGCCAGGCTGCCCCAGACCTCGGGAACTAAAAACGCTTCCCTGTCCAACTCCCCGCAATCCTCCACGTGCCTACGTCAGAAGACAACCACTCACTATATTATTCCCTACACGGCTAAGGCTTGGGGGCTTACCAGCTATCCAAGGATCATGACATCTTCCTCCCTCGGCCCTGACGGACAGAGCTCTGTCCAGTCGACATACGACAACAATAGATCGCTAACTGACATTGAGACCGCCACAATCCTGCAGAGCCTGCGCCAGGCCACGACAAAGCCCAACCGACAACCTGCTGAGGGCAACGGCACAGCGACGGCAGCCGGCGTTCCGGATACCAGCAAATCCGATCTCGAGCTCTCCCTCGACATCGACTCGTACGCAGCATCGCATTACTGGGATGCATCGACCATGGCCCCGCTCAATGCAGTATCGGCGGTCAGTATAGCTTGAATTTCCTCCGAGCCAGCCTTTCTTTTACATCCAGCACGTCCAATACGGGGACAGAAGCTAGAAGGAGAGGGGGAGGGCCCACGGGCGGAAGCCTTCAAAAAGTGAAGTGTAAAAGATGCTCATGCGATCAAAGGCCGCCATTGCGCGATTGCGCGCCTACAAGCCGCCTCCTTTCCCGACGTGGGACCGCCTGCCGGTAAGCCGGAGGGCCGCGGTGCTCGTGCTCCTGTTCGCGGACCGGAGAGGCGATCTGCGCGTCGTGATTACTATGAGGGCTGCGAGCTTGAGGAGTTTCTCAGGTGAGTCTAGGTTTGACTGCCGCTTGCGTGCGAAACTCGAAAAGACTGATAGGCCTCGGTAGGGCACGCAGCATTTCCAGGAGGGAAGGCAGACTCGCTGGCGGAAACGCCCTGTAAGTGCTACGAGAGACCCATGTTCCCGAAGTCGCCGGACTGAACCGACCATAGATCAAATTGCGCGCCGCGAAGCCTGGGAAGAGATCGGCCTTCCCATGGATGATGCCAAGATCCCCAAACCTTTCAGGATAGAACCGCTCTGCTGTCTGCCATGCAGCCTGGCGAAGACTGAGCTCGCAGTGCGTCCATGTGTCGCATTCCTACACGCCGACAATGTTCCTGGCAAACCACCGATGATGGTAGATGAAAGCATGATACCCCGTCTGGATGCAAAGGAAGTGGCGGCTGTATTTTCGGGCCCGCTACACAACTTCTTGAAAGCGACTGATGAACAAAGTGAGGCCGGCGGGACGCTGCCGCAAGGCGATTGGTACGATGGAAGATGGGCAGAATGGCATGGTGAGCCATGGCGGATACACAACTTCTGGGTCCCTGTCAACAACCAAAAGGTGACCAAGCCAAAATCCAGGGATGGGGGCCAGGCGGCCCTGGCTGACGAGTTGGAGGACGAGGAAGATACGATGCAGAGATTCCTGGTCTGGGGACTGACTGGTAGGATGCTCGTGGACACTGCACGCATTGCATATGCCGAGGAGCCGGACTTCGAGCACAACAAGCACTATGGGGATGAGAAGATAATAGCGACGCTTGAAACTCAAGGACGACTACCAGAGAAGAAAAGCAGGGAGGTTGGTCTTGATGCAGTCCGAGACGAGGTAAAGGATGCCAAGATATAGTACAATCCAACAATACCTGTAAGTATTCAGACTAGATATACCTAATCAAACAAGGAATCTACATAATATCTGTATTCCCTTCTCATGGACTTGGCTGCAGCCAGAACGACCGGCGCCAGCCGCTGCATCGTGCCGTCCTGATGTTCCTGAGGCTGTGCTTATGTTCAGAAATCTCTATCGGCTAATGGCATGCATTGTCCTTGGTCGCCTTGGTCGAGGTTCCAAACATAATGTAACCAACGAAATTGCCCACGAATACCGCTAGCATGACCCAACCGTTGTAAGTCATAAAAAGCAGCCTGAACATGCATCAACTTACGCATCCCCCACGGAACAAAATGTCACCCGGGCGGATGAGGTACTTACATCATCATAAAAGCGTAAAAGCTCTGTACCGCATACAACAGCGCCTTGATGATATGCGCCCGCTTGCTCACTTCAATCTGGTTGCGTCCTGACCATAGGAACGGCGTAGTCTCAGTAAGGTGTCCATCTTCGTGATCGCTGGCGATGACTTGAAACGCTCGCGCGGATTCTCTTAGCCATAGCTCTGTTGCTTTTCTTTCATTGTACTGTGAAATAAAGTTCCAAGCAAAGGCTGGGGCAGCCCGCTGCCCCATGAGCAGTTGCCCTGGGCGGGTGCGTCCAGTATTGTCCGACCAGGCACCATCTCATGTGGAACGGACTTTGTATGTGTAGGAAGAGGAGGGAAGGAGAGGGCAGGACTCACGGGGAGCGGTCTCCTGTCGCTGGTTGACCCATGCCTCGTACCGCCTGGTGGCCTCGCGCAGGGCTTCGTATCCGACGCCGATGGCGACAATGGCGAGGAGGGAGAAGATCAGAGATGCGGTGCCCCGGATGTGCCAACCGCGGAAAATGATGCACAGGTTCGTTGGGTCCCAAGTGAAGAGCATCTGCGGTTCGACGTGGCAGGTTAGCAACGAGAGCCATGCGATCGGGGGAAGTCGTTTTGCGGAGGCAATGCCAATCTCACATTCATATTGCACATGTCGGTCATGCCTCCATGACCTCCATGACCGGTGTTCCCATGATCCATGCCGCCGTGGTCCATCTGGGAGTGATCCATGTGTGCGTGCTCCATTGCGTCGGGCGGGTGGATGCAAGCAACTAGGTTTCGTGAAGTTAAATCGGCTTCAGCTCCTCAGAGCCGGGAGAGAGATGCAATGTGCTATGTATATAGGTATCGAGGCAAATGGCAGTTGACCCAGTATAGCAGAGCGAGGGGTTCGCTATACTAACTAGTTTGCTGGCTCGGAAAGGAAACAGCTCAAATGTGCTCAAAGTGGACGGAAGGGTGAGTTCCAAACTCCAAGGATTGGGGGAAAAGGGAAGCTACTGCTCACGAGCCCAGCGCCTCGTAAGCCTACATGTGTAGCGTCAACGGCGTCTCAGAGCTTAAGGGGGGGCATCAAACGATCGGGTCCCCTGTTGCTACGGGGGTGCTCGTTTCAATACAGCGTAACTGATCACTCTAGATACGCCTCTGGCGTCTGGATAGCGCACTGTGTCCATCAGTCGGATCGCGGAAGTGGGATGGTGGGGTTATGTATTGAAGATTCCCGTTCTTGCCGCCTCGGCCGGGTCTGTACCGCCCTTGGGGGGTGATTCATAAGAAAGTCATCATACCTGAGATCATCCGAGAGGCGCTGGTTGCTTTTCTTCTCGGAAATTTGTTCTACATTTTGGCCCGCCTTTCACTGAACAGCCACTCTTGCATACACGAACCTACCGAAAGCGGCGATTTCCGGATTGGTATAACCCATCCACACGATGCTCGCCGTACCTGTCAACCTGCCAAAGTGGTGTGTGTGTACTTTGTGCTATTTTTGCCGACTTTCTCGTCGCAGATGACTCATACTAACTGGCGACACAGGCTGGAGGAGAACTCTCACCTCCTGAAACCACCGGTGAACAATTACTGCGTTTACAATGAAGGATTCACAACCATGGTAAATATGCCCGTGGCAAGCCAGAGTTATCACTCATATGTCATACATGCTCATACATACGACTGATAGATCGTTGGCGGCCCCAACGCCCGGACAGACTACCACATCAATGAGACTCCTGAGTGGTTCTACCAACACAAGGGTGCTATGATGCTCAAGGTGGTCGACGACGGCGAGTTCAAGGACATCATCATCCGGGAGGGCGACATGTTCCTCTTGCCGGGCAACACGCCGCACAACCCTGTCCGCTTTGCCAACACCGTCGGCATTGTCCTTGAGCAGAAGCGGCCAGAGACCAGCGTCGACAGGATGCGCTGGTACTGCCAGGAGTGCCGGGAGGTCGTCCACGAAGCCGCCTTCCACTGCACCGATCTCGGTACGCAGATCAAGGCCGCCATCGAGACTTTCATGGCTAGCGATGATCACAGGAAGTGCAAGAATTGTGGAGAGATCGCGAATTCGGTGCCCAAGCCGGGTGCTATCCAGGACCCGAATCTGGAGTAATCGATGCCAAATTTCAGGGACGAGGAACCTGGCGATGAAAGCCTTTTCAGGCAAGCGGTATAAAAGAAAATCCGGGATGCAAATAGGGGTCTTGCAAGTACTTGTTCTCATTGTTTGCGGGGTGTGACAGGAGAAAGCCATTCGTTGGTGTTGGTGGTACATGTATCAGTCCGAAGGTGGCGTGTTGAGTATGATTGCGGTTGTCTTTAGCCTTCCTATTAAATTTGTTGCTTCACTATGTTTTATATCAGAGCTGATTCAGGAAGGAAAGCTTCGAGATTGGGGTTAAGGGTTGGATTTGGAAATTGGGGCAGCGTAGCCTTCCTTACATGTGTCACCCCGTAAAAGGGTTCCCTAGCTGAGACCTCTGGAGTATTTTCTGACCACCACCCATGAGCACTGGCATTGCAGCTAAAGATTATTCTTAAGCCGCTGTAGGACTCACCGACTTACATCATGAGTAACACGTGCTCCCGGTATTTCAAGAGGCCACGCTCCAAAGCCCCTCCTACTTGTGATACAGATGACATGTTCCCACGATTTGAGATCCTCAGTAAGGACAAGTGCCAACAATAGCCGGATGATCCGTATGCCTATTCACTGAGATCCAACGATTGCGTCTCGTTGACTTTAGGTGGGTCGTGTTCCGATGGCTCATAGAATTTCGCTCCATCTTCATGACCCTTGAACCACATCCAGCCAAGATAAGTTCCGGAGCAATTGCAAAGCCGGGATCGTATTGTAATTCCACAGACATAGTATCGAGAGCACAAAATATTAGTGATATCTACAAGAAATATAATGATTATAATGGCAGCTACATAACTGCTGGTGGGCCTAAGTCAAAAGATCTATCACTTTATAATTCAGGATATTGATCGGAACTGAAGCTATATTCCCTATAAATATTTTCTTTTGTTCTAATAAAAACAAGTTTTTATTTTGTTTTATTTGTGTCCAGAATGACCCTTCTAGATCTGAGTAAACGTCCGACCGTCTCGATATGAAAGTCATCAATATCATGATACCACAACAACATGAAGTTAACGCTACAACAATCTTTACCTTGATCGCAGATTGCAAACAAATTTCTCCCCGCTTTTCCACAAACAAATGCGGAAAGCCGCGTTAGGATAATTCACGGGCGGGGGTTCACCTATATTAGCCTAGATTTACGGAAAACCATTTAAAGGGCCCGAAGACCTGTTGTTCCTTAAGGTAGTCCCTGCCGCCTCTCGTTTCTTTTTTCCCGTTCTCCATAAAGGTTACGTACCACTTTACCCTTTTCTTCTTCTTTCTTTTTTTTTTTTTTTTTTCTTGTTAGTCTGAAACAGATATAGAATAACCACGGATACTGAGGCGCTCCTTTCGTTAGCAAGGCGATTCATATGCTTGACCCAGCGTTCTGTTATATGGACCTGTAATGTACCTATACAACTTTCGCCGCTACAAATTTTTAGGGGTCTCTCGTGTATCACGCATTGCAACACAGAAACAGTGGAAGAAGCCTATATTTGAACCTCTTTACATCGTTGAGCATGCCAAATAAACATGAGAGAAATGATTACCCTAATGACCGGAATATACATAGCCATGAGTTTCGAAAGGTATGTAAGATAACGTTAGGGAATAACTGCCCACGATGCCGACCTACGACTCCAAATTCCCTTTTGCGAACCACCAACGCCTTAAACATTATGCCCAATGCCGTAATTATATCAAATAAGCACCAGTGCAATTTACATTCGAGCGAGCATCACAAGGCCAAGCCCGGCCCTACTCGTAACTAGTACTCGAAACAATCGAGGTGGCTAGCGCCTTAACGTCCGCCGGCTTTCGGCTTACTCTTAACCTTCGCCTTGCCCTTAGCAGCCAAAGCTTCCTCCTTTGTGTAGAAGCTCGTCCCATCGTTGCCAAAGAGTTCCTGGTCACCCTTACCACCCAACTCCATGAATTCTTGGGCTGTGCGCTGGTCGGCTGGCCGAGCCTCCTGGGGTCTGACATTCGTGCTGCTTGCCGTATTTTGGTTCTTTGCATAAACTTTGAGGGGGCCCTTCTCGCCCTGTCCTTCACCAAGCGGTACCTTGCGCGCCACTGTGACCTCATTAATAGACGACAACAGCGTCCGCTCACGATGGATACCACGCTTGTTGACCTGTAGGCCGCCCACGCCTTCGACGAGACCATCGGTGCTGTCGTTGACGTTGGGCATTTTCTGGGTAATCCAAGGATGCGATAGGCACTCATCCACAGTATACCGCTTTTCGGGCTCGACTACCAGCATGCGATCGATCAGATCCAGAGCTGGGTCCCCTACTGAGTCCCAGTATGGCGAAGGATAGTCAAAACGCCCACTCCTGATCTGCTGGGAAAGCGTATAGGGGAACTCCTTGGTGTATAGCTCGTCGGAGAAAGGAGGGAAGCCGCACAAGCAAATATATAGCACCACACCGAGTGACCAGATGTCCACGGCATTTGTGTATTTGCGATGCCTTCCTTCTGCCAGAATCTCAGGAGCTACGTAGCTGGGTGTGCCGCAAAGAGTGGTGGTAAAGGACTCCTCGCCGATGATCTTGGCGAGCCCAAAATCGGCAAGCTTTACGCGCATCTCCTTATCGACAACGAGAATATTCTCAGGTTTGATATCTCTATGGACAATATTGCGGTCATGCTAGGGGGCAAGTTAGCGACGTTGAAGGCTAATACTTGATGGCATGATACATACGAGGTACTTGATACCCTGGAATAGTTGGATGAACAGCTTCCGCGCTTCGTCCTCGTTAAACTTCTGCTTCATGACGATGTGGTTGAAGAGCTCTCCCTCAGAGGCAAGTTCGAGAACAAGATACACTGCGCTCTTCTCGTTGAACGTATCCTTTAGACACAATATATTCGGATGGCTTACGCCCATGAGAACGGCTATCTCCTGTTGTAGACCGTCTGTCTTGGAGCGCTCCTCCATACCAGGGTGCTTGGTAAAGATCTTGACAGCATACTTGGTGCCCGATGATTTCTCGACGCACAAAAATACCTCGGCGAAGTGGCCTTTGCCAAGCCGCTCCAACAGAGTGTACTGTTGGAGAAAGGCGCTCGACATGCGGCTTCGAGGGTAGCGGAATATGAAGCGCCCCTTGTCCATGACCGCAATTTCGTCTTGGTCCTGCAGTTCTCTCCGCTGGTTTCGCCCCACCAAGGCCTCATTTACAAACGTGCCGTTGCTTGATAGGTCCTCCAAGACGGCGGTTGTGTCGTGGCCCTTGTTTTCGGTGAACAGAAGACAGTGCCGATTTGAGATGACTGGGTCGTCTATTATCACGTCGCATTCAGGGTGTCGTCCGATCAAGTAACCGCCCGAGGGGATGCCCTTGGTCTTGGCTTTCTCGTAGGTCTCTTCCTGCTCCAGGGCCTGGTTTTCTTTATTCTGCTTGACCGGCTTACTGTCACTTACAGCATCGGGCATCGGACAGGTGGCCCGTTTCCGCAACACAATGCATCTGCCGTACTTGGTGTCGAGGGGAAACAGATAACCCCACACTCCTTCTTTTACCTCGTCCTCGACTTCGTCGGACAGGGCGGCCTGCGGGTCGACATATTGTGATGGGAAGGCCTGGGTATCGTTTGGCGGCGAGGAGAATTGGGAGTCCAACGTATCCTCGGGTGTCCTGTGGGCTACATGGCTGGGTCTGCCGTTTGGCGGCGTTGCTGTCGCCTCCTTGTACCTTTCGGTGCCGCTCTCCTCCTCGTTATAGGTCACGGGCGAGGGCAGCTTCTGCTGGTTCTTGGTGACTGGGGTCTTGAGGTGATCGCCGTTGCCCTGGGACAGTCTCTCGGACCGGCGCGGCTTCTTGGTCGAGTCGGATTCTTGGGGCGAGTCCTTGTGAGCAAGAATGGTAAGTTACAGCCAAGAGCATATCGAGCGGGGAGGCATACTCGGACTCGCTTCAATTGGCTCTTCTCGCGTGGAGCCATGGCTGGACGAAACCGATCGGACGAATGGCTGCGCGAACAATCACGTACGGCTCTTCCGCCTGATTCGGGATGACAGGAAAACGGGAGATGGAAGCCTAATATGGCCAAAAAAAAACAGCTTGCCGGAGGCACTTGTAAGTTCAGAGCAGATCCTCGGGGCTCGCGGATGCGGGCAGACGTACAGGAAGCGTGTAGAGGGAGTTGCTGTAGCCTAAGTAGAGCCGCGATGCCTGCAATGGTGAGTGACGATGAGACGTCCTATCAAGAATTGGATTGGAAAGCTTTGGGGGGCCTTAGCTCAGTCGAAAAAGGGCCCGGGGCGGGCTGGAGGGCGAGATGACGATTGGCTGTGACCGAGGCCTCATAGACTTGGCCGGACGGCTAGACCGCTAAGAAGTGGCAGATCCACAGGCGGTGCGGAATCCCATGGCCCTTACATACGAGGCCATGACCAAATAGTCGCTGGGTCCCATTTGCATGCCCACCCCCTGCGGCCGGTGCTGCGCCTGGAGAGACCAGAAGGGACGTGGATCAGCCAGCCAGCTCCGGGCTCTGCTGGAGCCTCACGGACCACACGAGCTTTGCGGGTGATGCTGCTGGGGTGATCAAATGACGTGGGCACTCAGAGCCTCTGGCCCTTTACTGCAAGTTACATGCAATGCAGCGCAATGCCAAACCTACCTAGGCTACCTAGGTAGTACCAGTAGCAAAAGACAGCCTACCAATGCAATAATGTCATGCAATCTACTTGTCGTATTGTATATTGTTGTATTGTGGTGCCTTCAGGAGCCTTCGGTGTAATGGCACTCGAGCAACGAGGACCGCGGGTGCTGCGATGGGGGTGCCCCAAAATCGGCAATGTGAGCAATTGCCCAGGGTGCGTGACTCGAGCGGCTGATGACTCTTTTGCTCGTCCCATTTCAGATATCGCCGACGGGGGGGGATGGGATGTTCAACTGCGTGGCCCCACCTTTTCTGGGCTGAGTGTTGCCGCCAGAACAGGAGCTCGACTACATCACCTTGGCCAGTCACTGCAAACCCACCAGCTGATATGCAGTCAGTAGGTAGTCAGTCACCAGGAGCATATGACTGCAGCCCTTTCACCAGGTCATTTTATCACGAGTGGAACTGTAATACAGGTGAGCCACCGTCCAGCACCGGCCATGTGCTTGTCTAGGCCAGCTTTACATGTTTTGCGTTGCTTGCGCGTGGGGGAATTGGCGAAAGGGGCTTTCAGTGAGTTCATCGACTTACAGCAGACACGATCGCAGTCTTCTACCTTTGCCTCGCTCTGCGCAGTCAGTGACCATCATCGTGGCCTGCCTCGCATTCAACTCTTCAGATCGTATCCCTAAAGGCAGCACGAATCTCAACTCCCCGGACACTGGTGGTATTTCCTTCCGACGTCCTACTTTGTCCACTGTTCGTTTCTGGTTAATCCACAGTTGGCCTGATGGCTGCCCTCCAGACAGTGCCGCATTCCCTCTCCATGATCTCCCAAGGACGACAGATAACCCGACTATGATGGTGGTGATGATGATGACGATGACGATGACGATGGATTATGTGATAGAGGTGCCGCTCTTACACCAGGTTCAGCTGCTACCGCCGGTTCAAACAATACCGATCGTATAATCCATGGGGCATGATCTCTCATTCGCCCCTGGACCCAAGGATTTTCTGGCCCAAAGATGAGATAGCCTACTAGACCAACCGGATCTTCTGTGACTGTGGGAGGGGGGAAGGGATCTTCCATGCCTCTGAACCAAAGCCAGTGTTCCAAAAGGAAATTCCGAAATCCCATCCAGTCCTTTTCGATGGTGTCGTCCATTTCATGCACGTCCACTGGGTCCGCATCCATGTCTGGCGATAAAAACAAGGAACATACCAGCTTCTCACTCTTATCGTGGGCGAACGCAGTGTTTATGTTGCCTCGATTATAATTGGTCCCTGGCTTATATAGCCGAGACAAGACACCGCCGGCGCCTCGATCCTGGGGAGGATTGGGGTGAAATGAATAGTCATGTTGCTTACAGATCAAGTTCTCCCGCATACCAGCTATCGTCCAGCGCATCCTGTGATATCTGCGTAATGCCTCGCGCAGTCGCTTATCAAATCGGGCGCTGAAGATATTCATAATATCTCCCAGGCTCTCCTCGTTGTCGATGTCGACAGAAGCTGTGCTACATCCACAATATGAATCAAGTCCCCTCTGTCCTGTAAGCCGGATGGCTGCCATTCGATTATGAAGGTGAGCGTCTTCAGCCCGTCCAGCTGCCGCGGTCGCATCTCGAATGGTAGCATGTATGTGTCGTTATATCTCAGAGCCAAGTATCGCAGCGGACCGCCGACGCGCTCCATGAGGTAGTCCAGGCGGTCGTCGAGGTCCAGATCGGGCGCTGCGAAGAAGTAGATAATATCGCTCTCTGGGTTGCACCGGCCCCAAAGAGGCGAGTCCCAGCCCGCGCTGATGACTGCTGCGGAAAGGCGCGACAGTGGTTTGGGCAGATGCTTGGCTTGCAGTCAAAGAAATGCGGCCTTGTTCTCACGGTATTCGTATAACGTGACAGGCAAATGGCAGCGGACGTTGTAGCTGTTCTGCCCTCCCTCCGCCACGACGTCTCGGTTGCGAGCTCCTCTGTGGCCATGGTCCAAGTCTCAGGTCTCGGGAACTTCAGATTATGCTGCAAAGCACGTGTCTTCTTACACTTAAGGAGGAGTGGCATGGGGTGTAGATAGTGAACGGTTGACTGCTACGTCCCATGCAGAAATGGAGAACATTCAAAATTAGAAGGCTGGCATATTTGCTTCCTAGGGGGAGTAGGTAAATATAAGTAAAGACTCTACACATAAGCAAATATTGTCGAGGCGTGCTCGGGACAGCCGAGACAGTGGAAGACAGATAGCCTGGGGCGCCAGTACCCTCGTTATATTACATAGCCATGTTCAGGTGCAAGCACACAGAATGAAGGACGATACAGATGAACTAAGAAATGGTGCATTGCCACGTGCCACTCACCGGCAAGTTGCAGTTCAACTGGTCCAACAAACATGATTTCACATGTGCAGGTGGTTGTGGAAACTGTCCCCCTTTCTGAACCTGCGTGAATGACAGCAGAAGAGAACACCGCTCCGTGTAAGCAACTGCTGATAGCATATCCACGGACGCTCAGGTGACCGTCAAGCTCACATCAATCCAAACATGTCTTTTCTCGAATCGTACACTAATTACGATTACTATCCTATCCATGCACTTCATACGATACCTCGGTACCTTGCCATCATTCAATATGTCCCTAACGCCGCGCCCAATAATGCCATACGATCGATCAATGCCTCGATAATCACCAGCCCAGCCCGTCACCAAAGCTGAAGACAACATCCAGTCGTGGGGCCAAAGTAGTTGTGGAAGAAATTGTACAAGGAGAAGAAGGTAAGGTTACGCTCTTGCCACCGGAACAGAAGGGAATCATGGGTAGACAAAAAGCAGAGAATGTCGACGAACACGTCGGGTAATCAGACATCAATGGGAACTGCAACCGCCGTTTCTATCGTTCGATGCTGGAGCTTCGCCTCGGACCGTGCACTCTTTCAAGAGAATGAGAATACTCGAGGAGAGGCGAGTCAGACAGTGAAGAGGGCGTTGAAGCGGACGTCGTCGACCGACGTCTCTATCGTTCGGGTATCGGCGAAGTGGCCAATTGACCTCCTGCACTAATGCGCTTTTGCAAACGCTCCTTATCACGACGCATTCGCTCGCTTGGACTGGGGCTGAGTGTTGAGGGCAATGACATGCCAGGCGCATCGATGGCGGCATTGCGGCCGCGTTTCTGCTCAATGTACAGCTGTGCGCTGCGGCTGAGGGGGAATGCGGGCATGCTGGCAGGCACCTCTGCCCCGTTCTGGATTAACAATTCGGCAAGAGGGAAAGGTTTGGCTTTGCTGTCCGTCTCGCCACGACTCCCAGGCGTAGGCGATGGAGAAGGCGAAGCCGGATCCGCCGCTGCCAAAGCCAGGAAGATGGCGTGGGTCCCTCGGGATTTGTCAAGGACATTGGGATTAGCCTTGAGCGCCAAGGCATAGATAACTTGCTGAATTTCATTCCTTTTAATGGCCGCCAGAAGAGTATCGTCTGCGGTGGGGTACCTCGAAAGCGTCGCTGAAATTGGCTCTATATACGCCCTGTCGACATACTTGGCCGTGATGAACTTCAGTCGTTGCTCTCGAGACGCTTGAGGGCCGGGCTTGATGCCGGGCTCTAGCCTTGTTTCCCAAACCATATTTGAAACTCGATTCCCAACGAGAAGCAACAGCTCGATAATATCAGGTGTGAATGACGTGATGTCGAGAGTGAGAGACCGGACTTTGCTGATATGAGTGCCTAGCGACCGATGGATTCCGCTGCATTCAATGCATAAGATTATGGCTAGGTTTATGGAAACCCATTCAACCTTCGAACCGCTGCCGCAGTCTGCACACCAAAGATTTCCATGGTCGTGGTCGCGAAGAGTTTGTAGCAGTTTGTCATGGCTTTCATCAAACCCACTACTTACGGGTCGTTGCGTGACTACCGGTCGAGCGCCGACTGTGATGCGCCGGGTGGGGATGTTTGCAGTAGAACTGCCGTGATGACCGTGTCCATGGTTCAGAGAAGTACTCTTGCCAGTCAGGACAGACCCAATGTCTCGCTTAAAGCTGGCCGAGTCGCTAGTGGAGGACGAAGTTGTG
Organism: Seiridium unicorne; assembly: GCA_039778275.1. NCBI lineage: Eukaryota > Fungi > Ascomycota > Sordariomycetes > Amphisphaeriales > Sporocadaceae > Seiridium > Seiridium unicorne. Next base: position 90,459 of record JARVKF010000146.1, read on the forward strand.
GGTAGGTCCCTGAGCCCACGCCCTTCAACGGCGCTTTGCAATGCGTTGTTGATGGAGGTGATCCAGTTATTCATGTCCTCGTCAGACGTAGCTTGATATACGCGTTTAAAATGCGGTGTAATAACTTCGAAACAGAACCTTCGCTCGGCATTCCTAGCTTCGCGAACAGATGCTAAGCGGAGATCGATAGGTTCCATGTGTAAATCTAGCTTCTGTTTCCAGTTGCTATACTCGGAAAGCTTTCCTTGATCAAGTACCATCCAAAACCTGAAAACCGTCAATATTGGGATCGGGAATTTCGATAGGAAGACTCACTTGTGCCATCCCTGTTGCTTTGTCAGTGCGCGCGGATCGACGTGGCTTCCTGGCCGATTGAGCGCCCAAAGCAGCCCTTCCTTCCTGTGCATCGTGCTCTTGTCAAGCCCGACGGCTTGAGAAAGATCTCGTTCCTCAAGATCTCGAATGCCCTTGAATTTAGCGTTCTGCGACGGGCTCCCGACTGTAGCTTGGCCCAGGCTGCCGGGCGATCTCGAGAGTTCGGATCCTGGGGTAATTGCCGCGCCTGAACTGCCCGTGAGAACAGCCTTCAGCTGCGAGCCAGTACTGTCGGCACGACCAACTTCAGAGTCAGAGGTATACTGAATTCCATTAGAGGCCGAGACTGTGGTGGCTGGAGCCGTGCTCGTGCCTGAAGCAACAGTCTCCGGCTCGTTATACTGGAGATTGCTCTTCTCGAGTACCCTCCTTTTTTCTTCCCTCTCGCGTCGCTGGTACTGGAATTCTTTATCCGCCTCCAAAACCTGATTGGACAGAGCCTCCAACTGGGGCAACAAACCATCAATTTTCTTTGCAGTAACCAGGAAGCTCCGTGCCTGTGAGTCGGCGTACTTGGTCAGGTGCGATAGAACTTCTTGCTCTTTACGGCCGCCATGCAGATCCTGCACAAAGGAGGAGTAGTCGAATCGTTTCAGTTCAAAATTCCGTCGCTTCGTCTGATACTTGTTGTCGCTGTCGACCAGCTTTTTGGCCTTGACTGAATCCTGCCGCTGCCCCAGATACCTAGAAACATACGAGTAGTAATCCTTGCTGTCTTCTTCGAAATCTCTCTTCTTACTTTCTGCCTGCTTGATATCATACGTGTATAGTTTGCTGATTGGATCGATGATGGTCTTCTGTAGGTTGGCAGCATTCACTCTTTCGTATGCCAAGATCTCTCGTGCGATCTTATCAAAGTAGTGCTCCAATGCTGGCTGTACGGCATTCGCGTTTGTACTGGAGGCTTCGCGCAGGGAGTCTATAAAGCCAGAAAAGGCCTCATTGGCCTCGATCTGGGCGGTATGTGCTTGTTCCGCTTTCTTGAGGACCCGTTTCATCTGAGTCCTCATGTTTCCGGTTTTCTGTTCCAACGCCTTGATCGTGGCACGGAAAACAGGACCATCGTCACTGACTGTCATGTCGTCGCCAGGTCGAGGACATGCAACATCAACCTTGAATGCCTGCTGCGAAACGTTGGACTCCATGGGCACAATTGGTGTAATATCATGTTGCAGATTGAGAGGAGAGCCAGGCTCCTCGCCCTCGCTGATCCGCGAGTCGACAGATTGTGCAGATGCTATACGAATCTTTGGTGGCACCGCCAACTGGAAGACTGGCGACGGTGAGTTTGGGTGGGAGTAAAACGATGAGGTGTCTGTGAGGATGGTTAATGTGTAGTCGAGATATATATATGCTGGTCGAGAAAACTTACTGGCAACCCAGAAGGAGAAGCTGGCTAAAGTAACCAGCTTGTGTGCTCTCTGGTCATATTCGACAAACTAAAACATGGTCAGCGTCCATATCGGTCTTGTAAGCTCTCTTGTACCATACGCTGCAAGCATTCCTCCATCCACCGCCACGATCTTCCACAGCTTTTGGAGGCTTCCATTTCCACGACCATTCGAAGCTCACCGAGGGGCTGCCCCCTGTGCTATAATCTCCTACCAGTTCGACATTTGCATTTTTGTGGAGGTTGGGGTCGGCATGAAACTCGCGCGTGACCAAATTTTCGACTTCTCTGCTATTTGAGGCGTACACGTAGGTCAGGCCGTTAATATGCGTGTCTGCGGCGGAGCCATTGTTGGTCTCTTGCCGAATGACGAAGGTGAAGGTGAAGACGAGCTCGTCGTCGTTGTTGAGTTTGAGCAAAAAGGTCGGTATTGGAAAAGGTTCCGTGTCCTGCAGTAGCGCAGTCAGAGACATGCCGAGTGTTCAAGACAAATTGATCTACGTGGTATGCCACGAACCTGGACAAACTCTACCGGGCCTATATCTCCTGAAGCCCAACTCCGCGTGGCAGTAACTTTGGTGGCCGGGAAAGCATTTGGGACGACAGTAATTGCGCTGCGCTTTCGGGGATTGGTAATGACGAGCGAAGATATGGATACTGAATAGCATTTGAAATTAGCCCAAAGGCATGCGCCAATGTTCGCGACCACCCAAAGAGTGCCATACGGTATATGTAGGAAGAGGAGTTACGCACATCGATTCTGATCCCTCAAAGAGACAGCCGAGCCATCGTCGGGCCTACTCCCAACAATACCCATGGTGGCAAGAGCTGCGAGCCAGGGAGACGGCCGCAAAGGAAGAAGTTGTGATCGCCGCCGTCGTCGCGATGGATTGCAATGTTCCGTGGAAGGGTACTTTTATGAATGCAGCGCAGGAATCAGTGGCGTGTAGTAGGAGTCTACGTATGAGATGCAGTTCGTGGGGGGTATTGTGAGCAGCCAATCTTGTAACGTTCTTGGAGCTTGGAGGTTGCCTTTCTAGCGGGGTCGACGAATCGATCTAGCGGCGCCGCCTGGTGTCTGGAGTTAGGACCCTGACCCGAACTTGCGCATTTGAAGCGAAATGACAAAGGGGAGGGATGGATAGCGGACAACGGTCCCTGAGCCCGCCCAAGTCTTTCGGTGTCCTCGTCCCCGTCTCGTCGTTGGCAATTGAGTACTCGTGCTGGTCCACGAGACACAAGGCCGCCCTGGTCGAACTGGGACAAATGTAAAGCTCGTCTCGTGATACTATAACTGGTCATGCAGGCACAGGCAGACGCACACGCACGGGGCTGAGCGGTACTGCGAGAGCTGCGGATTAGTTAGTGCATAGGTATCCAAGATCTGATAAAACGTGAAGCGGTGCCCTTGGGCGACTAAAAGACCTGGTGGGGCGCAGTTGCGGAAGCTGTAAGTTAAATTCACGTGAGAAACCATGTACGATGCAGAGTGTAGAGGCGAGGTCAAAACGAAAATACGATGTTGAACGGGCAAAGCCACAGGCAACGTGGAACAAGTGTAAATTCTCACTGATATGGCCGAAGGGGCAAGTGGCACTTTCCCATGACCATTCCAAACTCTATTATTATCAATGGCAGCAAAAGTATCGCTCGAGGCAAGTCCATTCTCTGGATTGGGCAATAACATCAGGGGCCTAACAGGCGCGGCGGCAGTTAGGACTTGGTACAGTAGCTGCTGATTCCAATACATTGTAAGCAAGCGCAAGAACAAGTACATTGTAGCTTTTTCTTCTTATTCCTTTCTGAACTTCCACCACTTGAAACGCGTATGTTCTGCTTACAGGGGCCCATCTCAATATGGCCCCTGTACGTTCTTCAAGAACCAATAATGAGTTACCTGGTTCTATCAGCACCTCCCAACATTCTCTTAGATGGATTTGGCTGCACTCGCGCAGTCTGCGGCATGTGACCCAAAACGGGGGCTCGCGTTTCCCTGCGGTGCAAGTCAGAGGGGGCACATATCGTGTCCTATCAGTCCCCGTGCCTACAAGCATCTTGACGCGAACAAAACCTTCTGGATGCCTGACCTGGGCCCATAAGGAATTGGTCGGGCTCGTAGCCATTGTGTACACTAGGTAATGCTAATATTAACTACCAAGGCTGGCATTTTCGTGTTCAAAGCCGTCTTGGATTTCAACACCTACATGTAGTTTAGCCTCAGATAGGTGCCTGGCTGAGTTATAAACAGAACCACCCACTGACGCTTGCCCCCTGCTACCCCACTATGGGTTTCGATTTCATTGTTGTCCTCAGCACTGCGGGTGCCCCAATCTCTTCGCCGTGTCTGTGAATACATGTAGGGTAGGTAGCCTTAAACATACCAGGCTGGGACGTTTCTGAGTGAAAGAAACAACCTGACGTCAGCGCCGTCGACAGTGTGGCATGCATTGTCGCAAGCTCTTACTCGATGAGAGCCAAGAGACGTAGATGTGTTGCATGTCCATGGATATTGCCTCCGGCGTCGTCTTTGGATTAATATGACATTTCAAAGGACGCACTAAAACACCCAAGTCGATAGCGGTTGGGCTACCAAGTAATGGCGGTTTGGCGCCAATCCCAAATTCGTGCAGCACTGGCCGCTCCTATCCCTTTTCGCCAGGCCCGGGATGAGCGAGTAGCGGGATGACGTTGCTCCAAATCAGTGCCGGACCCCCATAATCATGCAATCACACACTCACTCTTAACCCACACCCATCACTGCTGTGTTGTCTGTTCGCGCTCTGCCGTTTGTGTCGAGAAATACAGTGTTCCAGACTCACAGTGCCTATACCCTCGTGACGCAAATCCTCCGTAGGCAGGCAGACGAACGTCCTACGAGGAGGGGCGGGCATGACATGAATGCTCCAAACACCACTGCTGCCAGCAAAAAAGAACAACCAGTAGCTCAGGCAGCTTTCGGGAACCCTGGAGATGTCGACAATCTCGAGGAAGTCAGTCCAAGGCGGCGCGCTCAACCGCCGTCTCGATAGCATACAACGAGAAGAACGACGAGCCCGGTCAAGTTCAAGTGCAAGCACTCGCAAGGTGGAGGTGCAGTTCGACGATGCCTTTACCTACGCCCTCCGAGTCGCATATCTACACTACTTGCTCCAGCCCAAGCGCAAGCAAAAACAGTTCGTTGCGGCGCCAAAACCACCGCCGAGGGCATACACTTCCGCTGCCACAGACCTCGTCAAGGAGTTCTTGCCGCAGAGCTCCTCGAGCGTAAAGCTTCCACATGGCTTCCGCAAGTACCTCGAGCGGCGCATGGCAGGTGTCATGGCGGGCACAGAAAGAGCACCTGGTTATGGAGACTCGGATATCAAGAGGTCGTTTGCCGAAGCATACAACAGTTTTGGAAGTCCTGCAATGCAGAAGATAATAGACAAAGATCGAAAACTCGAGGGCGTTGTTATGACGTTCTACAGCGCAGCAACCAAATCATGCCGACCTCTCCCCGGGGCTCCAGCAACCGACGATTCGTGGAAATTCCTCGTTGATAGGCATGTTGCCATGTTCGTGCGACTGGTGGCCAACGTGTTGAGGGATATGGGCAGCGATCGAGACAAGCCGGAGCTTATGAGCCGGCTAAAGACACTGGAGAACAAGCTGCTCACAAACGACCAAAACCTTTTCGTCGACACAGGCCAGGATGGAGGTAAATACATTGAAGTGGACGTCCCACTGACCCACGACGTCAAAGACATGCCGCTCGTCCAGGTTGTCGCAAGGCTTTTCGGCATGTCCAACTCTAACGTGCAAGGCCATATTGACAAACAACGACCGAACTGGTCTGAAGATGCTGCTTTGAGGGATCTCAAGTCGTACCAACACCGATTGAATGCGAATATGAATGGCACCTTGCAGGGTCATGATTTCGATGTCGATGAGGCATTCCAAGAATGGAAGAGGGCGGAAGCGCCTCATTTATCGGCCATGATGAAGGAGATCCTCACAGCAAAGCCGCAGCTTGTGAGAATGTCGACGGCCAATCTTGCTCTCGAGAAGCCGCTGCCTGCCAGTCCCGTTTCCGGATATGGAGAGGACCAGGCTTACGCCGATCTTGGCCGGGCACTATCCAGCCCCGATTCTGCGTACAGCCTGGACCATTCACTCAGTCTTGGGTCCATGTCATTAGAGGACACCAGCAGCATCAGAAGTGTTGACGAAGCTCACTACACTTTTATACCACCTGATCCCCGCGAATACTTCAAAACGATTGCCAAGTATGCTATGGAGTTCGACTCCATGCATGCCGACGACGGGGAGCGATCAGGCCCATTCTCGAGGCAAAGCATAGATTTGCTCACAGAACTCTGTGTCCACTGGCGGATTCCTCAGTTTACGCGACTGGTAGTTTTCTTGGAAATAGCAGCGGGGAAGTTTCTCGACTCGGTCGACTCGACATTCACAGCAATCGATCTGGACAATGTCTTTGATTTGGTGAAGATGGCACCTCCAGAGATGAAAAAGCCCCCACATATTTACCTGTACAATGAAAGTCTTGCCACGATAGATAGGAGCAAGTGGACGATGCACGACTTCGCTGTATATCAGCACACGTTGAACCTACTACACGACGCACTCCGCCGCGAGCTATATGCTACCTTCATGTATTGCTATGAACCAAAGCCTCCATCAATTGGACCAGTACTCATGGTCTTGGAGCGACACATCTATTCCGACCCAAGCTTCTCCCGGAGGCCCGAAGATGAAGACAACTACGCAGAAGAGCTAAAAGAGGGCCTCAAAGACCAGGCCGCGATCGTGTACCGTGGCTACTTGGACAGTGCAATCCCCGAAAGCCAGGACGATTGGGATTTCAATCATGTTGTGCAGCTTGGAAAATCGGTAGTGAAGCTATGTGAGAGAATCAAGAAGCGCTACAAGTCAAATCCGGAAATTATGGGCGTTAATCCCCTCACAATCTTGATCGAGACCATGTTTCCCAGCTTCGAGAACGATGCCCATCAGCTGATCAAATCCATCATCATGAACGCACAGCAGCGCGGTCTAGAATTTGGATCTGAAGATGGCTTTGCGTTGTACAAGGAACTGGTTGAAATTCGACAAATACACCGTGCCTCACTACCGAGCAAACCTTTCACATTTGATATCGAGGAGCTATTGGTGGATTTCGTTTGGCGCTGGATTGCGCATGCTGAAGCGTTCACGGTGAATATTGTGGACAACGCCATCAAACAGGACCAATTTCAAGTTCGCCCGGGGCGTGATGGCCATGAGCCCGAGGATACAGACCGCCACAGTCACTCCATCATTGATCTCTTCAAAAGCTTTAATCAGACAGCAGAGCAGATATTTCAACTCGAGTGGGATAATGACGTCCATCATGCTAAATTCATGACCGCCCTTGCGAAGATATTCGCCAATGGCCTGGACAGGTATTGCGAAACTGTGGATAACAAATTCAACAAGGAGATGGACACGCCTCGACCGAACGAGCAAGAAGCTTTGGCTGCTGCCCAAACAACACAGGGCAAATTCATGAAATATGCCAAGGACGCCTGGAACAACAAAGAAAAGATAGAGCCATTCCAGTTTTATTCAGAGGTAGACGCTGCCCTGCTCCAACTTCCAGATTGCCACTAACACCCAACCAGTCTCTGGTCAAACTCAACAATATTGAGTACGCGATGCAGGAACTAGACAAACTCGAGAAGCTCATAAATGTTGATGCATGTGCTGCCTTGCTCGAGAAAGCGGAGGGGCCTAGAAAACCTGCCAAGCGACCGTCGAAATATGTCTTTACTGTCAAGATCGTCGAGGCGGAGGACCTCAAAGCCTGTGATCCCAACGGAACGAGCGACCCGTACGTTGTGCTGGGAGATGAGTATCAGAAACGCATTGCAAAGACGAGGACCATCATGAGAAACCTTAACCCCAAATGGGATGAGTCAGTTGATATCAATGTGACTGGTCCTTTGAACCTTGTGGCGACAATATGGGACTACGACATGTTTGGCGAACACGACTTTGTCGGCAGAACGACCCTCAAGCTTGATCCGCAGGGATTTCGCGACTATTTACCACAGGAGATATGGCTCGATCTTGACACCCAGGGAAGGTTGCTGGTCCGCGTTAGTATGGAAGGTGAACGAGATGATATCCAATTCTATTTTGGCAAGGCATTTAGACATCTCAAGAGAACGGAAAGGGACATGGTACGCAAGATAACCGACAAGGTACGTGTTCGCATGTGTTTGTCAGCGTTGTGGGATGCTGACTATTTTCTAGCTGACTACGCATATCAACGCTACCCTGTCCCACGAAACGCTGCGGCATCTTCTGGGTCGCGGTCTTCTGCAGTCCGCTCAGAGTATGTGGAAGAGGCAGTCGAGGGTGCCTACTGTCACAGAAGCCGACGTCGAAAATGCCCTTCAGGCACTCTTTACATACTTCAACGAAAACTTTGCCATCATGAAAGGCACACTTACAGATGCCACCATGGTAGCCGTCATGATGCGGCTCTGGAAAGAAGTCCTCATGGCCATCGAGTCTCTACTGGTACCGCCTCTATCCGAGAAGCCTTCCCACCAGAAGCCACTTACAGAGCGCGAGGCCGAGGTCGTGTATAAGTGGCTAGCACTGTTGTTCGAATTCTTCAATGCCCGCGATGCCGAGAGCGGCGAAGTGTTAGGAGTCCCAGCCGAGGTGCTCAAGTCGCCTAAGTATCACGAGCTCGCCTCGCTCAATTTCTTCTACTTTGAGACCACAGATCACCTCATACACACCTCGGAGCGCATGGCCGCCGCCACCGCCCAGCGTGCCCAACAAGCCATGCAACAGCAACTCGCTGCGAACCCCAACCGGCTGAGTGCGCCGGCAGCGTTTGGTGGATATGGTGGTTCTGCCGGTCCAGCGTTTGCCTCGATGGGTACTATCAGACGTGGTAAAAGTATCATGATGAGCCGTAATCTAGGCACAATGCGCAGGATGAAGGAGGAGAAGCGAAAAGAGGCGCAGGCAGATCCGAGCGACGATATGATTCTTAGGATTCTGAGGATGAGACCCGAAGCCGCAAATTATCTCAAGGAAAGAAACAGACAGAAGGGACGCCAAGCTGCGGCGCAAGCTGCTGCGTTAATAGTGAAACAGAGTATCAACCAAGGCTGGGCCTCTGGTGGGTTTGGAAGGGGTGGTGTGCCGAGGCGATAGGAGAATGGGCACCTGGAATGCAGCGTGTGGCCGATTGAGAAATGACGGATGGGGCGGTATAGCGTGGGTGCACACTGAAGGATGATTCGAACAGCTACGCAATTTTTGGTCAATGTCACATGAGGAGTCGAGGAATGTGTTGTTCGTGGTTTTTGATATTCGATACCCTCACGAAGCAAGCTTTGGAGGTCATGGACAGATGACAGGACGGAGGACAGGTCGGGTAATCTGGGATAGTATGATGCAGTTTGATAATACATAAAGATTCCTCCGTGTGGTTATTCACTTATTTGCTTCGCCTTTCTTTTTTTGCATGGTCAAAAAAGAAAGGGAGGAGGAGGAAAATGTGACCACGACTAGAAAGAAAGAAAAAATCCATCAGTTATGCACTACATAACGCAGCAGTGATATCACATATGTTATGGCTTGGTAGTCAGAAACGTCTTTGCTCGTCGTTCATAGTATGTATAGTTTCGCTAGCACCAGAGCTAAAATACGGGCTGGGGATTATGGAGATTACGGAGAGGAGGACCTGAGCCTCCAACAAGTCGATTTCACAGAAGAGCGAGAATCTTGCAAGTATCACGCGGTCCTCGTAAAATGAATAGGGCTGCTGCAGCTGGCGAACTCGGTTTATTGGATAAACCCCAACGGGGTGACCACTCCACGTGGGTGGTAGAGTGCGTCGCCCCTTATGTGTGATGGCATGCCTTGGTCTATGCAATGAGATCGCGGCGAGCGTTCAATAGAGTTTCCGATGTGCCGGTCGCCCACCGCAATGTGCCTCTCACGGTTTGCTACGAGCTCTGAGAGGAATGGTATATGGTAAGGATGTATTTTGAGATGAATATTATTCCCAGTGGCATCCCTCCCAATTGTGCGACACCATCAAGTTCATTGATAGAGAAGTTTAGACGGCGGAACTAAAACGGGAGTCCACCTTGTCACCTCGTGACTTCGCAAAGTGTGTGTCGTACGTACATCTGCAACATTTATATCGTTGAACTTCTAGACAAGTGCAGAGTACGTATGGCTCAAAACAGGTGCCCTTTCCGACAGGAGGGCTTCTGGGCTATCGGCGAATGGGTATTGCTTTGATGGGGATCCCGTCCAAAGGCAAAACTTAATTGGTGCCACCAGATAACGACAAGCACATCCGTGGGGTACAATGCATAATCACATGAACACCAGTGGCTATCATTGACCAAAAGCAGATGCTCTGCGTGCCTCGCCTAGCCTTTGCCAGGTTGTGGATATTTTAGTCTGAAACATGCGCTGGCTGTGATCAACGCGGCGTACAGTAGACCAAGGGGAAGGGGCAAAATATAATAAAAATTCAAAATTTTGAGTTGGTTGTTTGCTATCCATATTCACTGGGGAGCAGAAGCGCTTCACGATGCTTGGGCTATCGGACGGATACGGGGCCTTGGCACCGGTGCAGGCGGGGTCTGCGTTCGTGTTCCGATAGGAATCCATCTGTCTACTGTGTTCAGGGTCCAGTGCGGTGGAACGGCTGCAGTAGTATTGCTCAACGGGTTTCTTGCGAGGCTGGTGCTTGTAGCTTGCATAAGGTAGCTCGTTCGCCAGCAACGCCAGCAGTCGCCATGTAGTCTGAGTCAGGTCGCGTTCAAGCACCGTCATCCTACGAGGCACAGTCAGGATTAGAAGTACGTAGGAGGAAATACCAACCGCGAGATCCGATTGCCGGGGCAGCTGGAGCGTCTGAATCATCACCATCGGCCCTGGGCTACCGGTCGTTGATCGTGCCCTGCAATATTAAATCGTGGGGAGGGTCGCTGAAACAGGCAGTGGACGGCAGTGAGCACGGCTACGAAACACGCCTGGTGTCGGTCTGCCAATCTTCATTAGAGCTGCCACGGGCCGATCTGCGTTCGAGTAGACGGGCCTGCGGTGAGAACGGCGTCAAAGTCCTTCTCTAAAGCTTTCATACAGTGCGGCAATTGCTCTGCTCGAGCTACCACTGCACGTTCTATCATTTGTTGGAGGCCTGCCAAGCGGGCCTGTCTCCGCTTGTCCATCTGAATTGAGATGAGAGATGAATGTCGGTGGAAATAAGACCGCCGTGTTTCTGCAGATCTAAGCCCAAAACCTACCTACTGCGGCTGAATGGTCTACATCTAAGGTAGCTAGGTCCAACATTTTTAGGGGTCCTATGGACTGCCCCGCCCTGAACGCCAGACCAAGGCTACGGCGGGCGACACCAGCTGGTCCTCGGCGAGGTTGCGAGACCATTATCCCCAGATGTGCGCTGTAAAGGTAGGACATGATTTCGGGCCTCGACGGCGAAGGTGAAATGCCCATGCATGTACTCGACACGGGTGTTTCGGCCATGTCTGCGCGTGTTGGGCTGCCCCAACCCAAGGCGGTGATCTGCCAGCCTATCTCGCTTCGCATCCGATGGTGAGGGTGAAGGGTACGTATTCGTTGCGAAAGCGTGCTAGCGAGAAGCTAATGCTTGAGCCAACGGTAGCCACGCCCCGAACTCAAATCAATTACCAGGTAGAGTATAGTGACAGACTGACCGCCTGACGTCATATCCCGAGCTTGGGCATGATATATTTCATGCGAATATAGGACCGCCGTTGCCAGAGCTCCAGTTCAGGCACGAGCAAGAAAGGAAGAAGAAGAGTCAGGTCGTCCTGGTCACCCAGGTCCACGATGGTTTTGAGTATTGGTATTAACCGCGGCCAGTGGATAGGGGGTGGATCAAAACCTCGGCCTACCCAATGCGAGACGGCAGCGCGACTTTGCCACCTCCGATCCGTGATTTGTTCTTTCGTATGTAGAGCCAACCTGGTCATTCGCCGTTCGCCGTTGATTGTGGATTGCCACATTCTGCATAGGTTGGTGCCCAGCACGTTCCCCCGGGGAAGACGATGGCCATGACCTTGGCGGGCTTGCCGTGCAGAGGCAGAGGAGGCAAAGCTCAGGAGTGACGTTTGTAAATCAATGGGGACTCGTGGAGGAGCGAAGGCAGCGAGAGGAGCATTGGTGCTGCTGAGAACAGGACGTCGCATATACATATCAAATGCCTCTTGTGATGGGCTGACTGTGCAAATCTAGTATGGTGGCGCATTTGCTGCCGCGTTGTTGGCTATGGGTTAAAGTGCCTTCACCTGGCCAATGGGAATCTGGGACTCGTCGTACGGAACGCGGCACCTATCTGCTAGGTATGTCGCAGGTAGCAGGGCATCGGAACCGGTCTCCTCCCCGACTCTGCTGACAAGGCTACCGTGCTGACGAGAAATCGCAGGATGAGTTTGGATGATTTTGTTTTTGTTTGTTTTGCTTTGTTCTAACTCGGCCTCCTTTGTTATGAGGTCTGTAGTGTCTTAGCGCACTAGCAGACGAAGAAGCAGCGATTATACCTGGTGTCCTTTGGCGGTGTCATTGGTATTATTTCCGCAATGTGGATTTGTATCCTCAGGTGAGGCGTGAGACCCCCCCAGCAGGGACGACTGCATAGGAGGGAATGGATGTCGGCTGCTCTGCTGCTACTTCTGCTTCCCGCAGCATCTGGACGCGGCTGTCGAGCAAGCCCGTCACAGCGTACATGCAGCATCAACGTAAATGAACAAGCAAATAACAAAACTTAAAATTAATATGCGATTAATGGCTCTTGTGTGCACCCTCCCCCCTGAGCAGCTTGAAGTCAATGGCCAGACGGAGCCCGGGCTAGTTAGTGCTGGCTACGAGAATACCAGCAAAACCCCTGTCGCTTTAGCGCCTCCTCGTGCGTGGTTGGGTGACCCGCCACACTTGTCACCCTCCAGCAGCTCGCAGCAAAGCGGACGAAAGCGAGCCAGCGCGCAACGTTCAGGGAACCAAATTCCAGCACACCTCCACTTCACCCACTTTCAACTCTGCTGCTTCCTTGTCGGGAGATTTCTTCTCTATCGCGTCGTGCATTATCATTTCCTCCTCGAACCATCTGGTCGAAAGTGTTTCCGTTCATCGTCAACTCCTAGTCTGCAAACCTCGCCCGCCGCTGTATCTTGCCCGCGCTTCGCTGTGGGAGCAGAAGCAGAGTCGCGACCGTTGGCATAGTCGACTAGCCAAGGCTTCATCCCAAGTTTCCCCCGTGCCTACACAGGATGCAATCGACCTCGTGAATTACTCGTGCCGATATCAGCTGTCGCTGGCATCATTCGCTCCTTACTTGTATCGACCTTTCCAAGTCTGAACAATTCCACTCTCGCAGCTTTTGCCATTGACCAGGCGGGTCATGAGAATCATGCCTGACGAATCGGCCTTGGCGGCCGCCGCTGCCGTGATCAAGACAATGGCTGTCGACTCCAAACTCTCAACGTCTGTTCAAGTCGGGGGCAACCAGGGCTGCAAGCTTCCCGGACCCAACAGCTCGGCCAAGGACTCGCTCGAGCGAGAGCTCTCGGCCCTTGCTGCTCGAATTCAGCGCCTGGAGGCTAGAGCCAGTATCTCGAATGCCCCCATATTCCCGGATACACCAAGCGAAACAGTTGACTCGATGTTCGGCGTCGAGGCCTCATCCCCTGTTTCGAATAACGGCAAGCCGTATATGCGCTCAAAGCTCCCACCCACCACACCGATCCGCGCTCCTGCCCAAGATGAGCGGACATATAAGACGATTCCTCTGACGGACGAGGCTCTCGAGGGTCTTCGGGAGCATATAGATGACCAGTCTAAACTGCTTGACAACCAGCGGCAGGAGCTTACCCATGTCAATGCTCAGCTAGTTGAACAGAAGCAGCTACAGGAGAAGGCGCTCAGGATCTTGGAAGAGGAGCGTGTCGCAGCTCTCGAAAGGGAGCTGTGGAAACACCAGAAAGCCAACGAGGCCTTCCAGAAAGCCTTACGTGAGATCGGCGAGATTGTGACAGCAGTCGCTCACGGCGACCTGAGCAAGAGAGTGCGCATGAATTCAGTAGAAATGGACCCCGAGATCACTACTTTCAAGCGTACCATCAATACCATGATGGACCAACTGCAAGTCTTCTCGAGCGAAGTCTCGCGCGTCGCTCGTGAAGTCGGTACAGATGGTATATTGGGCGGTCAAGCCATGATCGCTGGTGTCGATGGCACTTGGAAGGAACTCACCGACAATGGCAAGCCGATCTCCATCCACGTTTGGCATATTTGTTACTGACAAGCAATTAGTGAACGTCATGGCCCAAAATCTAACCGATCAAGTGCGCGAGATTGCTTCGGTCACTACTGCCGTCGCTCATGGTGATCTGACGAAGAAGATTGAACGACCGGCCAAGGGAGAAATTTTGGAACTTCAGCAGACCATCAACACCATGGTTGTCCAACTAGGTACGTTCGCGGCAGAAGTCACTCGGGTCGCACGCGACGTCGGGACCGAGGGCATGCTTGGCGGCCAGGCCGATGTGATGGGAGTGCAAGGCATGTGGAACGAATTGACAGTCAACGTCAATGCCATGGCCAATAATCTCACCACCCAGGTGCGGGATATCGCAAAAGTCACGACCGCTGTCGCCAGGGGCGATCTTACACAAAAGGTGCAGGCCGAATGCAGGGGTGAGATCCTAGAGCTCAAATCAACCATCAACTCCATGGTTGGTCAACTGCAACAATTTGCTGCTGAGGTTACCAAGATTGCCCGGGAGGTCGGCACAGAAGGTCGCTTGGGTGGCCAAGCAACTGTAAATGATGTTCAAGGCACATGGCGCGACCTGACCGACAACGTCAACGGCATGGCCATGAATCTGACAACCCAAGTGCGCGAGATATCCAAGGTGACTACAGCTGTAGCAAAGGGCGATCTTAGTACAAAGATCAGTGTTGAGGCAAAAGGAGAGATTTTACAACTCAAAAACACTATTAACTCCATGGTGGACCGCCTGAGCACTTTCGCATTCGAGGTCACCAAACTTGCGAAAGAAGTTGGGACGGATGGGACCCTCGGCGGGCAAGCACGTGTTGACGATGTTGAAGGCAAGTGGAAAGACCTTACGGAGAATGTCAACACCATGGCATCAAACCTCACTTCACAAGTCCGAGGTATCTCAACAGTCACTCAAGCTATTGCAGATGGTGACATGAGCCAGAAGATCACTGTCACTGCTGGAGGTGAAGTTGCTCTTCTTAAGGATACCATTAACAACATGGTGGACCGGCTCTCCGTCTTCTGTAACGAAGTGCAACGAGTCGCCAAGGACGTCGGTGTTGACGGCAAAATGGGTGGCCAGGCTGATGTCGCTGGTCTCAAGGGTCGATGGAAGGAGATTACCGCCGACGTCAACACGATGGCTACAAATTTGGTAAGCTTTCGTTGGTCACGAGTTACGAAAGGAGACTAACCATGATCAATTTCAGACTACGCAGGTGCGGGCGTTTGGTGATATCACCAACGCCGCGACCGACGGCAACTTCACGAAGCTGGTCGACGTTGAAGCCTCGGGCGAGATGGATGAGCTCAAACGCAAGATCAATCAGATGGTGTACAACCTGCGAGACAGCATCCAACGGAACACCTTGGCAAGGGAAGCTGCCGAACAGGCGAATAAGACCAAATCCGAGTTCTTGGCAAACATGTCACACGAGATCCGCACTCCGATGAATGGCATTATAGGAATGACGCAATTAACCTTGGATACGGACCTGACGCAATACCAGAGAGAAATGCTCAACATTGTCAACAACCTTGCCAACAGTCTGCTGACCATCATTGATGACATCTTGGATCTGTCCAAGATTGAGGCCAAGAGAATGGTCATTGAAGAAATCCCGTATACGTTGCGCGGTACTGTCTTTAACGCTCTCAAAACCCTCGCCGTCAAAGCCAATGAGAAGTTCTTGGATTTGACCTACTGTGTTGACAACTCGGTTCCGGATTATGTCGTGGGCGACTCGTTCCGCCTACGACAGATCATCTTGAACCTCGTTGGAAATGCCATTAAGTTCACCGAGCATGGAGAGGTTCGACTGACGATTCAGCAAGCCCAAAAGCCTGCGCCGAAAGATCCGAACGAGTATGCTCTCCAGTTTGTCGTCTCCGATACAGGAATAGGAATCCCGCAGGACAAGCTAGACCTCATCTTCGATACGTTCCAGCAAGCAGATGGCTCAATGACGCGGAAGTTTGGCGGTACCGGCCTTGGCCTCTCGATCTCCAAGAGACTGGTCAGCCTCATGGGTGGTGATGTCTGGGTCCGCAGCGATGTTGGCAAAGGCAGCTCATTCTACTTCACATGTGTTGTCAAGCTTGCCGGTGGTGATCTAGCCATGATCGAGAAACAGCTCAAGCCATACAAGGGCCATCAAGTCTTCTTCGTCGATAGGGGTCGCACAATATACGGCAAGCAGATCGTGTCGTCGTTGCGTGACCTCGGACTGGTACCAGTCGTGGCCACCCAGGAAACGTATCCTGGGCTTGGATCTGATGAGCCACCATTTGATGTCATCATTGTCGACTCCATCGAGACTGCTCGTAAGCTAAGAGCTATCGACCAGTTCAAATACTTGCCAATCGTGTTACTGGCTCCGCCAACTCATATTAGCTTGAAGTCATGCTTGGATCTCGGCATCACCTCATACCTGACCACACCATGCGCGCCGATCGATCTAGGAAATGGAATGGTGCCAGCACTGGAGAATCGTGCGACGCCATCCCTGGCTGACAACACCAAATCCTTTGAGATTCTGCTTGCTGAAGATAATCGTGTCAACCAGAGATTGGCGGTCAAGATCCTTGAGAAGTACCACCACGTTGTTACTGTGGTAAGCAACGGGTTGGAGGCTGTGGAAGCCATCCAGAAGAAGAAATTTGACGTCATTCTCATGGACGTGCAAATGCCGATAATGGTACGTTCCCCTTATCCCATTCGTGACAATTAGGGGCCACAATGCTAACGGTCAACAGGGTGGTTTTGAAGCAACCAGTAAGATACGTGAGTACGAGCGCAGCTTAGGGACTCACAGGACACCTATTATCGCCTTGACTGCACATGCCATGATGGGTGACCGGGAAAGGTGTATCCAAGCGCAAATGGACGAGTACCTGTCAAAGCCCTTGCAGCAGAACCATCTCATTCAGACCATTCTCAAGTGTGCTACACTTGGCGGGGCCTTGCTCGAGAAGAACAGGGAAAGAGAGGTCAATCGCCAGAAAGAGCAGGAGGGTGCAGACAAACAAAGCAGGGCAAGTCCGCGCCCCAGCCTCGAGACCCGGGCTTTGACGTCGACCTCACGCCTGACAGGAAATTTGCACAGTCCAGCTCTGATCAAGGCGGATCAGGATGATCCCATGAAAGCGGCACGTAGAAGTCTTTCCGAAATTGTTAAAAAGCCCTCGGACTAACGACTCTCTGTCCCCCATATAGACCCTGATGAGAGCTCTGAGCAGCTGATCACCCCGATGCACAGCCAGTGGTAAAAACTGCCTGTCGGTCAGAGATGGGAACTTCTCGGATTCAGTTGCCGCGGTATTCGCCGATGCAGCTTATCTCCAGCATTACGCGATACGATACCCCGGCGTTGCCGTGAATCACCTCTGTTATGTTATCTACCTGCTCTGTGGCATCTTGCGGACCTGTCACAACCCAACCATAGAGAGTGCCTGGTGTCGAAAAGATGGACAGGATTTGATGGTTATATGAGTAATCATTGCTGCATGAGAATGAAGGGAATATGTGGTTGGTAAGGGACCACTGGTTTATACATACTAGGCGTTGCTTCGACTTTCGGCGTTGGTTTGGCTCGAAACATTTCATCAAGGTTCCCATCCTGTTATACCAAGACGCCATTGATTGAATGGGCGCTGCGGTTTCCTCAACAATTTTGTCCATGGCATTCCTTGTCTCCTGGGTATTAGCCCTACACTGAGATTTTTATTGCCAAGGGACGCAAACGGTGTTCCAACTGGAGAGGTCATGCCGGGGACAGAGGTCGTGCATGTATTAAGCTATACCTAGGTACGCTTGGCTTATTGTGATTACAAAGACGAGGTGTTTCTCATAAAGATCAGCTCGCAACTAACGAAGATTGATAATTTCGAATGTCCCATGTCATTGTATTTCTATTTATTGAGCTTCTCAAGTCTCGGAGATACGCGTCAATGTCGGCTTTTTTCCAAAGATAAACCTAATGTGTTTAGTGTTACACTCTGAGGGACTGTTTTGAGTCAAGTTGTCCTTTTCGAAGCATGGAGTCATGCAGTGTAAGAAGAAGTCTTTCGACTTTCCTCTTCTTTGATCGATTTCTCTCTCTCTCTCTCTTTTTATGCTATTGCTTCTGGGCCCAAAGTACCTGCAAATTGAATTCTGCTCGTCCAAACTTGAGCCAAAGTCAGCACTTGCGATTCAAAACAACTCCAAACGTTCCAGCTTTTGGGGAAGCGTGTTATTTGGACATATCACAATATATTCGAGAAACGTGTTTTTTCTGCCTTTGTCAAATCAAGCTGGCAGCGAGACTTCAAGCCGAGAATCTAAATTATTGTTGCCGACTTCCATAATCCGATGATGACCTCTTCCGGGTCGAAAGACTATTCCACATTGATATAGTATAGAGTATCACTAAATATGGTCTCAAGATGAACCGTATTCGATGTGTTCACTTTCGGTATAGCCGAGCATTTGGTTGCTGTGGAGCGGACATTGGAAATATTGAGTTTGGGACGTACGATGTAACTCATCGCCATGAGCATGGGTGCAAGAAACAGGATAATCGTAGTGTGGTGAGATACTGCTAAGTCTCTCTGTCCATTGTGGCTGGGTGATTTTGTTTTCCCATTCATTCTGTATGTACAGTGCCGACGAGAGCCAAATTACGTGTAACCCAGCATCTTGCGGCATCAACATACATCTCGATGAGCAGCTCAGACATGCTTACTAGTCTTCTCAACCGTCTCAGCATTTCCATCACCGCCATCCTCCTGTTCTGGAGGTGCAGCCGCTTCAAATTGTGCCAGAAGAGCATCCAATTTGTCTTCGAGTTTGGTCAAGTTTGACTCCATGGCGGCAGCCTGTTGCTCGCCCCTAAGAACGTATCAGTCGGGTGGTCCATGTTTACGGTATAGCACGACACAAAAGCGGCAGACGGCCAGAGAAGTGATATCGGATTATAAGAATATATTCTCGGCACGGGGGAGTAGACCGTCGCACTGGCCTTGTGTAGGGATTTCACGTTTTTAGATGCACCGTCACAGCCAAAGCATCGATCCCATAGCGTGGACCCGCAGGAGGGGCTACCCAGCAAAACAAAACGATCCCGGAATGTTTGACGCGGCTATGCAGGTCTGCAACACGGTTTGGGCTGCGGTGGTTGCGGTGGCGGCAGCCAGGTCTAGAACTTGCAGGCGGAGAACCAGGGGTTTTGAGTCAGGGGATGGGGTTTCGGGGTGGCATTCTGCAGAATAGCATGCCCAGGACGGGAATGGGACGAATGGCCACTTGGTCAGTCGGCGCCAAAGATTTGGACCGCCTGGGCCAGATTGCGGTGCATCGAAACATGGGGTTTTCACTGAACCCAGTACGGGATAGAGCTATCGATTGGGGGCAAAGTCAAAGGTTGGTTCTTCTCACCTGGCGAGTTCTCGGAAGGCCTAGAGCGGTCCATGTCAGCGCCGCATCTGTGGGGAGATCATGCAGGCTCAGGTACCACCGGGGGCAGATGGCAAATGTGCGACTTGGTTGGATAGGGCAGAGACCGTTCCAGAACTCACCTGGGCCAGTTCAGCTTCTGACGAGGGCCCGGCCGACGTTGTAGGGCCAGTCGGGCGATCGCTGGGCTTGTCGTCCTGAGACATGTTGGCAGGTAACGGCGAAGGAGGCGGGGGTTTAGAGGCGATCGAGATGAGCGGAGGGCGAGAGACGGCTATGACAATCTCTTATTAGTTGGACTCGCCTGGCTGAGGAATCGAGATCGGCGAGCAGAATATCGTACGTTGAAGAAAAACCGGAAGCGGCAACTTTATTAGAGGTGTCGGACGTGACGAAAGCTTGGCTACCATTGCATTGCTGCGGCCCTTTGGACTGTCATGGCCGATAAGATACCGTAGCCCCGCACGTGAGATTGCGAGCTGCTCACCCAGCCGCCATGCCAATTCAGCCATGCTATCGGCTATGTAGGTCTGGACATGGGAATTCTGATGACTGGAATCTGCATGCCCCATGCCCAACGAGACACAGCACACTGCAGATGAAGGCGAGGCGAGACAGGGTTGTCCGCCAGCTGGGTGCCCGCCCGGGGTCTGGAACTCACTGCATCAGGCCGACCATTGATTGGGATCCGTCTCCACGCGACGCCCCCATGCTTTTCGATTGCAGAAGGCGACTCGGGGGTCTTTGGGGCCTCAATTCTCACGCGCCGTTGTTCTCGCCCGCTGCCCAGCAGCTACCTGCTACATAGTCATGGTAATTTCTGACTGCACTCACGCCATGTTCAATAAGGACGCCCAAGGACCGTAGTGTGAAAGTCTGAGCCAATGGGATCTGCTCATCGGCCGAAACGGAGCCCGGGCAGGCCACCGACCACTGGATCCAATCATGGCCCGCAACGACAACGACAACGTCTAAACGCAAGCATGTACCCTCATCTCCCCATCGCGATGGGCAGCCGCCACGAGTCGTGCAGCGGGAGGAATATGCAGCTACCGATGGGCCTCGATAAGTTTTAGAATGCGAACTGTCACGCTGCGGCATGCAAGTGTCGGTGCTATACCCCTAACGGAGAGGCTGTATACATCCGCCGTGGGGAATCTCGATGCACCGATGCATCCAGCTTCACGCTCGGCTTCTTCCTTCAGGCTTAGCCGGCATGCTTGGTCCATGACGGTTTCGCTGTCAGCCGTCCACTGAATTCCTGCCCTCGCCCTCACGTCTTTAGGTGGGGACGGGCCTCCAGCCCCGAGCGAGGGCTCGATCCTCACACATTGGTCGATCCATGACATGCGGCGACGTCTCTGCTGTGGTTGCATCCTTGACATGTGTCCGTCGCCGCTCACCAATAAACCGCCCCCCGGCTACAGCCATGCACAAACCCTTGCTGCGTACGGGTCCATCCAGCATGGAAAACATCCAACCTAGAACGCGCCCGCAGCAGCTTCATCAGGGCCAAACGGGCACTTGCCCTGCTTGCCCAGTCCGTGGGCTCCGTTTATTGCGCGAGTTGAAGTCGTTTTTACGGACCTGCTCTGGTAAACCGTCGAGGAAGGGCTCCAGTCAAATGGCACTTGGGATCCAGCAAGCGCTAGCAAACCCTCTCTCTCTCTCTCTCTCTCTCTCTCTCTGCCTCCCAGGCGTTGCGGAATCGCGATGCAAAATCGGCCACAATACGGAAGGCAGGCCGTCGACGCTCCTGATTCGCCGCCTAGCTCACCCAGATCTCGATCCCACTCTGCATTATTGCATTTTTATGATTTTCCCTACGCCCACGCGGTTGGACAGGGTCTCACAATTGTTCCTCATGCCTGATAGCATCATACCTCTCTCCAGCGGCCCGTCTGTAACGTAATTGCACGCTTTCGACCACGGGGGCCTCTTGTTGATCCTCTCACCTCACGCCAGCTCTGCGGCAACGTCAGTGCTAGTGCGGCGGTGGAGTGCTCAGGAAATATGGAGCACCTGAATGATTCTGCGCTGCGTCCAGCGTACATGCATTGGATCGTCCCTTTGGATAACGAGGCTGACCTCATAATCCTGTGGCCTGATGGAGAGCGGCGATTCACCATCTGTCTCTAATTAGCTGACGATCCAGTTGCTCGAGCCTCTTTGGCACAGGCTTCAGGGGGACGTTCGCCTCAATGCCTGATAACACACAGATGCTGGCCCTTTTTTCCCTCCCTGTTGTTGTCGACGGCCTTGATTCCGGACGTCACTGGTCTCCGGCTCTGACTTCGCCATGCGCCTCATCCCTGGCGGTACCTCTTCACTCGTACCTTGAACCCATTCCACTTCTCGCCTAAGCCGTCCTATGGACCCGCTAGTTATTCCTGTAAGTGGAAAAAGTCTGATTCTCTTAAGCCAAATCTACCGTCTCCCGTTGTGCCTACAATGCTAGCTTCACGGCCCCCCGTAATTTTACAGTCCGTTTCCTTTCCAGACCCCGTTTGCATCCCGATCTCCAACCTGGCGCTGAATTGATCTGGATCTTAGAATCCGCCATGGATCGTATCAGCGTCCATATACCTAGGTCTCAAATGATGCTAATTCTTCCAGTTTCCCATACACATTGCCATTGACCATCCACAAACCATATACTTTCCCATTCAGCTTGCCCAACACCACGACGGCCAATGTGTATACTACGCTGCTGGAACAACTCCCACACCCCGACGTCGCACCTACAGTAAACACAATACCGCCCTCAGTCCCCGACTTCCTCGACCTTGTCTGCTGCACGCACCCGGGCGCAGAAACATCCCTAGTTGTAATAGCCCAAAGTGGTTTTGAAACTCAACCGCGAAGACCCGTGCTCGAGAGAAGACTGTGCGCGGTACCACGAATGAGCATAGTAGGGCGTACCTGCGTCTCAGAATACAGAGGGACAGCGGTGGAATTTCGACTCGAGCTGGTTATTAGACCGGACAGTGATTTGGGCCTTGTCGTGAAGAGAAGGTCGTTGTAGGGAAACGAGACAGGCTAGGACGCGAGTTCTTGGACTTTATTGGGTGGACGAGTAGCAGAGGATTCGGTCGGTGGTTCATGCACACGAGAACATAAGAACAGCACAGCGCCCGCGGCGGCCAAGCAGGCCTTATGAATCAACTCGAACACATCTTCGAAGAGCTGGGCATCTCTCAATACCTGGGAGCCTTTGTGGACCAGGGCTTCGACTCTTGGGAAACAATTCTAGACATTACCGAGTCTGACCTGTAGGTCATCACACGATATGGGACGCTGGCGAAGGAACGAATGCTAACAAATCCTGCAGAGATGCACTCGGGGTGAAACTTGGACATCGTAGGGTATGTTGTCGTCCCGTGTTCCTGCCTTGGCCGATCGTGCAGCATCCACTGACACCTCTCAAGAAACTTCAACGCCGCATTGCAAATTATCGCGGTCTTGCACCTGCTGCGTCCCTCATTTCGCCAACACGAACGAGCATCGAGGAGGCACCCACGCACGTTGCCAAGCCTCAACACCATGAAGTCAAGGATGGCGCGGCAGCAACGAAACGGAAATACAGAAGACACCCAAAGGTCAGTCCAGCATTTGCCATCACCCTCATGAGCCGGATGTCTGCATTCTGATGATGAGATAACTAACACGTCCCTGTGTAGCCCGACGAAAATGCCCCCGAGAGACCGCCGTCTGCATATGTCCTGTTCTCGAATAGTAAGTCTATCAAACAATGATATGACGTCATGCCATTCCATGCTCTCCCATACACACGGGTCCTGCCAGGGGCCTCGTGGTCAAGTACGGCGGCTAA
Source organism: Seiridium unicorne (assembly GCA_039778275.1). Classification (NCBI taxonomy): domain Eukaryota; kingdom Fungi; phylum Ascomycota; class Sordariomycetes; order Amphisphaeriales; family Sporocadaceae; genus Seiridium; species Seiridium unicorne. Next base: position 113,836 of record JARVKF010000146.1, read on the forward strand.
CAAGCAATATAGAAATGCGCGATGATTTAAAGGGTCAAAATCTGAGCTTCACTGAAATTGCCAAACTCGTCGGGGAGAACTGGCAGAGTCTTGATCGCTCAGAGAAAGAGCCGTATGAGACACAGGCCCAGGAACTGAAGGAGACATACAACAGGGAGATGAATGATTATAAGAGAACGCCCGAGTATAGGAGATATTCCGAATACTTGCAGGACTTCCGCAAGAGACAAGCCATTCACGGTTAGTGCCCGGTGCAACCACAAGACAAAACCCCCAGCGATGCCGCGACTTGCAGCTTACCCGATACAGATGCGCACAAGCGGGCTAGAGTGGATGTAGATGGCAACGGTCGCCGGACTGCCCCGAGCGCGATGCTGCATGTGCCCAGCACCACGACGAGCAATGCCGGCAGTGGTTCGGAAAGCCAGCCGGGCAGTGAGCCACCGCCCACACGCCAGCAGAGGTTGAGTTCGATCACGTCGCAAGCCGAATCCCTAGTATCACCCGTGTTATCGTCACATGCGCTCGCACGTCATGCCGAAGACGCCACTCAGTCACCCATGTCTATAGTGCAGGATGACAAGGTCAGTACGCGGCCACGGGGGTTTTCCAGTCCGGGCAGTAGAGATGCCCCGGACCAGACCTCGCGACGCCACTCTGGTATGCGCGACGGTCTGCAGCCCGACATGTCCACAGGCCAGGCCTTCCCGCCATTGTCCCAGCTGGGCGACCCGCGCGGGATCATGGCTCCGATATCTCATTCCCCCGAGGGTGGCATCCCGAGCATCGTTCCGGGTCGTCCCGAGGAGACCAGGTCCGGGCGCACATCCATCTCGTCGCAGTTCTGGTCTCGCCCACCGTCCTTGCTTGCACAGCAATCTTCAACTGGCAGTGTCTCCTCGCTTAGCTCCTTCGCCCAGCCCCGGACTCCCAGCGAGTCTTCGCTTCCCATTCACGCTCTCCTCTCCTCCAAGCCCGAGGCGCCCACGACCTTGGGTGGGGCCGTCCCCTTATCCGAAACCCAGATTCCCTCCAAGCCGCCAGCCACGAGTCAACAATACTCCGGCCGCCCTCCCGGCGATCAATTGATTGATGGTCGTGCACCATTCAACAATGGTATGTCATGGATTAGTCATTCAGCGTCGTCGAGGCTAAAGCAATACCCCTTAGGCAGTTTTGCTCCCAACATGACGCCCAACGCCCAGTCGGCGGCTTCTCCCATGTCGTCTGTGGGCCAGGCAACTCCCGTGTTGCCGAGACCGGTCGGTGGTCTGGATCCCGGCCTCGATGGGATGAGCGCCCTTCTGCGCGCCAGCGATATCGTCGGACGCCCGGAGCAGTAAAATCCTCACAAAGTCATCATATCGGCGTTTTCTTTGCTTTTGTTTCTGCATGACGAAATCCTCGAGGCTTGACTCGTTCCTAGACGTCGTTTTTCAGGTCATACAGAAACCTCTGCCGCCCGCATACGAAAGCAGCAATGTGTCCAATAATCACGGTTCATCGTCGAGCGTTACGGGATGCCTGCATATCATTCCTCTCATGTCACATAAAACGTTGTCTATACCCATCATGATGTGTCCAAATTTTCAGATTTGGGAGGGAGCGATTTCATAAGCGGAATAGGCGTTCAGGATTCGGTCTAATCTGGCTTTTTTTTCTTTCCTTTTTTTTTTCTTTTTTTTTTTTTTTTCCACCTCCCTCCCTCTTCTGTTTCCTTTAATATGGTTCTTTTGCACAATCCCTTTCTATGCGAAAGGATGTGGAGTTGATGGCGTCAATAATATTTGGTCGAGAAAAGAGGCATCACGACCAAAACGAGAGACTGCTTGCTTCAAGTAAAGTCGTAAAATTCTTACCGTTTACCATGGGCAGGACGGGTATTGCGATGGTCAGGAAAGGACGTTATAGGGCGAGTAGGTGCGGAAAAGCACTTGTGTAGAGGTAGTCGGCCAGCTTTGACTACACCGCTAGTAGCATATATTGATTTTGATACTGCATCATATGACCAATAGCTCCGCCTCCGTGAAGTTTCTTGCCTAGACATTTGTAGTCTTGTTTTCGACAATCGAAGGGGTTATTGAATTCATGGCTTTGCATCAGATATGGTGGGCAGCTTCCTACCAAACATGATGGCTAATGTTCGCATAGGCCGTAAAATCTCGGCTCCCTTTCTCTTCCTACTTGTCTTACTTCCGTTCTCTTGCCCTGTCTCCCTGTTGCTCTCCCCGGCTAGCTTGCGCCATTGCCCCGATGCCGTGCTATACGGCTGCACCGACATAAATTTGAGGATTCTCTAATGGTGCTGTTGGTTAAAGGGGCTTTCCGCTCGCAAAATCATCTCAAATCGCCTCCCACTTCAGTCGTTGGTAAAAATAGGCATCCTTTTCAAACTACCCTCGACATGACAAGTCCATGTATTCAAAGAGTTAGACTGTGCCTACACCATACACAGCGCAAATGCACACACCATTACTTATTGGGTGTCTACTATTTTTGACCCAAATATAAGGGTATTCATAGCATGAAGCACAATCATGTCGTTCAGTCGAAGCCAAGTTGTAAGCTGGATGGGAAGATTTAGATAGGCAATTCCAACCCCCACTAGGGGAAAAAGCAAACAAAAGATATATGCCATAATGATCCTCGTCCAACGCCTCAGCCGGATTGCCACTGATCATAAGCCAATGTTGCCGGCTGCGTCTCAAGGGATGCCCTGCGGATTGTTCATTACTCGTCATACCATACTTTGCGCATCACCGGCCCTCCGGCTCTTCCTGAGCCCCAGATAACAGACTTAACCTTCCGCCGTGAGATCGGCATTCCAGTCCTTCCGAATTTCCAGTTCCATCAGTTCTGGCGTCTTCTCAATAACTAGACCCTTCTCGTTGGCCAGATGCAGCAGGCAGATGAAGCAGAAGCTGGTAGAGATGTCGTCCATGACCGGTTTAGGATACACAGATTGAAGGTCGTTCATAACCTCGGTGAATTTCAGCGGGGGTGCTGCTGCCGACGAGCTGTCTGGGGCGGGTGAAGGTTCTGGTGGGGTTAAGAGTCGCGAGCGGTCCTGGTCCTGAGTGTACTTGTTAGGTTTACTGATTCCATGTTTCAAATGCCTGAGACTTACCTCGAACTTTTCCAGACCCATACCCTTCCACAGCTCCTCTTTCAGCCGCCGCACGTCAACCTTCTTCGCAACCCTCGCATATTGCACATATTCGGGCCGCAACCGCCGGGTTGATGTCACGAGCTGGGTACCAAAGCCGCCTGTCGTCATGCCACCGTTGAGCATGGCCGTGAAGCCGGCACTTTCTGTCATGGGGGCTTCTGCGCCGGGCGAGAAATGATCTCTGGCATCCGCAAACTCAAGATCATCGTCGTCATCCATGAATCCACCGGCGGGGAACGGCATCTGATCATCGAAAAAGTTGGCATCGTAATCGCCCGTTGGTAGAGCCATCTCATCCTGCTCCGTGCTTTGGGCAGGCTCCTTATTAGCCCAGAAAGCCTCATCCATCTCACCCTCGGGCACGTTATCTTGTTGATTTGCGCTGCCAAACAGGCCTCCCCTGTTGAGCAGCCGCCTTCGACTGCTCATGCGCGCCTTGGGCTTGAGGAATAGGCTAAGCAGCTGCTTGGAGTTGAAGTGCTTATCATCAGGCAGGAGATTCCGAGTTTTCGACCTCCAGTCCTTTTTCGGCATACAAATGGCCGAGTTACTGCTGGCTTGAGTATATATTTGATCGGCAAGCTTAGGATCCAGAGCAGAGGCGAAGTCGATTTCGAAAGGCTCCTTTTCCTTGCGTTGGCGGGTGGGCTCCGTCTTGTTGGCATCCTTAATCTTTCGTATCCTCCAGTGCTCCGGCCCAGCCCAGTTCTTCTGTAGGGCTTGATCGAAGTAGCCTAGGATATCCTCATGCATCTTGTCGCCATCTTGGCCATGCGCCATGCGGACGACGTAGTCCCCGTTCTCGTCATCAAATGCCGAACCATCCCCACCGATGCCGTCTTCATTGGCGACATTGTAAGGCCGCATCTGTGGCTCCAATGCGGCCTCCCGGGCCCAGGCCTCTCCGCCTTCGCCAAAAGCGACATCGACGACATCGAAACCTCCCATTGCCGTCATGTCGTCGAAGCCTAGGGGATTGTCGTCGTCGATGAGCATACCAGAATTGTCACCAGTGGCATGAGGCTCTTCGGTCTCGTTGTCTTGGCTTTGTGTCCAATCTTCAGGTGCGCGCAGGAAAGGAATGTCGAGGGACCCGGAGGGATTGCCCAGGTCAAAGCTCTTTAGCGACGGACAAATGTCCTGGTTGTCTAGCATGGCGAGGTCGGGGAAGAACTTGGCACCCAGGGCGCCAATGTCAATCTCGACATCTTCGTCCTCTGGCTCGGGCTCCTTGCCCGTAATAGTCGCATCGTCTTCCTCTTCCTCCACCATCTCCTCGTCCTCCTCGGTGACATCCTCCCGGCGCCGAGGCTTGATGCGGCCTGCCGCGGCATCGTCTGCATCGTCGCTGCTATCAAAAACAATGCGCCCCTGGCCATCGATCATCAGATGATTCAGGAGGAGGCCCTTGGCGCCGCCCTCATCGAAATCCGCCGATGCCTTTTTGAAAAGGGGGTCCACCGCGAACTCGAGCTCTAGCTTCTTGAGTTGCAACGACGCAAAGGACGGCGCTAGGGTTGCTTCGGAAGAGCGTTGCTATCAATCATGGTCAGCGTACAAGCAAGAAGGGTGAAGTGTCCCTCGCGCGTAGGACTTACCCGCTTCTGCTTCTTCTTCCTAATCACATTCCCATCCTCGTCAATCTCCTCCTCGCTTTCTTCGCCGTCGCCCTCTTCCCTGTCCTTCTTTTTGCTGTTGCTGTCGGCCAAGCCACTCAATAGCTTGCCAGTCTCCGTAGCAACACTGTCGACTCTGCTGGTGTAGATTTTGACGCAACCATCCAATGTGCAGCTCGCTCTCTGGAAATTGACGCCATCGCCCTCCTTCAAAAGCGACATGTCGTGGAAGTAGTCGATCAGGGCGAAGTTCCATGAATTCGTGGCGTTGATCTTGTTGTCGGTCGCCATCTTCATCCACTCCTCAAAGTTGGCCAGGATAGGTACACGTTTCATAGGCGTGACGCTGCTTCCTCCCACATACAGCACATCTTCTTCATCGGCGGCAGGTTGGCCGCGCCGCGCAGGCGTCCGCGGGTTAGAGCTAGGCGATTGATTTTCAAGGTCGCTGAGGCGGAAACTGGCCTTCCGCAGGGGAGTCGCAGCGGCCGCTTTCAAGTCATTGATCTGTTTTTCGTGGAGCGCCTGTCTCTCTTTCGTGCGACCCTTCTTTTCCGAATGATCGTCGTTCAGGGGGATCCTATAGATGGCCGTGATTAGTCTTGCTGCCATGCTCCCGACGGAGGCGGAGAACGTACTTGATGGGTGAATCCCCCATGAGGCTGGAAGCAGTCCTGCTTCCAGCGCTCGCGCGCGGCATCTGTGCGACACGAGGCATGCTGGTGGTGGGTATGTCGTTGTTGCAAATGGAGATGGATGGTGGTGAGGCTTGCCGGCGCGAATCTGGCAGTAAACAAAACCTGACCCGGGACGTTGTTTGGTTTCTGGCTGAAAGGGGCTTAGCGTCTGCTTGGTGGGATGGGATGGGCTCAACGTTCCCCACATCTGGTCACCTCCTCGATCGTGTAGCAGGAGCTGGTTACTGAAAGATGCACACTTCCCCACTTAATCTGGCGTTGGGAAGTGTGCATCTTTCAGTAACCACCTCCTGGTAGTTGATTCTTTGATACCTTGCATCCCAAGCTCGGGTTGGCGACATAGCAAGGCATCGCGCACAAGTGGACTAAGGGACTGGGTATTAACTACGCTGACTACTTTAGAACCTCGAGGCATGGCAGACCAAGGCACCCTGCCGAGCGGTTTCTGGACGTAGTGGAGGAGAACAGCGTCCATGGCGACGGAGACATACATACAATGTAGGTGCTCACTGCCGTTGTCCAGCGTCGGGGCTAGCGCTTGCCAAGACAGCATGCGTGGCAGCCCGCCACTGACCTCCACGGTTGGGTACCTGGAAGTTGGAAACCCGTCCAGCTAGACTAGCACTAGTTAGGTCGTCAATCACTGGTGGGACGTGATGGCCGGCCAGCCAAGATTGAAGCTCTAACGTCTGTCTCCAACATATGTTTTGTCGCAATGCAAATGCGATTCCTGCCCATACACACTTCTCGCAAGCCCCAGCGGAACATGATGACTTCAATTCCCCCGAGACATGGTTAATCGATGATACTAGACATCGCTCGTAAGCACAGCACCCCGTTGCATGTGTTCATTGCAGGACCTGCATGCGCGCTGCGCCCACTGACGTAACTCGTCGCCGTCCGCCAGGCCCATGGCCAGCCCGGTATCACTGCGCTGCCACAAATCACCATGCCTGCTACCGCCGTCAAGCGATGGGCTCTGAGCCCACGGCCTTTTTACTCGACGGCCTTCGTCCTGGCCCTCATCGTCGTCCATGGCCTCTTCCTCGCCGGACCTGTGTCGACACGCCATGATAATGAGATGCTGCTTTCGGCGCGCTCACGCGAGGAATGCCGCATGGTCCACGAAGCCGAGGACAAATGCGCCTTCGTGATACGCAACTGCCACGATGATGAGGCTGGCCTCATCGAATACTTGACTTTCTACTATTGTACCCTGGGTACCGCAAAGCCTGTCGCCTTCGCCGTCCTGGTCGCCTGGCTTTGTCTCCTCTTCAGCACCATCGGCATCGCAGCCAGTGATTTCTTCAGTGTCAACCTTAGCACCATTGCCACCATTCTTGGCTTGAGCCAGAGCTTGGCTGGGGTCACCTTCCTGGCATTTGGCAATGGTTCACCAGACGTCTTCAGCACCTTTGCTGCCATGGGCTCCAATAGCGGCAGCATGGCCGTTGGCGAGCTTCTCGGCGCCGCAGGTTTCATCACGTCTGTTGTCGCCGGGTCCATGGCCCTCGTTCGCGAGTTCAAGGTCAGCAAGAACGCCTTCGTGCGCGATATCGCCTTTTTCATCGTCGCCGTCGGCTTCACCTTTTACTTCATCTGGGATGAGAGAATCCAACTGTGGGAATGCTGCGCTATGATTGGCTTCTATGGCTTCTATGTCGTCTTCGTGGTCGCCTGGCATTGGTATGATAAGAAAGCAAAGGCGCGAAGAGCAAGAGAAGCTGCGTCTCGCAATCACTTCACAGCCTCCGGAAGCCAAAGCGGAAACGATGAGCTTGAGCGGTACAGAGATGAGCCAGACGACGACGAGACCACGCCTGCCTCTCGCAGACGAGATCCCGCTACGATGGATATCGGCATACTAGAGAGGGGGCCGAGGATAGAAGTTGAACCCGACGTGGAGGATTCGGATGACGAACGCAACCAGCATATTGCTGCCGAAGTGGCCAGCAGCATGAGAGTCAACCGACCGCGTGGGAGACGGAGCACCACAACAATTACCCCTATTCGACCTAGCTTGGTGGGTGCACTCGAGTTCAGGGCAGTCCTCTATTCACTGCAGCAAGAACGAAACATGCGTATGGCCCCAATCCTCGTCAGGAGCCATTCCGATGATAGACTCGCCAATAACAGGGCTGAGGGCGGGGCCGCTGTTGTCCGCGGGCCTGCCAGCGCGCAAACCATACAAGGCATTGCAGGTGCGGATCCTGTGGCCCGAAACCGATCGCGGTCCTCGGGGGCTATTCCGGTGATTCTCGACGAGGATCTTGGTGGCGGACCGTCAAGGGCGAATGAGGGAAGGCAACGGAGTCCAAGCATTCCAGCCCATACAGTTGACGGCCTCCTGGCCCCCCCTCCAACAGACTCGACGGGTGGTCGGGCAGTCGACTCCCACGAGGCTCATATGCGCAGCCAGCAGATATCAAGTAGAGGCTTGCATCTGCGCATCCCGAGCCCTAGTCCGCCCGGCAGCCAGGAGTCAACTCCTGCAGCTTCTCCATTCCCACGCTACACAGACTCTCCCATGCCCATGACACCAAATCACATGTACTCGTCTCAACCGACCCTACCCACTCCTGTTGTAGAACGGCACTCGCCATTCGATGATCTGCACATACCTGAGCCGCACAGACCTATCAGGTGGTGGCCGTACCGATTTCTACCAGACCCTCACTTATTGTTGCACACCCTGTTTCCTACTTTGCGAGACTGGCAGACGAAATCCGTGTGGGACAAACTGGTGAGCGCCTGGTCGGTGCCGAGCGTTTTGCTTCTAGTTATTACGCTACCCGTCGTCGAAAGTGAGACGACGGATGATGACTCGGACGACAGCATCATAGATGAACCGACCACAGGCGGGCCCCTCAATGTAGCTGCTCCCGTGTCTTACGAGCCTAGCGGATCCATCGGCGACGTGACAGAATGGGAGCAGTACAGACGAAGTACAAGGTCTCGTGCCTCGTCAGGCACCGCGTCACCCGCTCGAATTTCACTGGTTGCCCCTGACGAGCCTCGTGCTCTGGGATCTGCCGAGGCCACACCGCTTCGCCCCGGGGAGCTGGATGTACAACATGGCAAACCCGGCTCGGACACGAACTCGACGACGGCAGGCAGTGAAGACTCGGGCTGGAATCGGTGGCTCCTCATCTTACAGATCTTCACCGGTCCCTTGTTTTCGGTATTTGTCGTATGGGCGAACACGGCCGAGGATTTTGAGCAACCGCTCAAAGTCCTCTTACGTATGGTCCTCAGCGCTCTCCTGTTCTCGCTCGTCATGTTGGGCATCCTTCTCATGACTACGACGGCCGATCATCGGCCTAAATATCATTTCTTGTTTTGTTTTCTGGGGTTCGTCATTGCGATCGCTTGGATATCCACAATCGCAGGTGAGGTTGTTGGCGTACTGAAGGCTCTTGGTGTCATATTCAATATCTCGGAAGCGATACTCGGTCTTACGATCTTCGCCGTCGGCAATTCTGTTGGTGACCTAGTGGCCGATATCACCGTTGCCCGGCTTGGCTATCCTGTCATGGCCCTGTAAGTATTGCCAAACTCCCCCTCCGCCGCAGGAACTGGCCACCAAACTGACAATCTATCAGTGCTGCCTGTTTCGGCGGGCCGATGCTGAATATCCTCTTGGGAATTGGTCTCGGCGGCGCCTTCCAGATAGTGCGCGCGGCCAACAAGAGGCGCGCGAAGCACCCGGACCGGCCGTTTGAGTACAAAACCTATCATATCCAGGTTGGCGACACCCTCCTGGTCTCGGCCATAGTCCTGCTCATCACTCTCCTTGTGCTCCTGGTTGTCGTTCCCCTGAACAAATGGATGATGACGAGAAGAATCGGGTGGGGGTTGGTAGCGCTCTGGGCTGTGGGAACCGTTGTAAATCTAGCCATAGAGCTTGCAGGACCAGTGAGGAGGGTTTTGTCATGAGCTCTCTTGGCTGGACTACGTGGTACAAGCCATTTGGGTTTTAAATTTTGTCTTCACATAACGCCCAGCGTACATAGGTAGATACATTGATACCCTGAATATGAAATAATGTCATTACACGACAGCTGTGGCACTGCACAGAGGCGATCTCGTCCCTGGCGAGCACCCTCGTCGGGCGATATATTCTCACGCCATATGGGTACACTGAAGCATCATCTCAAACCAGACGCGTAATCCTCATTTCGGTAGCAAAAGTCGGAGCCTTGTGTTTGGTGATGCCAGCACCTATGAGGCAGCCCGTAGTTCTGGGCACGTCTGCCCGAATATAAAACCATCGCTTCCCCAGAGCATCAACTGACTACAATGTGGAAGCCATCCTACCGCAAACCAATCTTCCTGAACCCCGTACAAGCCGAACACCGAGGTCATCTCATTCTATTTCGACCGATTAAAACCACTTTAAAATGCCGCCCTCCAAGTCCAGCAACGACACCGCCAACGAGGCCAACTCGACCGTGACCAGCGCGCACAATCCCGACACCGTCAACGCCGCCGGCGGTGCCGCCTTCACGACACAAGACCAGCTGACCAAATCTCTCGAGGCGGCCGTCTCCAAGGGTCTGCAGGAGCACGAGATGCACCCCGAGAAGAAGCCCAGCGAGGTCGCCCAGGACGTTGTTCCGGAGGCGGCGATTGCCCTCGGCCTGCAAGAGGGCGTCACACGGGAGAGCCAGGGACTCGCTGAGGGTGCCACCACCGGAGAGGACGCCGAGTTGGCGGCGGTCGGCGGTGATGGCGCGAAGCCGAAGAAGCAGCCGGCTAGAGGTGGCAGTAAGCTCAAGACCGGAGATGGGGCTGGGCCGCAAGCCCAGGCAGAGACAAAGGCGGAGGCAGATGGGGGAGTAGCAGCAGGAGCAGAGGGTGGCGAGGAGGGTCACTTCAGTGTCGGGAATCCGGGGCGCCAGGTGAGTCCACTAAGGCATCGTGAAGTGGCAGCCATGATTAGCTAACCGAGGTTGCTTGCGTTCTTTTTAGATTTAGGGAAAGACAAGATCACAGTTTCGGGAAGACGAATGAGTTCAGGACATTGTCTTCTTGTCTTCTTGTCTTGGTTGATCCGGAGGTCCTGGTTTGAGCAGACAGACGCAATTCCCAGTCGCAATGACCCGGAAAGATCGGTCGTTACCTCGTTCTTGAGAGTTGAGTGTTCTTTGTCAAATTCTTAATATAGAAAAGGGGTGTATCTCCAAAATGATCAAACTCGCCTCGCTCCATTGCATTCATTCGTTCATAGATTCAGAGCAACATCTTTGTCTCCAACACAATAAAAAATCGACAGACGCTTCGCCCTCATATGCAAACGCGTCTCCAAGAGGAATAATCTGATTGCTCACCAGCCACCTTGCTGCCTTCAAGTTTCAAGGCACAACAATATCGGGTAGTTCCTCAGCTACCGCCCAAATTCCAAGTGCGGCACAATGACCGGCCCATACTTTGTTGGCGTCGTAAACGCTCCATCTCCCTGTACCACATAGTCAACAGCCAGGCTCAACTTGCTCAGCCCCTGACTGTGGCCGTTGGCCACCGAGGCACTGTACTGTGTACCCGGGATGGCTTCGGGATCATACGCCAGGAAGGACACATAGTTCCGGCGACCCATGAGTTTCTTAAGCTCGCGAGGCGAGCCCGAGGCGTCTGTATGGAAGATCTCCATCATGTCTTCCTTCGTATCCGAGACCTCGTGGTTCGACTTCTGCCCATTAGCAGGGACATAGTATGATTTATTGCTATGCAACAACTTCAGGATATAGTTGGATGCTGGTGCTGCCACGATGGGCGAGGTGATGATTTGATACATCGTCTTATGGTCGCTGGGATGAGCAGGATCGTGGACGAGACCGGCACCACCACAGTTGACATCTAGATGAGTTATTAGCAGGCCGCGGAGGACGAGAAGGGGGTTGTTGCGCTTCACATACCTCCTGATAAGAATGTCATTCGAATGCCTTTCTGCTGGGCAATACCTTGGAGTGTGCGGATCAGATATGTTCGCTCCAGATCTTTTGTGTCGTGTGTCCACATGTCCTTTAGAATCTCACCAATGTCAAGATCACCAAATTGGTTGACGACATTGCCCATCAAGCCCGACTTGCCGACAGCTTTCTTCACTTGGTTGAAACCCTGGGCCACGACATCCTTGCCACCAACGATGCCAGCCACGGAACTTGTTACCTTGCCAAGCACGTTGTAAGTCGTGTTCACTGCTTTCTTGCCGGTGGCAAAGGTGTTTGCCAGGCTCTCGACGGTGTCAAGCCTAGGGTAGACGACTGGCACCGATAGCATCCATATGCAGTGCTGTACACTGGGCGGCAGCAGAGCAACCTTGGGGAATAGACCTTGGTATGTTGGACCAGCTAGCACACGGGTTTGTGTCCGCTCTGACCGCAGATCGGCTCCGACTACGACGACCGCCGGACCGAGATACTTGACAAAATGCCAACCCTGACCCGTTATGGTAAACAAGTCCAGGTCATGGTTGACATTTCTCAGTACTTCCAGCGTGGTATGGTGCTGGAAGAGTAGATACATGTCTATGGCGATCCTCCCTATATTTTTGAACATGTTGGAGTTCTGCATGTAATCAGGATAAGAACCAAACCCATCAAAGCTGCAGCCTGTCAGTAATGTGTATACGCCTACAAGAGGAGGAGCTGTAACTCACATATCATGGTCGTCGATCTGACAGACATGAGGAATCTGAGCCCACGCTTCTCGCAAGAATGGTTGATCGAAGTGGCTAGTGTAGAAATGGAAGTAGGCATGCGAGACATCTTCCTCATGCCTCGCTGTCCAAGGAGCCGTCTTCCGATTTTCCTTACCCTGCATGGCGAGCCACTGCTTCAGCAGCGGGACCTCTTTCCATAGTCTATCGCCGTAGACCTGATCTCCCAGGCCAAGCTGGGCATGGTAGCCTCCACAGTCCACGTTTTTCTGAAGCACATCCTTCCACATGAAACCAAGACCACCAAGCTTGCTCCGTTCATTTTGCGACGTGCTGGCAGCGAAGTCGTTCCCAGAATGTGCAATGAAGCGCCAATTGATCTCGTGCCTGCCGGCCACCACGAACTCATACCTCGTGCAGCCCATGTGTGAAGTGACTGCATAAGTCCACCTGTCCGTGCCTCCATCACCCATCTCGATACTGATATCATATTTGTAGAATTGCCACCTCTGATGCGTATAGATTGAACGAGGAACCAGTTGTCTTGGGTTGGGGGACAAGTCTACGCTCTTGTGGCAATGTATCGTCGGCGGCTGGGGGGCATCTGTGACTATAAGAATGCTGCCAAGCCATAGGCCATTCTCGATATCCATATTAACATATCTCAGGTAAGGACCAAAATATACGCCGTTCGTAGGCTGGACTTTGTACATGTCCACGCCAGCACTCGGCGGAGGGCCGGTGAAGCCTGCCGTGGGAGCAGCCGAAGCAGCCACACTCATGATGCTTTCGGCATAGCCAGGAGTCTGTGGGGGAAACATCGGTGAAGCCATTGCAGCTTGCTTCCCGCCGAACATTGGGGATGCTAGAGGATTACCATATGTGGAAGCCGTAGGAGATAGGGGTGCAGTCTCGTGGTGGATTGGGTTGGGCCCCTTCGGGAACTCCCATTGTGTAGCCTGCGAAGCCAAGTGGATATAATAATATTGTCCCGAGTTCTGGTCGAGATGGGCGATCCAGCCCTCAGGCAACGGGGGCGGCGAGCTGGGCCCCTGACCTGAGAAGGGCGAGGGTGTTTGCGCGGGTTTGGAGGAGGACGAGGAGGACGACGCCACATTAGCAACACTTTCTGGCCGTGGATCGTTCGCAAAAGCTGGATGTCCCGGATGCTGTAAGGCTGGCGATGCTAGCCCAGCGGCAATGGGGTCAGCTTGCTTCTTGGGGGGTGAAGAGACTGCCTGCGACGCCTGTACCGGAGTCGAACTCGAGGAACTCGCCTGGGCAGCACCAGGTCGTTGTTTCTCAGCTGGGTATCCCGAGTTCCCGCCAGAACTGATACTGGAATATGCCGGTGGGGGGTCGGACATCTGCATGCGCCGGAAGTCTTGCTCAAGCACACTTTCCTGCAAAGCACCCGAGCTCGAGGAAGTCGAAGGGCGAGTTTGGCCGTTCGCACTCGACTGTTGCGGGTCGGGGACAGGAGTTGCCCCCTGGTATACAGTCGGCGGCCCATGCGGCTGTTGCTCCGGGTTTTCTGTGGGTGTCCAAGGGCGAGTAGGCCCCGATTGCACCGGGGGACGTTGCTGCCCGTATTGCGCCAGTCTTTGCGCGGCAGCAGAGCTCTGGAGACTGTTCAGGGTGGCAGTCCCTGATATGCCCGCCGCCGCATATCTCGCCTCAATGTCCCCGCCTGGGATCTGACCCGGCTCAACTATAGGGGTTTCGGGTGGTGGGGGTGACCCGCGACTGGCTTTGGTAGTTGAAGTTGAAGCCGTCGAGGCAAACCGGTTGACGCCAGTGGGCATCTTTAGGTGATCATTGTCCGCCGCCTGCGGCCTCGCATACTGATTCGCGCTCGAGCTGGGACTGGCTGAGTTCACCCTCGGCGGAGGATAATATGGTTTATTGTGGTAGTCGGGAAAGTTGACCGACGAAGCCGCGGCAGGTTTCTGCTGGCCTCCCAGTGGTTTCGCGAACAGCCCCCCGTCATCGCCAGAGGGACTTGAAGGACTAAGCGCCCCTGGCAAAGGTCTTGGAGCGGTGCCCCTTCTCTCAGCCAAGCCTGGACCCCTCTTCTCAATAGGACTTGTGTCCAGCCTTGGTGTCGTATCATTCAGACTGCCAGATCCCGCGGAACTTGGTGGGCTGGTATATATCCTGTTGCCCGAGGGCCGGCGACCATCTTCCGGGTATGGAGGCCGGGTCGAGACAGAGGGCTTGCTTGGACGTAGGTCCTCGTCTTCTGGATACGGCAGAGGGGCAGCGGAGCTCGAAGCGCCAGGCGGTAACGGGAAGGTTGGTTTCATGATAGAAGGTATGGGGTATTTGTAGCGGTCTTGCTGCTTGTCGGCCGCAGGGTTTGGGCTTTGTGGTTTGAAGATCCTCAAAGGTTCTACAGTAGGGCTGTCGCAGTCCTCGGCGGGCTTGTTGAGGAACATCTCCTCGTCGGGCCTGCCGTGGCGATCCATGTTGCCGGACGTCTGCAGATACGTGAAACACTAGGCCGGTGTACCCCGTACAAGCTCGACAGTTGTACGCGCAGGATGACGCACAGGCGAGAGTTATTTATAGGGGTGGTGGCTAGATGTACTCGCTGGCGCAGTTGCGATCCGGATCGGGCTGCTTGCTGCTGGAGGTGGGGTCGATGGTGGCGGCTGAGAGGGCAGTTCGGCAGCACGGCGTCAGCTTCTCGGCGCAGAGGTTTGCGCGCGAAACACAGGCTCGCAGGTGGTGAGAAGACAACGCGAACAGTACAACAAAACCAAGCTGGTGAAACAGGCTCTCGAGAAAGAGGCAGAGCTTTGAGGTTATCGAGTATGCGGCCTGACGGCCAACCCACTCCTTCCCGCCCTGTGCCTTGTCAGCGGCAGCCAGGGTTTAGCGGGCATGCGGGGGTCTCTCATTGGCCTCGTCTGCAAGCTGCTCCAATCGGTCCCATAGCTTGGCGGCATAGCTGATCATGGACTTGATTGGTCTCTTCAGCTGGGCGCTTAGGAGGACGAAGAGGAAAGGGGACAAATCGCAGCTGCAAGCGCCGGAACTGCGAGAGCAAGATTGATTGAAACGGAAGCCGGCTCGCTGCGAATCTCTCCTGCCTGAGGATTGCTGTGGTGTGGTCCCGTAGTACGGTACATGTACTCATCAGTCGTTTGCACATTACATGCTTTAATCTCGAAGCGCCACTAACACGCACCGTTGAAGGTGACACAGACGCACAACCAGGCCGCGCTTTAGTGCTCCCCGTTTAGTCTCCCAATTTAGTGAGATCTTTAATCCATAGCTTGCCAAATCATACTGTTCAGGAAGCACACCGCGTTAAGCCAATTAGACGACCCCGGCTTCGATATTGGGTATCCAAATAGGTATTCGTCCTGTCGACTGGAGCGGCCGAAGATGTCGTCACTATTCAGCGAGATATATAGTGGTACCGACCTGAACAATCCAAGGCGCCGAAAGCTTCAATGAAGCATATGTTCATGTAATTTGACACCTGTAGTTTGGATGCTATGAACAAATACCATGAGATGTGATATCAGAGTATGGGTTGCGTTGCCGTACACATATAGGCGGCTAAAACGCTGGTGCCGGGCCTCGATTTAAAATCGTTAGTGTTCCTTGCATCTTCCATGCAAGGAATCCAAGACAGCCATATGACCGATGAATGGCACCCAGGGATCTTGGTGATTTTGAGCGGCCCGAAACACTAGCAGAGGTTGCCGAGATCCTTTGCTGATCAACGAGGGTCTGGCACGGTAAGGAGAGGCGGCTGATGAGCAGAGAGCAGCAGAGAACAGCAGCCTCGACCATGCGACTTGGGATATAATGACAAGGCCATATGCAGAAAGAGGTACAACTGCAACACTTCCTCCCGACAGTCGAGGGACCCATAAGGCGATTCGGCCCCCAAACATGTGGTCGATGCCTCCCCAACAGGGAACCACAGCTTGCCAATGACAGGCCTCCCAAAGAATCGTGGGGGCATGTACATAGTTGATTGTAAGTTCGGGTGTGAAAGGCAGAAAAGGGTGCCCCTCAGTCCCCACAATCCGTTCGGTTACCTAATCCCCTGATGCAGTATTTTGGCGGAGGCAAACTTTCGACGCGGCGTCCCACATAGACTATCCAAGGCAGCAGCCATCGCAACCAACGGCGAATCCTCGTTTGGAGCCCTCTTTGGAAAGCACTGACTTGACGGCTCAATGAGGTTCACTTGGGCCTAGCAAAAAGTGACTCATCTGTTGCGGAGACTTGAATGAAGCCTCGGAACCGAGTCGAGCTCCGAGCTATAGGCTTCGGTGTCGGCAACTAAAGCTCGGAGCCATTCGCCACATTTCGTGGATCAGGTCGTCAAGCCACAACGGTATCTGGCCTGCCGGGAGCGCAACTGGCCAATCACAAGAGCCCATTAGCTTGGAGTGGATGCATGGAGGCCGCGTGGCAACCTCTTCTGTGATGCTTGAGTTCTAGTTTCATGGCCCGAAGCCTTATTCCAGAGCCTTCGGATTCGTTCGAGGCCATTGCCTTGGCATGGATGACTGTTCCATACCGTCGTAAGTGATGCGGACTTGCGTACATCATTCGCCATTAGCCTGACAGGTCCACGCATGACGAGTTGCCTGATCTAGGCATTAGTAGACTTGAATCAGTATAATAGATCGAAGATTCCCCTCACTATTGTCTACAGAATTCATCCTCCACACATCATTACAACAATTTCCCATATCACAATGGCAACCAACAACAACAGCAACAATCAGGGACAAAACCCCTTCTGGGACTTTGTTCAATCTTTCGACGCCAATGCTCATCACAGACCGGGCGCTGGCGTCGACCATACTTCGGCAGAACCCTCGTTCGGAGCTGGGTTTCCCTTTGGCCCTAGCTCATTCAATCCTTGGGCGGGCAGTCGCGGCTGGGGCGGACCATGGGGAGGTCCACCGGGTGACTTCTCCTGGGGACGCGGAGGTCGCCATGGCAGACATGGTCGTCACCACCATCGCCGAGGCGGCTCCGATTCGGACAGAGAAGGCGATGATTCCGAGGAGCGCGATTTCGACATGGAGGACTCTCCCGAAACCATGAGAGACGATGGTCCGCCTCCGCCTCACCCACCACCACCGCACGCGTTCCATCACGGGCGCCACCGACATGGAGGGCCTGGAGGACACGGGGGACCTGGAGGACGCGGAGGACCTGGAGGGCGCGGTGGACCTGGAGGACGTGGGGGACCTGGAGGACACGGCTGCCGTGGTCGCGGAGGACCGCGCGGAAGACATGGCCCACCGCCGCCGCCGCCGCCACCCTTCGGCCCTCCTGGCGGTCCGTTTGATCTCCAGTCCCTGATGCGAGCACTCGCAGGTCACCCAGCCGCCCAAGCTTTCCGCGGCTATTTCGACAACCAAGCTGGGCCCCATGACGAGGCAGCTGAGCAGTCTGGAGATCAGGATGACACCTTCGTTCCCCCACTAGACGTTTTCAACACCGAGAAAGCATATATCCTCCACATTTCTCTCCCTGGAGCTGTCAAGGAGGATGTTGGTGTGAACTGGGACGCCGACAAGAACCAGCTAAATGTTGCTGGTGTGGTCTATCGACCAGGAAACGAGGAGTTCCTCCAATCCCTTACCTCGAGCGAGCGCAAGGTCGGCATGTTTGAGCGCAAGATCAAGCTCCCACCCTTTGAGACCGACGAGAAGGAGGAGGTTGACGGGCAAGGCATTACTGCCAAGATGGAGAACGGTATTCTGATCGTCACCGTCCCCAAGGTAGAGAAGGAGTGGACTGAGATCCACAAAGTTGACATTCAGTGAGAGTGTTTGAGTCCGTTTTAGTTTGGAGTTCCGGTCCGGGTTCTTTTTCCGTGGTGGATTTCTGATGCCGTATATATCTCGAGGAGGTCTAATTTGACCTACCCAAAAACAAGAAAACCAAAAAATAAAAATCATGCCTTCAAGGCATCAATCGTCACAGTTCCGCGTAATTGATCGTAATGTCGCTTGGTGAAATTCTTTTGGACGAATTTATTTGGCTTTGTGCTAATAGCAAATGTATTCCATCGCAAATGTCAAAGTGTTAGCCACTTTTCAAGGCGCATCGCTAGATAACGACGACCTGTCCCTGGAGGCAAGCATGGCCCCGCCTGCAGCTCATATGGCATCTGTAGGGTCAGTGGACAAGACGTCTGTATCCAAGTTCTCCATGACTTCCAGGACAAGCGTCAAGCTCTCCATGAAGCCGTTGACGGCGACGCGAAGCATGCGATTTGTTGTAGCTTTGTAAGTCACCTTGAGAAGACTATCTTGAATGCGTCCATTCTCGGGTCCAGTCGTGGGTGTAGCTATGGCCAGTTCCCTCTGCACCAATGGTGAGAGCTCCTTGTCGACACGCAGGGACCTGAGTGCGACAGAGGCGAGTCGTGCGGTAGGGAAGGGGACGTCTAGTGTTCTACCAAATGTTGTTAGCATCGAAAGGTTGCTCACAGCAGCCGGTGCAGAGACACTAACAAAGAACATGGAAACTCTTGGGCGCCGCTCGTAACGGCCATGCTCGCTCTGGTGACCGCTGATGCGACCACTGGTCTTTCCCGGTTGCCAGTTGCGACGCCGAGATGGATTGTTCCCTCTGTTTGTGATGGTGGGGTCCAGTGGTGGGTGGCCGAGCTTCGAGTTTCTTTTTCCGTGGGACGCCTGGGCGGGACGGGTGACGGGGCGGCACTCTGACCACACTACATACAGTCTGGAACGCAGCAGATTGCGACGATGCCTCTGGGACAGGCTGGCAGGGCTTCAGGGCTTGAACAACAGGGGGTGCGGGGTACGTTGGGTCTCGCTCGCCCGGTTTTTCGGGGGCCGCTGTGGCGGTGGTTGCCGTGACAACAGCATTTACCAACGCTCGACCAGGGGCTTTGTAGCAGACCGGGGGTCGGGCCAAAATAACAGCAGTCTTGATTTTCATAAAACCTGTGGCTGTCTCCTTTGGCAACTGCTCACACGATACCTCCTATTCCGCATTTTCTGCCTCAACGCAAACCACCAGTGCCCGACACCCTCCCTTCGTCGCATCTGTCGTCGCTGCCCCGGCGCATCTGGTCCATTGTTGACAGCGGCCAACTGTTTGTTTTGCAGAGCCCACAATTGACCGAGAGCCGCCTCGTCTGCTTCCGCGCATCCAGTGTCGTCACCGTCCTTTCGGGCACATCCATAATAGACTTCACACCTACAGAGAACAACCAGAGAAGCAACGCCGTTATACTTTCCCAGCTTGGCCATCTGGTTATACTCCATCGCACCCGACCATTGTTTGGCAGTTTCTGCTTGCGCGCCGCCGCAGAATCCATGGCGCCTTCGTCAAAACACCCCAGCATGGGGCAGGTTGTTGAGTATATCCCCGGTATGTCTACACCGCCTGTCATCTCACCCCGAGCCACACTCTACCCCAGAGTTCTCCGGCTCTGCCTCCAGTATCGCATATTCTCAGGTGCCCAACCCTCGATTTCACGGCCCGATGGAGAGCATTCAAAACAAACTCCTCCATGTTGCGCATGACTCGGTGGCCCTCATCCAGCCCGCAGTGTTGATGAATCTTGATTTTCCGGTGACGCTGACCCATATTCAAGACCGCCTATATCTCGCATCGTATACACACTCTCCTACGCCCGACTCCTACTTTCCTTATCCCGAGGCGCCGCTTCGATCGCCGAATAAGAGAACTGCGAGAGCTGTCGATGGACCTTCCCCGATTCCGACCAAGGACTCCCGTCAGCCGCCCTGCTACTTTACCGTCGACGACCAACTCTTTTACAACGCCTTCCACCACGACTTTGGCCCTTTCCACATTGGCCATTTGTACCGGTTCGCCCTCCAGTTCCACGATGTTCTTGGCGCAAAGGAAAATCAACACAGACCCATTGTCTTTTGGAGTCGAGCAGACCCAAGGTGTATGTTTTCTCCCCCATCCAAGCCGCATTCTGCGTTGAGCGTATCTAACATGAGTAACAGCGCGGGCAAATGCCGCTTGTCTTCTCGCTTGCTACATGGTCCTGATCCAGTCATGGCCGCCCCATCTGGCTCTGGCACCCATCGCACAAGTCGACCCCCCGCTGATGCCCTTCCGTGACGCCGGCTACAGTCAGGCAGACTACGGCATCACTGTTCAAGATGTCGTGTACGGTGTTTGGAAGGCCAAGGAGGAGGGATGCTGCGCACTCGACAACTTTGACCTGGACGAGTATGAAAAGTACGAGAGAGTCGAACATGGCGATTTCAACTGGGTCACTCCTCACTTCCTGGCTTTTGCTTCGCCGCAGCAAAGCCCTGTCGCCAAGGTCGACCAGAACAGCGATGCCTGGGCAATGGTGCCCAAGGATCTCGCCGCTGTCGATGCCCACCCCACCCTGCCTCTGCCGTTCAAGAACGTGTTGAAGCATTTCAAGGAACGCAACATTGGACTGGTTGTTCGTCTCAACTCCCCTCTCTACTCGCCCTCATACTTCGAGGCGCTGGGAATCCAACACCTTGACATGATCTTTGAGGATGGCACTTGCCCCCCCTTGAGCACTGTTCGCAAGTTCATCAGGCTCGCACATGAGACCATTACAGTCAAGAAGAAGGGTATCGCGGTCCACTGCAAGGCTGGGCTGGGTCGAACCGGCTGCCTGATTGGAGCCTACCTTATTTACCGTCACGGATTTACTGCCAACGAAATCATCAGCTTCATGCGCTTCATGAGACCAGGCATGGTTGTCGGCCCTCAACAGCACTGGCTTCACCTCAACCAAGGCACCTTCCGCGAGTGGTGGGTTGAGGAGAGAATCGAGCGCAAACTCAGGAAGGAGATGGCCGCCAACCCGCCACCTAGCACACCAATTCGGGCCATGCAGAAGGCCTCCCTGGGGCGCACGAACTCCACACCGCCGCACAGGTCGGGATCCAACCGCACACCCTTGGGCGAGGTCGACCAGGAACGGAACAACATTGGCGTTCAGGAAGATTACCTACCCGCTCCAACGCCTGGTCAGCCGCGAAAGACGAGTCGGGCGGGTCGTCATCACCCCTATGAGCGGAATCCCATCAAGAGTAGTGTTGAAGAGGAGGAGGGCGTCGATCGGGCAACCGAGGTCATTTCCATCCACAGACAGTCCAACGGGTCCGAGTCTGAAGAGGAGATTCACCTGCGCACTCGTACTCACCGAAAGGCTTCTCAGTCTCAGTCCCCAGGCAGGAGCGAGAAGTCCAGGTCCATCAGCCACACCACAACAACGACCACTGTTTACGAGGTCATTGATAATGATGCCTCCAATGATGCCGAGAATATTGGCGCTAGCCGGCCAAAGAACATTGACCACATCGCCCAGTCACCCACACGCTCGGCTAGTGCCTCGGGCGTCCTGACCAAGGTGCGCGGCAGCAAACGCTCGACGGAGGCCAGCCGATCACCTGGCACGGCTCAGAGCGGTGTCCGTAAGACCAGCGGTCGCGTAGGAAGTGTCAACACTAGTCCTAGTAGCACGGCACGCAAGGTGTCTGCGATATAGGAGTCTAAAACCTTGTTGTCCGCTGTGACCAGGTGATTTCTTCGTTTCGTTATTGTAGTCTTTGGCCAATATCGTTCTGACAGTCATGCCGCGGGGATTCGGTCTGGCGACATTGCTTTACGATGACGACTATTACGACAGCTTCAGGTCTGCATGCATGAACTACGGCGTTTCTGGGACAGTCGGTCAAGTCTTCCGGTCCTGCTTGGACTCGGGGGGTTGGCGGTACACGAGATCTTTTTTTCCGGCGTTTCAAGGTCTTTTTTGGGGGTAACTATGGAATGGATCAGGGAGTCACTGTGGCTTGCATTATGCGTTTGGTTCAGCATGCATCTTTGTATCGAGTAATTCACGGAAAGCAGCCGGCGTTTGAAGGTGTCGTACGCTATGGAGAGTGGAGATGAGAGTAGTTAAGAGTCAGACGGACTTGGATGCTTGGTTGAATTATAGCTGCACATAGGCAATACGTTGATATGATACATGATTTCTACTATATCCACATTGACATTTGTGGAAATATACTGCACGCTAGCGCTTCCTCTACCAGTTGCATAGCTGTGTAACAGACCTTGGACTGCTTTGGACAAGTCAGGGAGCCACGCTGGGTACACGCCATTTTCTTGGAGACGGTTCAAGGCCGTTGACGACACAGTCGTGATGTAACTATAGGGCCACCAAGGAGAGGGTTGCTTGCATCCGTGGCAACCCCTCCACCATTAGGCGACCAAGATTGTCATACACAACTAAATCCATGTTCGCGCAATTCGGTTTTCTGTGCAACGAGGATGGTGCTATTTACCCTGTGCACACTGCCAGCAACATATGCAGCCAGTGAAGGTGCCGGCATTGGAACAGTTAGCTTGAAGTGCCTCCATCTACTGTGGTGCGTGTGGTACACATGGATTGATTACTCAGGGGCCCTTCCGATATCATCCATCGTAGACTACTTAAGCTTACTCTGTTCGAAGCTGTTCAAGACACTGAGTTCACTGTTGTCTTACCTTTGATAGCGCGAAGTCGCACTTCCCTTCTTTTCCTTGGCGTGCGGGCCGGGGGGACAAACACGGTAACCTAGCCGATCGCTGTTGATCCTTCAATCCGGCTGCAGCAGGTTTCATCTGAAGTCCACCTCGCCCATGCTCGCGTGGTATATATGGGTCCGGTAATGTCATCTTGCAACTCGGAATCTTGGCATCAAAAACCAGCTGAACGACGTCACTTAGCACCGGTACAGCTGTAGTTTACTTGATGCTCTATTCCCATTATATGACCAAGGATTTGGCTTCACCTACTTATCCTCCACATCATCCACTATATCGGCGCACCGATTGAATCCTGCCGGTTGTGCCTTTGCCCCTCCGGGGAGTGCAATGCGGACGAAAGAACCGAAGAGTACGTGTTTGACGCGAGCCGAGTAACAAAAGCCCCTGCAGCAAACTTCTGTCTTGTTGACCTGATATTAAGCGGATATACGATCCCCAAGACTCTATCTGTTATAAGTGCTGCCCTTCGCGCCGGACCTACACCGGTCTCCATAGGTCGCCAGAGACGGTCGTCTGGGGAATGGAGGCGGGAAGTTGCCGGGAATGGAGTCGCACGTGAAGCCCACGCCCGTCGTGGCGCCTGCGACCGGGCAGGGGGCGGGCTCGATCGACAAAGCCCTCAGTACAGCACTGGGTCGGATTCACAGCAAGCTTCGACCATGGCACCTGTACACCTTGCTAGCCGCGAGTCTTCTTGCTATGGTATTGGCCATCGTTCTCGTGCATGTCAGGGAAGAGCATAGGAAATCTGCCTTGATACAGGCTCAGGTCAATGTTCGTTTTCCCAATCATCCAATGAGATTTTCCATATCAAGTCGCTGTGTTTTTCATTCCTCTCCGTTACATAGAGTCCCAGATGATGTCACTTCAGACCTGAGGAATACCTCCCATGCTCGTCGGTTTCAGAGTGGCAGATTACCTTGAAGTCATGGTGTCTACGCCCTAGGGGGACCTGTTGCTCTTTTCTGCTTTCTAGCTATCGCTCTAACGCGGCCACCACCCGAACAGACACCTTCGAGCCCAAGCGACGCGCGTGTGAATCTTGGATATTCCCAGTACCAAGGAACAATTCTTGGCAATGGCATCGCACAGTACCTAGGGTTACGTTTCGCCAAGTCACCAACCGAAGAACTGCGATGGCGAGCTCCAGTCGAGGCAGAACGGGTTGAGGGCGACCAAGCTGCAGACACCGTAAGTTGGGGCCCGGACGGCATTAGATTTGGGCCCTTGGGACAAGACGTCTGACTGGATGTAATGCAGTTCGGCAAGATCTGTCTCGGCATTTCGGCCGCCCTACCAAGTGATACTGAGGGTGAAGACTGTCTATTCGCCAACGTTTGGGCACCGGCAAACGCTACCGTTGACTCCAAGCTTCCGGTCTGGCTGTTTATTCAAGGTGGAGGTGAGAACTGTCTGACATAACCCCCAAGCATCCTTGCATCACTCACACTCTTATCTATTCAAGGCTATACGGCCAATAGCAACGCCAACTGGAATGGCTCATACGTCGTGGAGGCTTCTGGGCGAAACATTGTCTTCGTAAACTTCAACTACCGAGTCGGTCTATACGGCTTTCTAGCCGGCGAAAAGGTCAGAGCCGACGGCGACCTGAATGTAGGTCTGCTAGACCAGCGTATGATAATGCAATGGGTCACGAAGTACATCACCCAGGTAGGCCCGACAACACAAGTTAGATGTACGAATCATTTACTGATACCAGGTGATCAGTTCGGGGGTGATCCTGCTCATGTCGTCATCAATGGAGTCTCCGCCGGTGCTGGGTCGGTCGCCCACCACCTGACAGCATATGGCGGTGCCGACGAGAACTTATTCCATGGGGCCATAGCTGAATCCGTCTTCATCCCAGCTCAGCCGCAAGTCTTCGAGCTGGAGTGGCAGTTGGATCGACTTTTGAGCCAGCTTGGGTGTAATGATGTCGACGACCCCATGTCTTGTCTCCGTGGAAAAGACATAGAGTCATTGCAAGCGGCCAATGTTCCATCTCCTTTCCCCGGCAGATTGAGTACACCACTGCCCCTTTTCTACTGGGGTCCTTGTATCGACGGGAACTTCATTCGAGATTATCCATCCATCATGTTTGAGAATGGAGATTTCGTCAATGTGCCTGTGCTGTTTGGCACAGACAATAATGGTGGGTTTTACCGTCCTGTTGACTCGTGACTTCAGGTAGTGCTTACTTACTGTCTTGAAATTGTAGAGGGCTCTTACTTTGGCGTAAACGCTTCGACCGCCGAAGAAGTAGCCGTGTTCTTCCAAAATAATTACCCACATCTCAATGACACCGACGCAGTCGAAATCCTGAAATATTATCCGTTGCTGCCCCAAGTCCCCGACCACGCCGCCTGGTTCCCTTCGGCCGCCAGGGCCTATGGTGAAGCAACGTTCATCTGCCCAAACATTCTCGTGCTGGATTCCATCCAGACGAAGCTGAACTCCTCTTCATCCGCATTAGTCCAAGCCTGGGCCTATCGATACAATGTCCTCGCATCAGAAAACGCCCAGCTTGGGTTAGGTGTTCCCCATACCTGTGAGTATAGACAACAAACATGTGGAACTTACATGTTTGTTTCCACTTATCCCCGTTTAGAGTATAGAGTCTCCGGTGTTTCGTGCTAGGTGTATTAGAATCGATGAGAATTATCTGATGAAAACGAGAAGCTAACTTTAGCCTGTCATCAGGGGAGACGTGGGCCGTGTTCGGACCGGATAGCATCAATGGGGTCGGTGGAGCACCTGTCAGCTATTACGGCGTCGATGCCGGAATCGTGCCCATCGTGATGCATTACTGGATTTCATTTGTGCGCACGCTTGACCCGAATGTGCTGAGATATCCAGGCGCACCGGAGTGGACGACTTGGGATAATGAAGCCGAACAGCAGCAACTCAAATTCGAGACGGGGAACGTGGGGATGGAGGCAGCGGCGTCTGATTTACGGAGTCGCTGTGTGATGTGGAAGGCCTTGGGTGTATTGATGGAGCAGTGAGGAAATCGGTCGAGAAAGACCTGATCCACGTGCAGCGAGCGCGTGATGTCTCAGAGGTGATACCTACCCCAAGCTCGAGTCATAGTGTCTTGGGTCCCTGAATCATTCGCGAAGACGAGGGGCCCCAGCGATACCAACTGTATCTTTAAAAACAAGAATTCCATGTTCATCTCGTTCAAATTGTTTTGTATTAGTTCTCTAGTTCTTCTTGGAGAGGTGTAATTGATACACCATCACCGAATGCAACGGCTGCCCCTGGTCGTCCCACAAGGAGTGGCAAGGTATAATCGCCTTGGCACCCTTCAGATCTGACATGTGGTGAGAATATGAAATACGCGCTGCATCTACGTACGTTAGATACGGCACCATTTCGAGCTGTGCTATGGGCTCAGTATTTATCATGGTCTTCAGAGATTCCCGTATCTCCGTATTGGCGGCTTCACCAACTCGTGCGAGGTCGGCAGCTGGGATCGCTTCATTGAGAGAAACGGCAGCGATGGTGTGGATATACACCTCATCCGCCGAGTTGACAAACGTGTGCTGGAGCCCAAGCTTCGCAGCCAAGCTTTCCAAGTTTTGCCTTCTGCTGACAACGTACACAGAGCCAGGACTCACCTTCACCAGGCCCCGATGGGCATGCCATTCCACGCCAGCCGCGCGAGGCAACTCTTCGACTTCGGCACTGAACACGTATGGCAAAGGCCTTTGGGACTCAACGATATCATCAACATCTTCATCGAAGCCGTTAAGTGCGTCCCACGCAGGGAGCATGGGCACCGCTGCGGACTCATCGGTGCCAGTCAGAGACATGTACTGAGGATTGTACTTTCTATCCCACAAATCGGGTCCGCTCTCGTCATCATCTTCATTGCGGTTTTCAAGTGACCAGAGATGTGCCGCCTGCCAAGCGCGGGCTGCAAGGTCAGCCTTCTGTTTCATGTCGTGCTCTATGGGCGTTCTTGGAAAGTATGCCACGGCGCTGGTCCACCATAGAGCTTGCATTTCGAGGCCAACCCGCCAGAGATGCTGCAACGCCAAGGTGATCTGCAAAGACGTCGAGTCCGTCGATTTGGGTAAATCCATGGATGCGGGGATAAGAGGTATCTGACCAGCAATCGTGACCAGTTTTGGTGTATCATGGCGATCAACGCGTATGGGGTCGTTGTCTTGTGCACCCTGAGGGAACACGATGGCCTGGCTGTAGGGGCCAATGTTCGCTGGTGCCCAATAAGACCGAGATTGCACATGAAGTCCTTGCCTCGTCAATGATGTTAGTCCGGGTTGGCACGTAACATATATGGCTATCTTCGAACCCGTGGGCAGAAGGGTGCCACATGAGATCGTCACCCTGGAGGGAGGATTTGGCTCTGTGAACAGGGCACCATAGACTTTGTTGACGATTGGGAAATCCGACATTTGCCTCAAGACAACAACAGTATTGACGATGAGCCTCGGCTCAACGAGGCTTTGGATCTCTTCGACTAACCTGGCTGTCTGCTGCTCGACGGATGATCCCTCGCCCAGGCCGGTAAAGTCACGTTGCAAGGTAGCACTCGATTGCACGAAGTCTAAGCACGAAATGCGTGGAATTACACTACCTTCACTTCCGTGCTTGGGCTCGCCATCCGTTTGAAGCTTCTGGGAGACACGCTGGAACCTGGCATCAAGCAATCCCGGTATGCGAACACCAACCGAGTTCTCGGCGTCCCCAACAGGCAGGGTCTTGGTCTCGACATGAGCTTGCCGAATACTCAGCCAGGTGCTGCCCCCGCCCTCACGCACGACCCTTCGGTCAGCGTCTCCGACCACGATCCTGCCCTTGAACAGTGCAGGCGGGCCGTCCACGACGAGAGTCTCGAACTCTCCGCCTTCACCGAGCACGGATCCGCGACCGCCCCCACCAAATCGCCGCAGCGCGCGCTTGACGCGGGTGATGCTCTGCTCGCTGGCAACGTTATCCCAGAGGAAATCCTCCTCCAGGCCAGCGCTCGCCACTTTTACGATGCGTGCCTCTAGTCCTACGGCGCCCATATCGCGGAGCAGTTGGGCATCATCGCTGTCGTCATTGCTACCACCTCGGTGGCCTCCTGATATTGTGCTTGGCTGATCCGCGGGAGCTGAGCTCGGCGCCGGCGGCACTAGGTTTGGGAGCACAGGGTACTGCCATAGGTAGGCAAGCGGCACTAGACCAAGGCGCAGCGCTACCGACTCGATGCGAGTTCTCTGGTAGGTAGACAGGATGGCACCGGTACAGAGGGCATTGGCCTCCGGATGAGCTACCATGACAGCTCGAAGCAATGGAACCAGCGACTCGGTCTCGTCCTGGTCATCCAGGTCCAGGTCGTCGTTAGCTCGCAGGCCAGATTGCGATCCAGAGACCGAGTCAGGCGTACCCACCACTGCCTGGTTAATGCTGACGGAGGAAGATGGAGAAGGCTGACGAGGGTCCCGGTAGCTGATGCCAGATTGGACCGTAGTGCCAACAATAGGCTGGCGGAACAGAGGCAGGCCGGTGGCCGCGGCGTAGAGTGGAATGACCTGGTGTCCGACGGTCTGGTACATGAAGCTGTTCAGATCAGTGTCTTCCTGGTCGTCGGCCAGTGGTCCGCTAGCAGGGTGATGACGATGGTCGTGGCCTGAGCCGGGCGGCCGGGGTCCAGAGACCACGGAAGCCGTCTGCGTGGCACTGGTCTGTGTGTCGGGGGGATACAAATTGGCAAGGGCCACGATGCGATGCCCATTGGCCTGGCAGTGCAGGATGGAAAAGAAGCTATCCTTCCCGCCAGAGACCAGCGCAATGACATTCAGACCCTGGGTCGCCATTCTCGCGGATTGTGGGGAGATTAGCAGCGAGTCATCGCGGTCCCGGGCTGGGAGCTGGCGTCTGTCAAGCGACCTTTCTAGACCCGAATCGACAATTGCTTGAGGGTCGTGCACCCCATCGATGAATGGGCTGGGTTTTGGTGTTGTTGTTGGCCCAGATTGTGGGCGCTCATGCGGTGGATGCGTGATCGATAGGCGGGCTGCCGACCGGAACAGGCCCCTAGATCTTCCAGCTGGGCCCTCAATTTTCGAGACGGCTCGACCGTGGTGCCTTGGCGACAGCGACAGCTAATATATGACAAAACAGATAGAGTTTGAAGATCTTATGAGAATCACGCTGCTGGCGAACCGGAAATGAGCCTTTTTGTACCCGAAGCGAGATTGACACCTCATTTCGCACTTAATGAAGATTTCCACCACGCTACGAGTCGTGATGGTCCCACGGGTTCCTCCCGCTAGCCCTCGAACTAACATCTGCTCTAGGTCCAGCACAGCGGAAAGTCTGCCAAGATCAGGGTCTGGCACTTGGTATCATTGAACCGGAGGGAGCATGGGAAGTCCCTGAAGCAATTGTGCAGTGCACACGATTCCAACCTTGGTGCACACGATTCATATCCACGGATTTGCACCACCGAGCACGGGTCACGGAAGCTACTGCAAGAAACAAGTTAGCGAGCAGCAGGCGCAGGTGATATTGTAACATTCGTACGTCCATAGGGACAACACGACAGTGGTTGTGGTGATGGCAGCACGTGCGGGACAATTCGGTCGAAGCATATGGCGGCGAATGTGTTTGCAATTTCCTATCTGTACAGTGCCGCGAACTCCTCATCTGTGGCCGGCACATATGCTTGAGTGTTCGCGACCAAGAAAAGCATCGCGAGCTAGAAACAATGAACAAGGACAGGGCAACGTCCCCGAAAGAGCCGCTCCCGTCCAAGCGGTCCTATAAGCAAGTACGGCTGACCAGCTCCGACTACTGTAGGAATTACAACGAGCGTAGAGAAAAGCAGGCCGCCAAAAAAGCAGAGATTTTAAAACCATGATTCCACCGGCGTGTGCTGCGCAGAAAGGTGTTCCTGATGCCTCGGAGTGACGCCTCACTCCCCGTTTCCCATATTGTCCGTGGGCTGCCAACCCTTCCCTTTTGGCCGTTTTAAGCCTCTGATTCGTGAGCGTCCAAAGTCTTAGCAGAATATTGATACACAAGAAGGCAAGTTCAGGCTCCAAATCAGGTGAACTTTTTGTTTTTGAATCCTCTAGATGACCCTAGTGGCCTCCGCATCAAGGTAGCGGATTTGGCCGAAAGTAAAGAATTCGTCAATGTCGTATCAGGCGTAAGCGGAGGAGATCGCTGGTTCTCCGCGTCAGATTCCATGTCATGTGATGCTGATCTGAGAAAAAGCTTCTAGGCAGACCGCTTGCGCTTCTTGCCGCTGAGGCTGTCACTAGACTCGTCGGAAGAGTAGTCACTGCCGCTGCTGCCGGGAACCTCGCTTGCGACCTGGAAGAGGACCTTGCCAAAGCTTTGGTAGTCGGCCTCGCCTTGGGAATGCGATTGCTGCTGTGCTGCTGCCATCATGTCATAACCTTGCTCCGAGCCATCAATCAAGTTCATGACGATGGCACCAGCCCCGTGAGTGCGGGCATGTTGAGCGAGGTTGTCACTTCGCGAGAACTTCTTGCCACAGTCATTGCACTCAAAAGGCTTGTCATGCGTGTGGAGTGATCGGTCTGGGACAGAGTTAGTGAGTCTGTACTAGTCGCGCCTTGGTGTCGTGGGTACATACAGTGTCTCTTGAGGTGCTCCTGGCGACGGAAGCGGCGCTTGCACAGCTCGCAAACAAATGTCTTGGTAGGGTCTTCTGTCAGGGACTGCTTGCGGCCGCGGCGGTTGGCAGGTGCGGGCAGGCTTGGAGTTGCACCACTTTCCGAAGGAGTGGACACGCTCTCGGTGGGTTGGGTCTGCTCTGACTGCTCTTCAGTGGTAGACGGTTGCTGAGGAGCGTTGGCAGCCTCGTGGGACTCGGCTGCGACGTTCATGGCGGGCCGAGGTGCTGATGCCTTCTCTGACTTGGCCTTCTTGGCGGGGCGAGCGTCTTCGTCTTCCGAGCTGTCAGGAGTCGTGAAGCCGGTGACGGCAGCAGATGTGTTGTCCTCGTAGTCGATCTCGACCTCACCGAGGAAGGAGGAGAGGGTGGTAGAGCAGGTGGCCGAGCGAGAGCGCTTCAGGTCGTTGGCCGGCTTCTCCTGCAAGTTGACAATGCCGTTCAGGAAATCCTCCTCGGATTCGAGCTCAGAAAGCTCGTCGAAGGAGGGAAGGCCGTGGTGAAGTTCAGGGTGGAACTCGAAAGTGGTTAGCGTAGAGGGCTGCAGGGTGTCGGCCTTGAACTCGGTGGCGGCAGGTGAGGTGAATTCACTGGTCGATGCACCGCTAACACTAAGGATGTCGCGAGGGTTGATGCACTCCGAGGTGACTGAGCTTGGTCCGTTCTGGGAGAGGTAGACTGCAAGAAAAAGTTAGTGAGTTGGTCCTAAATGACTAAATTGACATTTGCCAATTTTAAAAAGTTCCGGTGCCCCGCCGAAAGCAGCCAGGGCCATCGAATGCCTCGATTTTTGGCCCTGGGAAATCATGCCGAAACCCCATAGCAAGGCTCCAGATCTGCACCCTTGGGACCGGCCAACGTGCGGCACTTGCTTTAATGAAATGGACAGCGAAATATCAAGCACTTACCAGGTGTCATGGGCGGCGATGCGCAGTTCGACCAGTCCAAGCCCTCCAGGCCATCGGGCATTGACTCGACGTCGGCCTTGACGTTCTCAAATCCATCCAGACCCGAGAACATGGGGTTCAAGGGAGTTGCGAGCATGTCGTTGCTGCTGCTGGGGCTGCCAACATTGCTACCGGAGGTAGACAGTGCCGGGGTTGCCGGGTAGTAGCCATTGTCGTTCTCGTACATGTCCGTCTCGAGCATGAGTCTGCCGGCGCCGTTCTGCAACATGATTGTAGGCCTTTGGCACGCCATCTGCGGAGAAGCCATCGGGGTCAGGTTCGACGGGATGGCACTGAGCATCTTGGGCTGCATGGCGGGCTGTGAGCAGGACGAACTCGGTCTGGAGTAGATCGGTGTTGACGGGAGTGTGGGCACAACGGGGTACATGGGCATTTGCTGCATGGCTGGCTGATGGCTGAAGTGGCCGTGTTGGCGAGTTTCTGAGGTTGGGTCTGGGTTGTAGTAGAAGAATGGTGCAGATGCCATAACCTGCGATGCCATCATATTGGGATCCATTTCTACAACCAAGGCGAGACAATGTCAGACTGTCTGTTCATGAGATGTTGCCTTGGGATCGGAGCAGCTCACCTGATGATGTGTTATAAAGTATTCTCCTAGGTGTCTGGCCGATTGCGTCTTCCGTGGTGATGCTCTTTGTTTATAAAATTAGGTATGTTATAATGTGGTAGTATACAGTTCGATGGTGGGCAGTTGGCCTAAAGATGGTGTGGTTCGGTTCCGATGGGAAGGAATGGACGGCAACCTTGATTTGATATCAAAGATTGTCTGGTGTTGGTTGTGACTCGGATGGTGTCAGTCAGTGGTGTTGATGTTATACAAGATTTGCTTCGACTGAACTCCGTCTGGTGTCGAGAGGATATATAGTCTGGTAGTCAAGGACGGTAGCGGGGATGCAGCAACTTGTATACAAAATGAGAGGATGGGGTACCGAGATGGCTCGAGTGTCCCTAGTCAAAAAAGTCACAAGATAAACAGGAACCGAGAGTTCATAAAGAAGAAAGAGAAACCATTCCAAAAAGGCCGTTTTTGTCGATCGCGGGCTAGGTGGGAGAACGAGCGACAGTGTGGTTGAAGGGCCCTCAATGGATAAAAGTATCAGTCCCTAGACGATCAACGACGGTCAACCCATCGATAGGCACAGATGGCCGGTAACCTAGTTGGAATGGGGACCCAGCGAGTGGGTGCCATCCATGCCTAGCTGTCTCATTCCCAGTCTCTCCAGGGCATAGCCCGGTCGAGGAAGAAAAGCGGGCGCCGCTAGGATCCCTGCCAGCTTGTCTTTTGGAAACTTCAGATGAGTGGCCGCGGTGGGTGTGAAGCGGCGCAGCACTAACGGTGTACAGGCCTGGGTACGCGGTGCTATCTTTGGACGCGGACTTGGCGACGCACACCCACGGCCCTCCATTATGGCATGCCATGGCCATGACCATGACCCCATCGCATGTACATACATACCCTCAGCTCTGCCCGGCGCGGTACAGTACGTACTCCCATGCGCCGCGCACTCAGACGGCTTGCATAACGCCCACAGCACTAAACACGAGCGAGCAGCTCTAGTCCCTGTCGTGGCCTGCATACGGTAGCCAGGAACGAGGCCCGCCGGCTTCTCGTCCCAATAGTGAGTTATCCCACTCCGGCAGGCTGCAATGCCCATCCTCATTCCTGCTGCTCCATGCACACGCACACGCACACGCTATGCACCTCGATAGTTTATGAATGTCACCTTATGAACGGACGGTCAGCTTGCATAACGCGACGTGATAGGTGGCACGCCCGCCGATGGATTCAGTCGCTCTGCCAGTCAGCGATGCCGTGGGCCTCTTTGCCTCTGCACGGGTGCCACCACCAGCTTCCAGTCACGACGACGAGAACGCGCACGGCGTTTCGCCAACTCGTGTGCTTGTTGCTTCCTGTCGATGCGGTATTTTGGTCCTGCCACCAAAAGTGTGACCGCTTCGTTCATTGGACAAGAGACATGTGCAGTCTTGCCTCTGAGCTCTGAGAAACAAACACCAATGGGACTCGCAACGAGTCTGGTTTGGTTTGGGGAGGGGCCATGGGGGTCGGGAAACCAAGCGAAACACTGACTATGATGCCATGCTAGCAAGGCCGAGGGTGTAGCCTGGTTCAACGTGCAAAATGCATTGCTGTCGAGCGCAATCCCAGCACTCAGAATCAATGCTAAGTCTGTTTTGCCGGCTGCCTCTGAGCAGGCTCGGACAAAGCCCGCGCTCCCTGCGGCAAAGGGAAGGCTCATCACCTCCCGCAGGCCAGAGGTTTTGGTACCAGCTCTCAGCTACTGTACTCGCACAGCACAGTACGATGCCATGCCATGCAATGCGGCAGAAAAAGAAGCGCGCGTTCCTGTTCCTGTTCCTGCGCTGCATTGGTATGCAGTCAGGCCTATACGGCGCCGCGGTTGGTGTCTCTTGTGCCTCGGACCATGGTGGGGAGGGTGGCACACTGCAGAACTGGCGCCTCCATTTGTGACTTCATGCAAGCTCTCTACATTGACTGCAGCACTAATCGGGCCACTCGAAACATGAAACCGCCTTTCACGCGCCATGGACCAGTCACTTGCGTACGCCATTATCGTCATCGCTGGCTCAATTCGCTCCCGTTGGCGACTAGACAATCTTTACTGCTGGTTCAGCCCACTAAAGCCTATGTGCTTGATACCGATCCCCTCTGGTCGGATTGGTTCCAACATTCTGGAAAAGGCCAGCTGACTAGGCCCGCTACCCAACATCTTGTGCCTCACTTGTTCCAATAAGAGGCATTAGTCTAATGTGATAGCTCTCATCGCCTCCGTATCTCAGATTTTTCTGCTTTTCCAAAGCTGAGCAGTCCATCACGGAATAAAAAATAAATAAATGAAATAAAAAGAGGCTCGTGTGCTGTTGAACTTCACCAGCCGCCACCCCGCAAGTGCCGGGGAATTTCTGATGTGGAGGGCCAATATGTCAGTTCGCGCTGTCGGCCGCTCGACTGATTCAAACTTTGCCTACTG
Organism: Seiridium unicorne; assembly: GCA_039778275.1. Taxonomy (NCBI): domain Eukaryota; kingdom Fungi; phylum Ascomycota; class Sordariomycetes; order Amphisphaeriales; family Sporocadaceae; genus Seiridium; species Seiridium unicorne. Next base: position 148,188 of record JARVKF010000146.1, read on the forward strand.
GAGTGTTTCGAAACGATCTGTCAGGAGATAGCATCAATACTATCTCTCAGCCTGCCACTTTGTGGATAAATAGGTTGGGCTATGGCTTGAACGGGACAGAAAATCGTCTCGCACGCAAAGGCTCCTGGCCGATGGCTTACTCACGTCGAAGCTAGCACTAGAGGCTAACTGGGGGAGAGGACAAAAAAAAAAAAGGGTCGTTGACAACCTCAGTTCGTGTCTCGAAGCGGGATTTGCCTAGCTTCCAATTCGCTCTCCATCGATAAATCAAAACGTGGCTACTAGAACTCACGCGATCCAAGGCCCTCCCCAAACCCACTGAAGATAACTAACCTTACTGGTCCCTTGCCGTCCATAACAAGGCCCTCACCCGTGCCGTATACAGACTATTGAATCACCGCTCGTCGGCTTCAGCCTGGCCCAGAATCAAACATCTACATAGTGCAAGAAAACAACGACAAGGAACGCTGTGCAATGGTGGACTATCTGCGAAGGCCATGTCGACTTGCCGGGTCTTCTTGCGTCAGGTATCTCAGCAGGTAGCGCGCCGACTGGCTAGTAGCAAGCAAGCAAACAAGCAAGCAAAGACATCATATCATGACTGCACTTGGCCATAGGCTCAAAAAGCTAGATGCACTGTTTATTGACTGGTCGGTCTGTCGGAGTTCGACGGCATTCATCTAGTTGATTCCGCCATGGTGACAAGTACGTCCGCTTGGATTATATGGGGTATACTATGCAAACACCATCAGGACACCATTTCTCGTTAGCAACTATTCGTATTTTATGCTTGTGCCTGCATCCGCTCGCATTACATTACGAATCTGGCAACACTACGCTGCCGCTAATGCTTGCGCTGCATAACGCAAGTACTCTGTACTCCATCTGCTGCATTATCTGCTCGGTCCAAGTGGCCCGATGGGACCAGGAAATGCGGCGATCACCGTATCAGTGCGCAACCCGAACGACTCTCTGTTCGCCCTCCGCGGCCTGTCAAGGTTTCCGTCCGCCAAGCCGTGGTGGTGCTGGTGGTAGGACACTTGCGCAGGGGTCGTCCAATGACATCTGCTTTTTGCGGCCAGTGATTTTTCCACCCGAGACCTGTTCCTGCAGCAGGCTCCAGCAAAACTTTTGCATTAGAGTCCAGAACTGCATAAGTCGAGGTTCACTCGACTGTTTTAACGGAAGAAGAAATATGCCGGCCTGCCAGAGAGAGGGTTTCACTAATATTTATTTCTCCGCAGGCCACCGAAAAGCCAAACACAATATGAAGGTTTATTCACTCGGAACACGAAGGTTTATTCAATCGTCATGAGGATGGAGCCGAAATGCATGATTTTACGCGTTTCTCTGGTTCAAAGAGATACCCATACGTGTTCTGTGGGAATCTCGCCTTTGTCCTTCGGCCATGTCCTCGTCCTCGGCAGACCAGGTACTCCAAATACCTGTGCTGTGCTATCAAGGCTAAAAGACGCACCACTACCGATGGCGGGTGGGACCAAATTTGTCCAGGGTACATTCACTTGTCATGATGAGCTGATCATACCCTGATGAAAAGATCTTCTTGGACCCTTCCGTCCGTACTCCCTGCCGGCCGTGGTGCCATTGGAGCTGTGCCAGCGACTGGGACCCTCGGGACAGAATTTCATGTTACCTCCTACGAAGCCTCTGGAGCCCTTGTCACATGCCCCAGTCGAAGATGTGTCCCGGCCTATCGGTACCTCAAATTCATCCTTCAAAATGCTGCATGTTTGCTACGACCACAGAGTCTGGGGGGGTGTGCCGTTGTGCCCTCCCGTTTGATACGGCCTCTGCTCATTCTCGGGGCGATCACACCATCATGTCACCTCTTCGGCGAGCTCATCTCGTGGGGTCGTACGGTAAGCAATTTATTACGAGAACAGACCACACTCTGGCAACATTTATCGGAGTCTGGGAACGGGCCGCGATTACTAGGAGGGGACCAGCGAACCAGTCTTCACCCCCGGATTTACGAGTGACAGAAGGGTTTTCGGTTTTCTGGTTTTTTCTCTCTTTCCCTGTAATGAGCATTGAAGAGCCGTTACGTACTTTGTCCTCTAGCAGGACCGGGGATGTCAACCCGTAGGCTAGTGTGATGAGGTCTGGACAGGGATATGTTGCGGTGAATAGCAAGCGATGGGCAACTATTGGCAGTCCGTGGGCAATCTGTCTGTCCGTAAATGCTGTGTGGGTTCGACTGTCCTTGCTGCCGCCACGGTCGTATCGTTCTGGAAGATTGGAAGATCATTGCCGGCAAATATTGGAGCCAACCACAAGTCTGGTACTCGCCAGGGTATTCGGTCCTAAGTGGTCCCTCACCAAGCATCGTTCGGTGGCGAAAAGCTGACGATGATGCCTTCCCCATACAGCAATTCCTTGGAAAGCGACATGGACATTGAGTCGGGCGCCCTCGATTGTCGTGTCAACAACTGGCATCCGGCATGGCATGGCTTTTGAGTTCGAGTCGGGCAATGGACTATAGCTCTTAGCCACCCAGGCCTCTTTTCCCATCCGGCTAAGATTACGACCGGACGGCGCCCTCGAGGGCGGAGAAGGGTTCATGGAGACGCAATTGCAAAACGACCAGGTTCGTGGCCAGGGTGCCGGTTTAGAGCATATGGGCATCATCAGGGTAAGGTCCCAGCAGCCATCCCCCAGCGGGCCCTCTACTCACACCGCTAATGCAGGTCCGACATCCCCGATTGGTGAGTCGGGCCACGTCAATGGGTTTCTAGAAGGATAGAAGATACTGAAACATCTAGGCGAGCTCCATGGAGCGCAGCGGTCCCAATTTTCCCGCATATCAATAGTCACTGCCAATTTGAATGTGCAATCATTTCCAGACCATCCAGATATCAAGTAGGACTCGGTTAGACCACGCCGATGATGCAAGCCATTCGTTGGACGAGGGTCTCCAACGGCGTGTCAAGGATTTCAGGACCCTGGAATACTTCGTTGCTTTCCATGCTTCGAATGACTAGGCTGCTGACAGCCGCTCTCCCGCACCCGCGGTCTCGGTCGAGCACGTGGGGCATCATTTGCATGTCAATGCCTGGGCAGCATGACAATGGGAATTTCAGCTAATGGCTGTGGAGATGGGTCTCGGTTTGATGTGTGGTGCGAATTAGTCCTCAAAATAAACGTCCTTACTGTAGTAAAGTAGACAGAGATAATGCCCCATTCTCCGACAATTTACTATACATAGCAGAGCACTACCTACATCCAGCGGCCAGCAGAGAGATGAATCCTGATAGACTAGGTCCGCGACAATTCGGCAGACGTAAGCCATCGACTCGTGCGGTTTTGCGTCATTGATGGCCATGGGCCTGGATCTACACTATCAGAAGATCGCAATTTAACCTGCACATCTGGTACGAATCTGCCCCAGATAATGGACGTCTTTCGAGAACTGTTCGTTCAAACCTTATTTCCCATAGCGCAGATAAGTGTATGCAGTTACGATAGAAGATAGCGTCAGGCTGAAATGGACGATGACCCATGAATCAGGTTAGAGCTACCAGTGCTGTGGCATCTCTATATCGGTCATTCTGAGACAACTATATGATTCCGCGTTTACGTAAAACATTATGGCGCCGAGCGAGTATATCTTTGACGAACTCGCGGTCCACACGTCGTGAGCAGACGAATGATTGCGCCGAGGCTTGGATAGACAGTTTCATCTTCAAGCCATCCCCAGAGATCCCCACGCCGCTGCAGCTCTTCCTGTCTATCAATCAGGTCCACACCCACGTGCAGCCTATGTATGTAATAGGATGGATTGGTGCCTTAATCGGCACCTGCAGCACATTTGCTCAGCGTGACCTTGAATTACCTCATTAGGACTCAATGACGGCGCGTGTGGGTTCAGTCAAATGCGACAGCGAGAGATCTCGCGTCTCCTCAGGGAAGCATCGTAGAAATTGGGTTCCAAGCCGACAGCTATAGCGCACCTTGTGATATCATGCCGAGTGGGACACTCGACCCATTGGGAGCTGCCGGCTCCAAAGCCTCCAGTGCAGCTTGGGGGAGAGACACAGAGACTATCAGGTGAAACGATGGCGCCGACAAGTTTTGGGTTTCTCTGCTGCCACTGACTGACTGACGGATCTGAACTCAGGATGGCCCTGCTAGCACTGGCATCCGCCGGACAGAAGATCTTTGTGGCCACCAACTAAGTTCCTGCATGAAGCCTCCACATGGGCGCATGCCGACCTGCGTGGTGACCGATCGGATCATTCGAATATGCAAGCTTATGGCGGGCTGTACCTAGTTCTTCCATGACTTGCCAGACGAACCACTCCCGAAAACTACCTCCAAAGTCCATTTGTTTCAGATGCTGCCATAGCCCAGCACTATTGATGCGGGCTCTGCACCCGTCAACTTACCCCACCAGCATGCCGTCGTTGAGCGGAATATCCGGTAGCAAATGCTCTGGTGCCGTGCTCCCAAAGATGAATAGTGTCATGCAAGAAAGCTGTCGCTACCTATGCCGGCCTAAGTTCCCGGGCACAGCTGCGTTGACTATACGATTCAGGGACCCTCCAAATACGGCTACCGCCCCAGTTCGCAATCTTTAGGGTTGCGCTACACTATTCACTCTGCCAAGCGCCGGGAGGGTTGGATGTCACCGCGGACACTTGTCCTATACTGCTTTTTTGGCGGCTACGTATGCTATAGGGGCTTTGGCGCTGGTCTCTTCCCGCCAAGTTGGCTCACGGGTGCCATTGCAACCAGATGCCCGCAGATTTATGACGTATTGCAAGCGGTAGCAGCAGTAGGGCATTATGTGTTTATGATCAATTTCACTGACTTCCTACGTAAGTTCTCCTCGGTGTGAGCGTCTATCACTACAGTGTGCACGGGCGACTGTGGCCCGTTGGAGCTTGTCTTCTACAGCTCAAGGCGTCTACACAGGTCCAAGCGGTGCGGTGTAGTGAGGTCGCATCGGGGGGCGCACTATTTGGCAATGTCTTTCTCTTTGGGTCTGAGACGGCACTGACGGCAATTCCCAATGGTCGTATCGCTCGAGAACAGACGTCAGATAAGTCCATGGGTGCAATGTAACAGCCAATCGCCCTGCCGCATCATGCGTCGGCACTGCCACTGCCTAGGTACAGCTTGGACCTATCGCGGGGCGAGCGAAACGCAACAGATAGCCGCAGCACATTGCAGTTGCTGCAGGCAAGCAAGCGGCAGTCATGGGATGCTGAACTATCTTATTGAGAGGCGTGTCAGGCCAATCGATTCTTGCAAACACTTTGATTTGCCACGGGAGTTCGAGGTTTGATATACGGTGAGCGTGTGCACATGTGGGTGTTCTGGTGTTCAGGACTTGCGCCAACTATTTGTCATGCACTTGGGTAGCTATTTTTCGACATCACAAGCGTTCTAAAGGGACAGGTTCTCATCTTGATCATCATTGATCACTCCATGATTTACAATCGTTGGGACGAGGCACAGACGACAAAACTGTACTCTGGCACTCCATCACCATGAGACCAAGACCATTCTGATCCTACGAATCATCAAGCAATCTACCACCATGGCTTGGAATTGAGGCTGGTTTTGGCCGTATAAGCGTGCTCCCGTTTGCCTAAAATGCCAGTGCTCGTTGGCGCGTCGGTAGATGATTACCCCTGATTCTATCATATAGACCCAAACAAGTTGGTCTAGCATTGCGGAAGATACGGATTTGAGATGTTCAAGCTGTAGATACACCCTCCGCCATGAATAAAACGATCTGTCATATATATATAGCCTCGACCCATTTATTATAATCATGTGATATGATTCATCCTTCCCTTGTGCTTCGACGTGATTACCTCGTGCTCTGTATTAGCCTAACGCTTATCGCAGTATTATTTGAGACGCTTAGGGGGGCATATAACATGGCCAAGCCCATAGCAATACATTCTAGCTCAACCTAATTTTTGGCATATATATATTTGATTATCGCCGTCAGAAGTCATATGTAGTGTGTCGGGTCTTGTAAAAAACAAGACTAGTGAATGTCCTTTCCCTAGCACAAACAGCTGACTTTCGGCTTCCAAGTGAAAATATTGACATCTGACAGGCTACCCTGAATCGCTGTCCAAAACACTTAGTGGCGAGATCGTCAACCTTCTTGGGAAGTTGAGATCGAGGTTGGTCGGTAGGAATAGACCTGTTTGATGGATCACATATTGCGCATTTGACATATCGAGCCTACCGAGAACCTTGTGGCATGTGTGAGACACCATTTGGCTGTGTTGGCAGTTTGTTTGCTTTTTGAGGCCTGAAAAAAAAAAAAAATTTCTAATATGGATTTCCAGAGCTCCGATTTTCCTACGAACGATGAATAGTCAACGGCCCTAGTGGAAGATTGCTGCCAGTCAAGTCACCAACGACCAGACAACCATAAATTCCATCTTACTGGCTCTTTAACTAATTAATGTTAGAAACTTAAATTACAGTGAGACCAAGGACATCTCGTCGGGAACAGAATAATGCGTGTAGTATTCATTTCAAATCGGCCCTTCACTGGAAAATGACCAAATGCTGTTATCTCGGATAGACCAGGGTGAACTAGGGCACGTTGGTAATGGTAAAAGTCAGGGGTCTAATGACTATATTGTTTATGGCTTCGGAACATCAGCCGAACCTTCGTAAAGACTTCGACTATGATGGGCGCGTTTGCTATATAGCAGAGACAGCCGCAATACCATTCTACCAATATTCGATCTAAATGGCGACTAGGCACCGTGGAAAAAAAAAAAAAAAAAAAAAAAAAATTTGCAGAGACGCATGAATCGGTCCATTCCATTTCCTATTTTCACCATCAAGTTCGCGTTCAAAGGCGAGAGGGAGCCACGGCGGCTATCAGCGTTATGGTATATAATGTTCCTCGATACCGTACACAAACATCAGACAAGAAGGAACGCTGGGTTTTCTGCGGACCACTCGATAAGCCATGCTGAAAATTTACTGTAATGGGGGGGGGGGGGGGGGGGGGGGGGGGGGGGGGGGGGGGGGGGGGGGGGGGGGGGGGGGGGGGGGGGG